>CM038142.1:111616043-112123968 GCA_021437245.1 Aegilops speltoides
ATAGAGATCGGGCTAGAGAATAGAGAATCGGGGCCTCGGGCGACCAAAATCGGTGGGGCGGCCCGTAAGCACTCTATAGAATCTGAGACGAAGCGGTGAACATGCATTTTGAAAGTAATTTTGGAACATTTAGCTGACCAATTCATGACTCTATTTTAATAATATCAGATTAGTATTTGAACAACAAAGCTTGTTTAGCTTGATGGGTGGAGTAGTGTTATTATGACCGCGAAGGGCGTATTACGATAGTATAGTGATCATAAAAGGGAAACTCTAAGCATATTTTTTTAGCAAAGAGGGTTTCCCTCAGAATTCTATTAAAGAAACCACCACGGAACCAACATGATCAATTAAACCCTAAGCATGATCAATTAAACCGTATTATGATTGTGCCATGGCAGATTTGGCTTCTGCGCCGGAGAAATGATATTTAGCATCCATTGTTTGCTTTGAACTAAGAACTAAATTCTAAGAGCTGAAAAGAAAGTAGAGTAACCAAGTTAAGATCTATTTTTGGTTGAGGTCAAAAGTTGAGGAGATATGAAGTACCACCTCTCTTGCTGCGCTTGGCGTAGGCACCGAAGTGCGATGGCTGTCCGGTGGCGTTGAAGCGAATCTGTGATGGTAGGCGGGTGCATCGAGGATAAGTCCGTTGCGATGGAAGAAGAAGGTTGTGTGAGCTGCCCGGCAAAGAGGGCAATGCGCCGATGAAGCGAGAGGATGCGATGCAAGGCTATTGGTCCGTCGCCGTGGATGAAAGCGTCCATCTCTAGCGATGGGCGATCTACGGTCTGGTAGGCAATCCGGCATGGTGGTGGATGGTGGCGATGGATGGGGTGGCGGGGCGGAGGCTGGTGTGGGGATGGTATTCTGCTACGGATGGTGTATGAGCAGGGAAAATGGAGGGAGAGTGCACGGGAACCATGTTTTGGGGCCTTTGTCTAAAATATGGGAAAATTCACGAACTTAGCCCCGTTTAAAATTTGGGCGTCTCGTCGGTTGGGGATAGAGACAGTTATCTGCATCTCGCCAATATTTGCCAGGCGATTTGAGCGAGGAGAGGTGGTTGGCGCCCATGGTTGGCGCCCATGGTGTATGAAGCAGGGCTGGCAGGTAGAGGCGGTTGTGTCACGTCTGAGTGAAGTTACAAACCTGCCACTATTGAAAATATTTGCCTACATCGATTTCGGCGAGTCGAGTTTGTTTGACACCCACCATGTATGAATGGGGAATGGAGGGAGAAATAGAGGTCTTTAGACGAGCTTGAATCAAATGTGTTTTGCCCATGTTTGGCCTACCGTGTCGGAATGGGCTCGAGAGGCAGTCATGTCACGTCTAATTGAAGTTACTAACCTACCCTATTTAGGCGGTGGAAATCAGGCGTAATTTCCATCTCTCAAATACTTAGCTTGAGCAGCCAGCGTGGGAGTGGACATTTGCCACTTCTTTCGACTTTGGGACAATAAGCATCTCGTTTACAGCAGCTAAATTGAATCCATTTTGTATTCCTATATGAATCTTTATAAATCATTCTATGTGTTTTATATATCTTCAAAAGAGCGACAAAGATTATTCCTTGTCATATATGAATATGGTTTGCAGATGCGATACTCAAATTGAAGCTAGAATCCAGTTTAAGGTGAATTCCAATATTTGGAACACTTCATGTCCAACTCAAATGTCACACGTAGCATAATGTGTACTCCCATTTAGATATGTACACAAGTGATGTATCGAGGATTCAAATACAGAGTCAATCAACCAAGTATATGCAGAACTAACGGACATATAAACACTTATAGAGTATATGGATCAATAATATCAACTAACATACATAAGCCGAGCCGGCTGTACTTTTTTTTGCTACAACAACATCCTTTTTTGGCAACATCTTGGCCCTTTCGATGCTTGCCACTTATGGTCAATCTATACTACTATTCTTGATGAATGCACATTCAGCCCGATTAGCATATTTGTAGAGTGCAGCACAACAATCCAAATGAAATGTCTCAAAGTCTTATCAATTAATAGAGACTTGTGCTCAAATAAAATTACGAACCAAAAAACCAAAAACAAAAAACAATTATTACATGATCTCTAAAACAAATGGTTTGATTGATTACATGAACAAACAACACAAAGGTTATTCAACGATGGAAAGAACATTTCACCTATGATTTACCAAGTGGGAATTTAATTTCCTTTTTCCCTTCAGGACCTTAACAATGTGGTTAGCCTCAGCTTGCTTCGTTTTGAAATCCACCAAATATTTAATGGTTGTCTTGAGTACTGCTTGCGATTGTGTTGTTTGCTTCCTCAACATGTCAACTTCATCTCTAAGTGTATAAGCAGAATCTCTTTCTACCACTAGATTAGCCTCTAGAGCATCAGCAGTTGGCAATTCATAATGCGATTTGGCGGTACCTTTGTTGTGGGATGATGCAAGCGTCCATGGGGACCTCGCTCTTTGATCTTGGGCTAACTTGTTTTGCCATTAAAGTTCTGATTGGATTCAGAAAAGTTGAAGTTAGCAAAACATCTCAGCAGGGAGTTATAGAAGCAAACTAGTTAAACAAACAAGGAATTAAGAGTTTCAATTGGATGCTAAAAGTAGTTATTAACATCATTGTAACCCGTTGTTGCAACAACAGCGATTAAACAAATAAGTAGCTATTTAAGTTAAGGCAAGCAGGTAATTCTTAACGATAAGTATCAAACACATAGATAGAAAGTAGCGATCTACGGTGGATTAACGAAATTGTGGCATTATGTAATCGATAGCAAACTAAATTAAGCCAAACAGCGTAATTGAACAATTTTGCAATAAGTGGCTAACTAAAATTCGAGAAGCGGTAACTAAACTTATGCTAGTTCTTTATGCGGGCACACTACAACTTCTTTTTAAGCTTACAAGGTTATGCAGAAGAATTCGATGGCATCAATTGCTTGGATACAGTCCCAATACTCCCTTCTTCCCACCTTTGCATTGGTAAGTCAAATGGTTAATCGGTAGATGGTGCATCCTTGATATGTTATATGAGGGCGTATAGTCAGACTAGTTGTAGGCACACACATCATCTTGGCTTTCTTGTATATTTCATGCGATTACTTTTGGCATATCGAGATCTCGCAATCTACAATAGGATGAAAAGCGGCATCCTTCACATTATTGGCGAACTCAGTTCATAGAAACAAGCAATTCAACCATTATGTGGGTAAATCAAAAGCGCCAACTGGAATATTTTCACTACCCAATCATACCGCATAAAAAGGCGACACCACCATAGGGGCTGGTATGGGCGGCCACCTCGGTGGTGGAAAGTGTGCACCTAGTTTGAGTCGTCGAGTTGGCCAGGCTAGTTTTGTTCATCCCAACGCATACGAGCGAGCAATGTAAAAATGAAGAAAATGTTTCAATTTGGATGGGCCAATAACATAAGTGCAAGGCAGGCCCTATAGCAGGCTCATGACCCAAGCGCCTCCTAAATCGATCGACAGGAAAAATCCCAATTCATTGCTCCGCCTCCGGTCTGGTTCGCTCCTAACCTAGCCGCCATTGGATAGGTGACACAAGACTTCCTCACACCCTCGTTGGAGGCGGTCGGTGCGAGCTTCAAGCGAACGGAAGGACAAGAAGATGAAGATCCAACCACAGGTGTAGCTTTGCATAGGAAGCGTGGCGGCGACACGGGCATGGCATCGAGCTTGCTCAAGCAGACGATCGCGACTTGCAAGAGTAGCACGCAATGAGCGGTACATCATCCCCGATTATATCTAATTCAACTCTTCAATTTCTGGCCAATAGTTAAACCTAGCGGTGTTGTAAAACTGCTTGTATGTAGGGAATCTATGAGAAAATAAAACCAATTTCTACTTATTTTATAGGGATAATAGGGACAAATGCATTTTGCCCTAGTTGGAACCTACCCACAGGTTTTGCCCTTACTTTTCGACTCTGCTCAGTTTGCCCTTAGATTTTCCTCCAAGGTGCATAGAATGCCCTTTGACCGTTTGACCAATACTTTGAAAATTCATAACAAATTGGTATGAACTCATAAAAATGCAAATAAGATATCAAAATGTTCACATAAACATTACCTTTATGTGTATGTCATTTGCATTAGGGACAAAGTACCATTTCAACAACTTAAGGTTATTAATGTTATTAACATTATTAAAAATAAGAAGGTATAAACAATAACTTTTTTCAGGAATAAAAATTACATGCAAATGTAGGCGGCGTTTTTGAACATCCTTATATATTATTTGCATTTTTCGAGTTCATATCAACTTGTTATGAAGTTTCAAAATAATGGTCAAAATCGTTTGAGCATTCATCACAAGTTGATATGAACTCGAGAAAAATGCAAATAAGATATCGGGATGTTAGAAAATGTCACCTACATTTGCATGTATTTTTATTCCTAAAAAGTATTTTTATACCTTTTATTTATATTAATGTTAATAACATTAATAACTTATGGTTATTTAAATGGTACTTTTGTCACGAATGCAAATGACATGCACATAAAGGTAATGTTTATCTAAACATTTTGATATCTTATTGCATTTTCTGAGTTCATATCAATTGTTATAGAATTTTCAAAGTATTGGTCAAGCGGTCAAAGGACATTCGGGTGACCACGGAGGAAAATGTGAAAACAAAACCAGGCAGGGTCAAGAAGAAGCGAAAATCATGAACGAGACTAACTAGAGTAAAAATGCAATTATCCATCCTATTTATAACTCCCCAATCAATCTTTGGGAAATTGAATCGATGTATCTAATCAAGTTTCGGTGCAAACATACAAGCTCATGTTGTTCTTGAGCCTAAAGTGTTTAATGAACAGACTGCTAATGAAGGATTTGATGCAAACATTTTGCATGCCCCTAGTGATGAACATATTGTGTCTAATGAGGGATCTAATGCAAGCATTTTGCAAGCTCATTGAAGGATTTAGTGTCTAATGATGATCTGCTATGTTGAGAGGCAGAGAGATTTGCGAGGCATTGATGACAAGCAAATTATAGTGCATTTTCATAGCTTGAGGAAACGTCGAGGACATCTACCAAAAAGTCCCCGTATCATGACAACATAGCATAAATACTTTTCTAATCTGTTGTTTGAAACTATTGGCATACTTGTGCAAGATAGATATATTGATATGTAGTTTGTGCACTGGTTATAGGTGCAATTACACTTCAATATTTTCAGCCAGGGAACGAATAATTCAAGCAGGTACAGACCATGTTTGTAGTCCTTGTACACCATGTTGCATTTTGTGTTTTTTGGTGCTTGCATCATTTAGTGTTTATAATCTGAACTACTTTGGATTATTAGCTGGTTTTCGAAGTGCATGTAGCTTCACATTTCTCAAGTTATGTTGATTTCTGAAATGCAAGTGCCTTCATATTTTTAAGTTAAATGTTAAGCCTGGTAACTTGAATTGTGGATCCGCCCTTGCATAGAAATCATACACGAATGCGGTCTGAATTAAATGAAATCACGGGGACTTCACGCTAGCTCGTTATGCAGAGCTCACTGCAGCTCTGCTTGCGCTTAGGATGTTCCATGTACAAGTCCATGTTACCACTTGCTTGGATTTGCAGGCCTTGTGCTCCTTGCATCCCCTCTGCATTTTGACACGGCGAATGGTTGATCAAATAAGAGAATCAAACTTGATGTTGTGCGGAGGATGAGATGCTTACAAGGTTTCACGGTGTGCGGGATGTGTACCAGATCTCGTAGCGCTGTCATGCTTAGCTAAAAATGGATTTGCATGTTTGGATGATATCTCGGAAGAAATAAGAGTTAAAGTCGAGTTGCATAGGCGTGTAAGCTAGAGAAGCGGTGAAGGATATCAAACATCATCGGAATAGTGCACAAGGGGTGATGTGTGGATACCTAGTCCGGGCGGCGTTTGGGCATGCTCGCCTAGCTAGAGTGCGGGTCACTTTAGAGCCGTTGAGGGTGATCTTGTTGGCGTTGGCTGGCAGCGCCGGATGCAAATCTTGAGTGGCAGCGAGCGCTATGATCACGATGGGCGAGACCGTTGGTGAAGCTAATGGCCTCGAAGCGGAGGTGTGACGATGTGCTCGGTGAAATAGCCCGGTGAGGTGGGAGATGGCGTCGGTGGCGCTTTGATCACGGTGGAAGTCGGTGTCGTGAGGCACATCGGTTGCGGCGATAGCGTTTTCGATGGAACACGGTCGCGGTGGATGAGGGCATAGATGAGGTAGCTCGGTGCGGTGGTGAAGCCGACCGTCGTCTTCGTCATCGTCGTTCGGCCTGAGAGGTGGGGAAGAGAAGAGATGAGGCGATTCAAACTTTGCTTGGGTTGGCGGCGAATTAGGGATTTGAGCAATCTGGTAGCGGAAGGGGCGGTGGAGAAGGAGATTTTGCATGGCTGGAATTGGAGCTGCGGATATTTCAATCCGAAACATGGGCGAACTTATTTGACCAATCTGGTAGCGGAAGGGGACGGTGGAGAAGGGAGGGAGGGTGGGTGGCTGGGTGCTACTGCGTCCGTCCGACACCGCGACCACCCGACACGACCCTGGTCTGCACTGATGCGCCTACATTCAGAATGCAAATGAATCTTCTTTCATTTGCAAATGAATCTGTATGTATTACCATGCCCGTGTTTTCCTTGCAATAATTAGTCATTGAAACAAGATACTCCTCCGTTCACTTTTGTAAGTCATTTTAGACAACTTAAAATGAACTGTTTTGCACATTATAAAAATGTCTTCAAGGTCTTATAAAAGTGAGCAGAGGTACTATAAATAATTAATGAGGTTATTTGAAAAAAATCGAAATGGTATCACGCTAGCGTTAATTAGAGTGTGTGTCACATAATTAGTTATTTGAATTGGAGTGTGTGTCATGTAGTGATCTCCAATTCTAGCGTGGATTCGCATTTCACTGTATCCACGCTACTTTTTTTAATACAAATTCATATGTATATGATGAACACCATGGTAGTGAGAAAACTTTTGGATGGATTCAAACATATGACCTACAAAATAGCACAACAAATTGAGTCAATGTCAACTTTTGAAACTTAGTATGTACGAATTTGAAATAATTACCCGTATGCATGGTCCTCGGTTCAAATCTTAAATTGTACACGAATTGAAGCGTCGATATTAAGTCTCGTACTATGTACATTCAAATGTTGTTTTAGCCCCCCCTTTTACGCTACATACTTCTGTATCGGTCGATCTTCCTCTCCTAACCACCTTAGGAAGCTATCGGTTTCAACACACGTTCATTCTTTCTCTCCATGTTTTGGTCTCTAAGTCTCTCAACTACACAAACCCTTTTCCACTCTATTACCAAGCGTATTTACCTCACACACCGCCATTTTACCCCATGCAGAGGTCTCTCTCTCCTCTCCCTCTCACCCTCTCGCGCTAAATACATGCATTGCCTATCTAGCCCCCAACCTCTCATGCTTGCATTGACTTGCGTTTGTCTATCTAGGTCACTCCCTCAGGTGTCTCCTCTTTCTTCCATGCGTGGAACCACTCGCTCAATCTCTCTTTATCTGAGTCTCATTTAACCTCGTTTTCTTTCACACATAAATGATATATCTCCCTATTCGGGCCTCAATCGACACACTCTATACTCTCTCACGCAGATTATCTATCTAGGTCAGTCCATCTAGGCCGCCCCCACTCTTTCGACCTCATGGCAGGCCACGCTCACTCAACCCCCCCCTCTCTCTGTATGTCTCAATTGACCTTGCTCTTTCTCGGACAAAAGCGATATATCACCATGTTTGAGCCCAATTCTACCTATTCACATAGTATACTCTCTCACGCACATTGTCTATCTAGGTCACTCTCTCCAACCCGTCTCACTCTTTCGATCGCCTGCGGCCCTATCACGATCGATTGACCTTCTTCCTCCACGCACATAATATATCTACCGTCTGTGATGGATCATCTCACAACCTCTATCTTACAGCCCTCACCCTTGCCAAAGCTCAATCGGATAATATCTCTCCAAGCATATATATCTGTTCAATGAATGTCGGACCACACTCACTTTGTCTCTCTATCTATATGTCTCTCGATTGACCTCGCTTTCTCACACGTATCTTCCACTTTTGAAGCTACCTCTCCATCCCTCGCAAATCCAACCGTGGATGTGTAGGCATTTATTCGGTTGGTTTAGATTATATTTTCATAGCATTACCCCTAACTACTCCAAACACCGTTGCAACCCCATAACTCCCTAGTAGATTTCCCTCAGGCTCGGTCATCGCTCTCTCGCATGTCCTTTCTACGCCTTCAACGTCGCACCATGGTATTATTGCAAAAACTTCTGTTGTTCTCTTTAACTATTATAAATAAGCTACAAAACTACACATCGATAGTCCACTTGGAATGGAACAAATTTGACCCACAAATTAAAGTGCTACAAACTGCACCGAGGGCCCACATGTCATGAAACAAATTTGGACCCATATACCAATTAAAAATAAGGGCGAGGATCGAACATGCGACCGGGGCCTTCCAGCCGCCGCGTCGATAGGCAACATACATAGAATAGCAATGTTTGTTGTACCCCCTTTATTCACATAATGTTATTATATTACCACAACCTATTTAATGGATAACATGTAATATTATTTTTAGTACTATTACGCCTTCACTTCTTGGTGGGTTCCATGTGTGCTCTCTCTCTCCCCTTACTGCGTTTAGGCCTGCGGGCAAACAAGAAGAATCGCGAGGCGATGTTGCGTTGACCATATCTGAATCGTTCTGAAATTCGGCACCAGTTTTACGTACTAGCGGCACTAGTCGGTTATGTATGCGTGCAATGCCGTTAATTTGGAAATATATTAAGTGCATGCGGATATTAAGTAGGATATTTTTCGTGTTATTATGTGATTAGCACTATTTTTGGCATAAAATTAACTGCATGCTAAGCGTGTTGGCGCTTCGACATTGAAGCAGTCTAGGTGGTTGGATGACAAAAGAATACATGTGGCTTGATGGCGTTTTATATTTAATTTCATACGGCTCTAGCGAACATTCAATCAATCAAACCATAGATTTTGTTCAGTGTGACTCGACTTTAAATTATATATGATCGATATAAAATAGCGGAAATGATAAGCGTCGGTTCAAGCATGGCAATCGAGCGTTTTCATGAAAATTTAGATTACGGCGGCGGTGGGGCGTTTTGTGGTGGGCGGCTCCTCGCCATGCTCTCGCGTGTGTCGTCGGGCCGGCTTGGCCGGCATGGCAGTGGCGTCTTGCACCATTGTTGCTGTACTCACGGGCGTTGGCCTAGCCGAGGAAGACCAAAATGTTCCGGACTTGAAGCAAGTCAACTAAGCGGGAGGAAGCAACTAAGCGTTAGTGCAAGGAAGCGGTCGGCAACGGCCATCCATGCCGCTGAGAAACGCACCCGCCGCGAGACGGCTATTGTCAATGGCGGCGGAGACATTCGTGTGCGAAGCGCCGGCGAAAACCGAGCGTCGATTCACCTTGCGGCGCATGTCGTTGCAGCAGGTGCAGGCACGCAGCGCGGCGTGTCGTCGGTGCGCGCGTGACTCATGCTGCTGGCAGGTGCGAGGCGCGTGAAACTTCGGCGAGACCTCGTGGAACCCGTGGGATCAAGCTCGGCGACAATGTGCGGCTCCCAACCCATCAATGCCACGGGGATGGGCGTTGGCGCTGATCGAGCGGCGGGATCGAGAATGGGGCGGGGGCGGGCGTGGCGTCTTCTGCAAAGGCAGTTCAAGCTTGTCCGGCGCCTTATGTTCTTGAGACTCTCGATGGGTGTCTTCCTCGAAGCTGGAAGGCTAAGCGGAGACCATCGTGATGCGGCATAAGCGTCACGTTTAGAGTCGAGGCTAGTTGGAGGTAGGCAGCAGGGGAGAATCGGAGAGGAAGAGAAGATGTGTAATCTTGAGTAGTGCGGGGTTGATTTTAAACTTCTGGCGCGGTGATATTAAAGTGGGATTAGTTGGGGCCGAAGGTGGGCGGCGAACTGGTCAAAGGACTGCGTCGGTGAGCACTGCAAGTGATGCCTTCGCACACCTCCTGTCGGCCCGGCGCAATGGTGCAGTCACGCCTCCCATCGACTCTGCAGCTTGCTCGGGCCGGCACTGCCGATGTGAAGCGAGGGACTCGTGGTGTACACGTAAACCCCACGGTTTCAATAGTGAAAGTGTTAAGCCTTAACATGATAGGTCTTTGTTCCAAAATACCTTGGCTCTTCATTTGTGCAACTTGTCATAAGCAGCTTGTCTCAAATTGAAGAAAAAACTTACAAAGTAATATTTGTGCCATATCCGTGACCATGCTCAGTTTCAAAATTTATGCTCACTTTTGGATTTTCTGAAATTTAAGATCTAGGATTGAAACAATATCATAACTTGCATCATGCAATAAATTTTAAAAGCCGTACATCTGTCCTCTTGTATTTCTTAAGAAAAGATTTGGTCAAATATTTTGTGTAGTTAGACTTGGACAAGTTATATATGCAGAGTAAAGGATAATCCCTCCATACCGATTGCATTGCACGATATATTAACTCAAGTACTAAACACGAACAAGCGGGCTCAATTCTATACTCATCTGGTGTAGTAGTAGTACTAGGCAATGTAGTTGACGGGTGACCTTAATGACGGCGAGGGAATTGAACCGTCACTACTAGGAAAAAGGCTATATATGGGATGGACACTAATGGCGCCTTTGTACATGTGGTGTGCCATTACTAAATACTAATGGCGCACCACATCCGCAGTGCGCCATTAGTAATTTTAATTTTTGAAACTACTAATGGCGCAAGTGGGGTGAGTGCGCCATTACTAATTGACTTGTCGTAATGGCACACCACACCCCAGTGCGCCATTAGTAGTTCGAAAAAGAGTAAAAAATAAAAAAAAATTGTTAATAATGGCGCACGCGTGGACGATGCGCCATTACTGAATTAAAACTAGTAATGGCGCTTTATCCACAGTCTTGCTCATTAAAGATTTTCAAAAAATTCAAAAAATTTTCAATTTTTTCAAAACTAATAATGGCGCACCGTGGGTGTGGTGCGCCATTACTAATAAACTAATAATGGCGCACCACCCAGTGCGCCATTACTAACAATAACACCGAATACACCCCCACGTGGACCACCTTTTCAGTTTTAAAAAATAAAAAAAAAATGATGGAAATTTCAAAAAATAAAAAGAAAATAAGTTTCCCATGTAATATGTGGTCTAGCTGTTGGGAAAATTTACAAATATGAATTTCTACTTTATTTGCAAAATCTCTGGAAATTTGTAAAATGGGCATAACTTTTGCATACGAACTCGGATTAAAAAGTTTTTTATATGAAAAAGCATCTACTCGAAAAGTTACATCCGAATTTGACTGGGGGAACCCCGTTAAAAATTTTCAAAATCCCCAAAAACCTAATAGAAAAAAGTTACGGGGCTTTCAAGATCTAGAGGCAAAAAAAATCAAAAAATTTCAAACTTACTAGTGGCGCACCGTGGATGTGGTGCGCCACTAGTAACTACAAAAAAATTGGTTTTGAATTTTTTTTGAATTTTTTCAAAAAGGATCGTAATATGACGGAAAGTTTGAAATATTTTTAAAATTTCATCATAGTCATGAACATGAACAAAGTCCTAGACATCGACAAGGTATAATAGGATTGATATGCTAGATATATCAACAAGTGCCTATAGAAGTGAGTTGTTCTTTGGGTTGGATAGAACTTTGAAGTTAAGCATGCTTGGGCTGGAGTAGTGTGAGGATGGGTGACCTTAGGGAAGTTTGACCATGGAGTGCGATTTGACTGAGATTAAGCATATTGACCGAGATTAACCCATAGTGACCGAGATTAAGAAAAAATTGAAAAAATAAAAATTGTAAAAAAAGTTGTGGAGCTCTATTTAGGATTGTTTATATTATATTTGTCCCCACCCTCCCAACCATCGATTGGTTGTGCACCCCACCCTCTTCCCAGGAGAATATCATGTGCCCCCATACCTTAGATGCTATATGCCGTCTGAGTTGCTTGGGCTTGTAGATCTGAGATATAGCAGCTCACATGATGTGTCATAATATTTTCTGAGGAAACCTTGATGTGTTTGAGAATTGCACACAATTTGTACAAAACTACTCAGATGCCCTTGGATCCCACATCCAACAACCTCAAAGCTTCGTATCACGTAGCATCTAAGATGAAGGAGGACATCATGTTCTCCTATATGTAAAATATCATGTGCTACCACACCTTAGATGCTTTGGTGATCTGAGGCTCTTGAACCCGTTGGATTTGTGACCAACACCTCCTCGGTGGTTGAATGGTTTTGCTGAAAAGCCCCAAAAGAGTTCGAGCCCTTGCTTACAAGCACAAAGGCGCTCGAGATGCCATTGGATCTCGGATCAAACAACCTCGAAGCTTCGTATCACCGTAGCATCAAGCTGCGATAACACCTTATGTTTTCTGCCGCGGGAGAATATGAGGTGCTCCGCACCATAGATTCTCGGTGATCTGAGTTCACTTGAATCTAACTACGATGGGAGGTTTGAATGTTCTTGCAATATATGGCTGAGAGTTTGGGAAATGCCGAGAAAGTACAAGTACTACGCATGTGCCATTCGATCTTGATCATACGACCTAGATGCTCATATCACCGTGGCGGGTAATTTAGCTCTGAGGACCACCTAATATGAGCAGCGGGGCCGTTGGATCGAATGCAGCGGCACAACGAACTGAATGTTTTATTTGCAAAAGAACCTTTGCGAGTTTGGAAGTGCGCATAATTACAAGACTACTCCCAAGCTATTGGATCTCACTTCAGCGGTGTAAAACTTCGTATCACCATAGCATCTAAGCTGCGGGGTGGATGTGATATTCTATCTGCTGTCATTTTGTTAAGTAAACTTGCAAAATACATGTAACTTATGCGTTACTTCTCTAACCGCATAAAGTGTTTGTTCAAAAAACCATCCTACACTGAAATATCGGAACAACACATGGGGTCCCACTTGTCATTAATCAAATTTGGACCTAAAACTAACAAATCTGAAAGGCGAGATTGAGCGGCAATCTGGACTACAAAGCGTAAGTCGATAGCACGGAACAACAATGGTTGTTGGCTTTGTCCCATAACTTGATTTTATCTGATATTACATTGAGTAGAGTAGAGGGTGCCTCGTCGACACGTGCATGACCGTTGACTCACTCTTGGTGGGTCCAAGGTCTGCGATCTCAATCTCTCCTCTCTCCATCGTCTAACCTTTGCGGGCACACGGCGAAGAAGCGGCGCTAGCTTGCCGTGGTGTTATTACAACTAAAAAGCTTGGAAAATAGAAGAATCGCCTAGAACAAGAGATGTTGTGGCTGGTCGAGGCGGAGCTAACCACATCTATCCTCCGTGCCACGTTTGCATGATGAAGCTGTGTGGCTAGTGGGGTGTTTTTCGACCGGTGGCTGGGTCGAGGTTGAACCATAGGTACTCGTCTGTCTGATATATTTTTACCGCATTTTTTCCTCCGTGCGAGATGTGGCACACCCTACGCGCAATTTGGGGTCCTCCCGGGTGGTGCCGCATGTATTCTTCTGACGTGGGACACCCTACGCGCATTTCTGGGTCCTCCTCGGTCGTAGCACCAAAGCAAGTAAATGAGTCGTCAAATCACGAAGACCACTTTTCCGCCGGTATATCGGTGAAGCGCTGTGGCTAGCTAGTTGCTAGTTCGACCCGATTAGCTAGGCCACCGCCATTTGTTTTCACCTTTTTTATCCACTTGCGGCGGGTAAATTTAAATATCACAGCGGCGTTGCGCTGGTGTTTGGAGTGCGGCAGGATTTTTAATTTTTGATTGGTGAGCGGTAGCGGCAAGGATTTTAATTTTTGATTGGCGGGAGTAAGCGCGGCAGCAATTAGTCATGATGACTCCGCTTGTAAAACCCTTTGCTCACTGATGTGAGAAGTCGATGGTGGTGTTTTACCATGGTGAAAACCAAAAGATTCCCGCTCCTCGGCTGGCTCCTCCGCCTTCCCGTAGATTGCATTTCCTTTCGGCCGTTCGCCCTTTGCCTCTCCCCATTGCTTCTACCTGGTGCCATGGTTGCCACAATGATCCTGAGTCCGGGTGAGGCGCTGACACGGGAGCTCGGGCCAAGGATGCTTAGCTCGGGGCCAGGGCGTGGAGCTCCATGAGCTCAAGGAGGAGGAGTGCCATGCTCCTCCGTTATGTGCCGGGAGTTCACGGAGCTTCAAAAGCGGTGGCGTCCATGATCGTCTCCAACGTATCTATATTTTTGATTGCTCCATGCTACTTTATCTATTGTTTTGGACTATATTGGGCTTTATTTTCCACTTTTATATTACTTTTGGGACTAACCTATTAACGGAGGCCCACCTAAATTCTTGTTTTTGCCTATTTCGGTGTTTGAAGAAGCGGAATATCAGCGAGTCCAAACAGAATGAAACCTTGGGGAGCGTGATTTTCCAACGAGCGAGATCCGGAGACTTGGACCCTACTCCAAGAAGTGCTAGAGAGCGTCACGAGGGTGGGCGCGCCCCTACCTCGTGGGTGGCCGCTCCACCGGCGTACTCCTTCCTCCTATATATACCTATGTATCCCGTCGATCGAGCAGGAGCCAAAAACCTAATTCCACCCGCAACCTTACGTATCCACGAGATCCCATCTTGGGGCCTGTTAGGAGCTCGCGGAGGGCATCCACACGGATGGCTTCTACATCATCACCATAGCCCCTCAATGAAGTGTGAGTAGTTTACTTGAGACCTTTGGGTCCATAGGTAGTAGCTAGATGGCTTCTTCTCTCTTTTGCATCTCAATACAATGTTCTCCCCCTCTCGCGGAGATCTATTCAATGTAATCTTGTTTTTTGCGGTTGTGTTTGTTGAGACCGATGAATTGTTGGTTTATGATCCAGTATTATCTATGGAAAATATTTGATTCTTCTCTGAATTCTTTTATGTATGATTGAGTTATCTTTGCAAGTCTCTTGAATTATCCTTTTGGTTTGTGACTAGATTGGTAGTTCTTGCAATGGGAGAAGTGCTTAGCTTTGGCTTCAATCTTGCGGTGTCCTTACCGATGTGAAGAAAGGGTTGTAAGGCGCGTATTGTATTGTTGCCATCGATGATAACAAGATGGTTTTTATCATATTGCATGAATTTATCCCTCTACATCATGTCATCTTGCTTAAGGCGTTACTCTGTTTTAACTTAATACTCTAGATGCATCTTTGGATAGCGATCGATGAGTGGAGTAATAGTAGTAGATCTTGAGAATCGTTTGATCTACTTGTTTTGGGCGTGATCCTATATACATGATCATTGCCTAGATATACTCATAACTATGCTCAATTACATCAATTGCTCAGATAATTTGGTCACCCACCATAGAATACTTATGCTCTTGAGAGAAGACACTAGTGAAACCTATGGCCCCCGGGTCTATTCTCATCATATCAATCTCTATCACTTTATTTACTTGCTTTCTTTTACTTTGCCTTTTACTTTTTTACTTTGCATCTATCTATAAAAAATACCAAAAATATTATTTATCATCTCTATCCGATCTCACTATCGTAAGTGACCTTGAAGGGATTGACAACCCCTAATCGCGTTGGTTGCGAGTTGCTATCGTTTTGTGTAGATGCGAGGGACTTCTGCGTGGTCTCCTCTTGGATTGATACCTTGGTTCTCAAAACTGAGGAAATACTTACGGTACTTTGCTGCATCATCCTCTCCTCTTGAAATCAACGCGATGCTCAAGAGTAGCAGATCCACCACAAAAGATGCTCGGCGTCGGCGGCGTTGCTTTCTGACGGGGAGATTAATCGTCTCAACGTATCTATAATTTATAAACATTCATGCTATTTTATCATCTGTTTTGAATGTTTATGGGCTTTATTATACACTTTTATATTATTTTTGGGACTAACCTATTAATAGAGGCCCAGCCCATATTGCCGTTTTCTTGCCTATTTCGGTGTTTTGAAGAAAAGGAATATCAAGCGGAGTCCAAGCGGAATGAAACCCGGGAGCATTATTTTTGGAGCAGGCGATCCAGGAGACTTGGAGTTGAAGTCAAGGAAGCTTCAAGGTGGCCACGAGGGTGAAGCGCGCCCTATCTCGTGGGCCCTCGTAACTCCCCAACCAGCTTCTTTCGCCTATGTATTCCCATATACCCTAAAAACATCGAAGCAAACAATAGATCGGGAGTTCGCGCCGCAAGCCTCTGTAGCCAAAAACCTCTCGAGGCCCATTACGGCACCTATGGGAGGGATCCCTCACCGGTGGCCATCTTCATCATCTCGGCACTCTCCATGGCGAGGAGGAGTGGATTCACCCTCGGGGCTGAGGTATGTACCAATAGCTATGTGTTTGATCTCTCTCTCTCTCTCTCTCTCTCTCGTGTTCTCTCTATGTAGCACGATCTTGATGTATCGCGACCTTTGCTATTATAGTTGGATCTTATGATGTTTCTCCCCTCTACTCTCTTGTGATGAATTGAGTTTTGCCTTTGAAGTTATCTTATCGGATTGAGTCTTTAAGGATTTGAGAACACTTGATGTATGTCTTGCCGTGCTTATCTGTGGTGACAATGGGATATCCGTGATCCACTTGATGTATGTTTTGGTGATCAACTTGCGGGTTCATCCATGAACCTATGCATAGGGGTTGGCACATGTTTTCATCTTGACTCTTGGTAGAAATTTGGGGCACTCTTTGAAGTACTTTGTGTTGGTTGAATAGATGAATATGAGATTGTGTGATGCTTATCGTATAATCATGCCCACGGATACTTGAGATGACAATGGAGTATCTAGGTGACATTAGGGTTTTGTTGATTTGTGTCTTAAGGTGTTATTCTAGTATGAACTCTATGATAGATTGAGCGGAAAGAATAGCTTCATGTTATTTTACTACGGACTCTTGAATAGATAGAATAGAAAGGATAACTTTGAGGTGGTTTAGTACCCTACCATAATCTCTTAGTTTGTTCTCGCTATTAGTGTCTTTGGAGTGACTCTTTGTTGCATGTTGAGGATAGTTTTATGATCCGGTTATGTTATTATTGTTGAGAGAACTTGCACTAGTGAAAGTATGAACCCTATGCCTTGTTTCCTACCATTGCAATATCGTTTGTGCTCACTTTTATCATTAGTTACCTTGCTGTTTTTATATTTTCAGATTACAAAAACCAATATCTACCATCCATATTGCACTTGTATCACCATCTCTTGGCGAACTAGTGCACCTATACAATTTACCATTGTATTGGGTGTGTTGGGGACACAAGAGACTCTTTGTTATTTGGTTGCGGGGTTGTTTGAGAGAGACCATCTTCATCCTATGCCTCCACGGATTGATAAACCTTAGGTCATCCACTTGAGGAAATTTGATCTTGTCCTACAAACCTCGCACTTGGATGCCCAAAAGCGTCTACAAGAAGAAGGTTGTGTAGTAGACATCAAGCTCTTTTAGGCGCCGTTGCGGGAGGTGAGTGCTTGAAGGTATATCTTTAGATCTTGCAATCGAATCTTTTGTTTCTTATTTTATCACTAGTTTAGTCTATAAAAGAAAACTACAAATAAAATGGAGTTAAGTTTGTCTCATCGCTTCATCTTTTAATATCTTTTGTAAGTATGATGAAAAGGAAAATTGTGCTCAAGTGCTAGAAGAAGAAGTCTATAAAATGTTTGATACTAAATCTTTGAATGATGAGCATGATTGCAATGTTGTTAGTATGAATTCCTTGAATGTCCATGATGCTAATGATATGCAAAGCCACAAGCTTGGGGAAGCTATGTTTGATGAAGATGATATTTTGATGAGAATATTTATTCGATGAAAGCATGTGTCGGGGTGGTAGGTGCGACATATGCCAGCAGATAACTTATCATTGTGGGAGCCAATAAGACATTCTTTGGTGCCTAGAAAGCGGGATGAGGCGAAGACATGCTTGGCATATCTTACCTGCAGTTCGGGGCTCTCCGTGGAATAACTCCCTAGTCCTGCTCTGCGGGGTCTCCGCATGATCACTAGATCGACAAGTGGCTACAAGAGGCTCCTTGAGCTATTTGGCGAGAAGCAAAGAGAAGGAAAGGCTAGCTCTCTCCTCCCCTCAATGTGGTGTCTAAAACTATCGAGATCAACCCTTTGCATGGGTGCCTGGGGGGTTTATATAGGCCTACACCCGAGGTACAATGGTAATCCGGTTGGCGTGGGCCCTAGCCGTCGATGTCTATGTTCCTAGCTTCCGCCGGGCATTAGGGCCACCTTGACAGTGGGTCCCAGCCATTTTGTCCTCTGATCGACAGTGGGTCCCACCGCTTGGGGTCTTGTCGGGGCTGGATTCTTTGTTGCCTCACTCTTGATAGCGAGGGCTTGGTCGAGGTAAGCATGGCTCTGATGCCACTGGCGGAGTTCTCATTGTAGCCTTACCTCGTCTTGTCTCCTTAATGGTGCGCATACTTGAGGAGGCGAGTCGGTGGTGAGCAGCTCGTCCCGAGCCGCCCAGGAAGTGTGGCCACCTTGGTGTCTCTCGACCAAAGGGCCCGCCGCTGGAGCCGTCTTGGCAACTTGTCTGGGTGGCATCATGAGTCGACATGGCGGCGTGCCACCGGACGGTCATAGCTACCCGTCTGCGTACTTTGGCCATGTGTACTCCGGGATTCGTGGGTGGCAGGCTTCATGCTGCCGCCCCATCATCACCGTTATGAGGTGCGGACTTTGAGGCACAATCTTGGCGCTTTGCGAGGCGGCTTCTTAGGTCGGTCATCTCGTGGCTGGCTACTTGGAGTCGGCCCTCTCGTGGCTTTCTTCATGAGGGTTTAGGGCGGGCCTCCTTGGTGTTGTCGGCAGGGCAGACGGCCCGCGGGGAGGCGGCCCCATGTCTTGGGTGTTTGAAGGCTCGATCGGCTGTTATTTTTTGAATAGCCACGGGGAGCGGCTAGTCTACCGTGGTCATTTACTCCGACAGTAGTCCCGAAGCTGGTTGGGCCGTGGTGAAAGAACGAGAACCTCAATCAGCTTCCTATCCAGAAGAGCCGGCTAGAAGCCGGCTTTGTTCATCGCGTGCCGTCTCGGCGAGGTTCTTTGAAGTCTGAAGGCGGGAACAACTTGGTGTAAGCAGTGTGGGCTTGGCCTGCCGCCGCTGCAGCGCCACATGGCACCCTTAATTTGGGCGCTGCTACTACCTCTTGAGCAACTGCGTTGGATTTCCCGAAGAGGAGAGGATGATGCAGCAAAGTAGCATAAGTATTTCCCTCGGTTTTTGAGAACCAAGGTATCAATCGATGGGAGACCACGCACAAGTCCTCGTACCTACACAAAATGATAGCTCCTCCGAACCAACGCGATTAGGGTTGTCAATCCCTTCACGGTCACTTCACGAGTGATGTCGATAGAGATGATAGATAATATTTTTGGTATTTTTGGTATATAGATGCAAAGTGAAAAGTAAAAGGCAAAGTAAAAACAAAGCAAGTAATAAAGTAATGGAGATTGATATGATGAGAATAGACCGGGGCCATAGGTTTCACTAGTGGCTTCTCTCAAGAGCATAGATATTCTCGGTGGGTGAACAAATTCTTGTTGAGCAATTGTGAGAATTGAGCATAGTTATGAGGATATCTAGGTATGCTCATGTATATAGGCATCACGTCCGAGACAAGTAGATCAAGCGATTTTGCATCTACTACTATTACTCCACTCATTGACGCTATCCGGCATGCATCTAGAGTATTAAGTTAAAAGCAGAGTAACACCTTAAGCAAGATGACATGATGTAGAGGATTCTACGGTAGGATTAACGGGCTGTGGCATTATGTGTCAGTGTAAACTAAATTAAGCCAAGCAACGTAATTGAACAATTTTGCAATAAGTGGCTAACTAAAATTCCGAGCGGTAACTAAACTTGCTAGTTCTTTTATGCAGGCACACTACAACTTCTTTTTAACTTACAAGGTTGTCTGCGAAGGAGTCGATGGCATCAATTGCTTGGATACACAGTCCCAATACTTCCTTCTTCCCACCTTTGCATTGGTAAGTCAAATGGTTAATCGTAAGATGGTGCATCCTTGATATGTTATATGAGGGCGTATAGTCGGACTAGTTGTGAGCACACACATCATCTTGGCTTTTCTTGTATATTTCATGCGATTACTTTTGGCATATCGAGATCTCACATAATCTACAATAGGATGAAAAAGTGGCATCCTTCACATTATTAGCGAACTCAGTTCATAGAAACAAGCAATTCAACCATTATGTGGGTAAATCAAAAGCGCCCTTTGGAATATTTTCTACCCAATCATACCGCAAAAGACACCACCATAGGGGCTGGTATGGCGGCCACCTCGGTGGCTGGAAATTGTGCACCTAGTTTGAGTCGTCAGTTGGCCCAGGCTAGTTTGTTCATCCCAGCGCGCGAGCGAGCAATGTAAAAATGAAGAAAATGTTTCAATTTGGATGGGCCAATAACATAAGTGCAAGGCAGGCCCTATAGCATTTCATTGACCAAGGCGCCTCCTATCGATCGACAACGGGAAAAATCCCAATTCATTCGCTCCGCCTCCGATCTGGTTCGCTCCTAACCTAGCCGCTTATTTGGATAGTGACACAAGACTTCCTCACACCCTCGTTGGAGGCGGTCGCCGGGCTTCAGCGAGCGGAAGGACGAAGATGAAGATCCAACCACGGGTGCTTGCATAGGGCGGCCCGGCGACACAGGCATGGCATCGAGCTTGCTCAAGCAGACGATCGCGACTTGCAAGAGTAGCACGCACAATGAGGGTACATCACATCACTGATTATATCTAATTCAACTCTTCAATTTCTGGCCAATAGTTAAACCTAACGGTGTTGTAAAACTGCTTGTATGTAGGAATCTATGAGAAAATAAAACCAATTTCTACTTATTTTATAGGGATAATAAGGACAAATGCATTTTGCCTAGTTGGAACCTACCCACGGTTTTGCCCTTACTTTTACGACTCTGCTCAGTTTGCCTTAGATTTTCCTCCAATTACTTAGAATGCCTTTGACCGTTTGACCAATACTTTGAAAATTCATAACAAATTGGTATGAACTCATAAAAATGCAAATAAGATATCAAAATGTTCACATAAACATTACCTTTATGTGTATGTCATTGCATTAGGGACAAAAGTACCATTCAACAACAAGGTTATTAATGTTATTAACATTATTAAAAATAAGAAGAGTATAAACAATAACTTTTAGGGATAAAAAATTACATGCAAATGTAGGCGTTTTTGAACATCCTTATATTATTTGCATTTTCCGAGTTCATATCAACTTGTTATGAAGTTTCAAAATAATGGTCAAAATCGTTTGAGCATTCATCACAGATTGATATGAACTCAGAAAAATGCAAATAAATATCGAGATGTTAGAAAATATCACCTACATTTGCATGTATTTTTATTCTAAAAAATATACCTTTTATTTATATAATGTAATAACATTAATTGTTTAAATGGTACTTTTGTCACGAATACAAATGACATGCATAAAGGTAATGTTTAAACATTTTGATATCTTATTGCATTCTGAAGTTCATATCAATTTGATAATTTCAAAGAATTGATGATCAGCAATCGAAGGGTGACCACCAGAGAAAATGTGAAGCAAAGCAACGAAATCAAGGAAGGCAAAACCAGTGAGCAATTCTAGAAATAAAAATCAATTATCCATCCTATTATAACTCCCCAATCAATCTTGGTAGGCTGAATCGTGTATCTAATCAAGTTTCGGTGCAAACATACAAGCTCATGTTGTTCTTGAGCCTAAAGTGTTTAATGAGCAATTTGCTAATGAAGGATTTGATGCAAACATTTTGCATGCCTAGTGATGAACATATTGTGTCTAATGGGGATCTAATGCAAGCATTTTGCAAGCTCATTGAAAGTTTAGTGTCTAATGATGATCTGCTATGTTGAGAGAGAGATTTGCGGGGCATTGATGACAAGCAAATTATAGTGCATTTTCATAGCTTGAGAAGCGTCGAGACATCTACCAAAAAGTCCCGTATCATGACAACATAGCATAAATACTTTTCTAATCATTGTTTGAAACTATTGGCATACTTGTGCAAGATAGATATATTGATATGTAGTTTGCGCATGGTTATAGATGCAATTACACTTCAATATTTTCAGCAGAAGCGAATAATTCAAGCAGTAGACCATGTTTGTAGTCCTTGTACACCATGTTGCATTTGTGTTTTTGGTGCTTGCATCATTTAGTGTTTATAATCGAACTACTTTGGATTATTAGCTGGTTTGAAGTGCATGTAGCTTCACATTTCTCAAGTTATGTTGATTTCTGAAATGCAAGTGCCTTCATATTTTTAAGTTAAATGTTGCCTACAGTAACTTGAATTGATGGATCCGCCCTTGCATAGAAATCATACGAATGCGGTCTGATTAAATGAAATCGAGGACTTCACGCTAGCTCGTTATGCGACTCTCACTTGAGCTCAGCTTGCGCTTGGGATGTTCCATGTACAAGTCCATGTTACCACTTGCTTGGATTTGCAGGCCTTGTGCTCCTTGCATCCCCTCTTGCATTTTTGACAGCGAATGGTTGATCAAATAAGAGAATCAAACTTGATGTTGTGCGGAGGGCAGAGATGCTTACAAGGTTTCTGGTGTGCGGGATGTGTACGGATCTAAATGGCGCTGTCATGCCGGCTAAAAATGGATTTGCATGTTTGGATGATATCTCGGAAGAAATAAGAGTTAAAGTCGAGTTGCATAGGCGTGTAAGCTAAGAGGCGGTGAAAGATATCAAACATCATCGAATAGTGCACAAGGGAGTGATGTGTGGATACCTAGTCCGGGCGGCGTTTGGGCATGCTGCGCCTAGCTAGAGTGCGGGTCACTTTAGAGCGTTGAGGTGATCTTGTTTGGCGTTGGCTGGCAGCGCCACGGATACAAATCTTGAGTGGCAGCAGGCGCTATGATCACGATGGGCGAGACCGTTGGTGAAGCCCCAGACCTCGAAGCGGAGGTGTGACGATGTGCTCGGTGAATAGCCGGTGGTGGGAGATAAGCGTCGGTGAAGCGCACCTGATCACGGTGGAAGCGGTGTCTGTGAGGCACATCGGTTGCAGCGACCGCGTTCGATGGAACACGGTCTGCGGTGGATGAGGGCATAGATGAGGTAGCTCCGGTGCGGTGGTGAAGCCGACCGTCGTCTTAAATCGCGTCGTTGACCTGAAGTGGGGAAGAGAAAGAGATGAGGCGATTCAAACTTTGCTTGGGTTGGCGAATTAGGGATTTAAGCAATCTGGTAGGAAGGGACGGTGGAGAGGGAGATTTTGCATGGCTGGAATTGGAGCTGCGGATATTTCAATCCGAAACATGGGCGAACTTATTTGACCAATCTGGGCTGAGGAAGGGGCCGGTGGAGAAGGGAGGGAGGGTGGGTGGCTGGGTGCTCTGCGTCCGTCCGACACAGAAACCACCCGACCGACCACGTGATACTGCTGAATGTAGCCTACATTCAAGATGCAAATGAATCTTCTTTCATTTGCAAATGAATCTGTATGTATTACCATGCGTGTTTTTCCTTGCAATAATTAGTCATTGAAACAAGATACTCCTCCGTTCACTTTTGTAAGTCATTTTGACAACTTAAATGAACTATTTTGCACATTGTCTAAAATGTCTTCAAGGTCTTATAAAAGTGAGCAGAGGTACTATAGAATAATTAATGAGGAGTTATTTGAAAAAAAATCGAAATGGTATCACGCTAGCGATGGATTAGAGTGTGTGTCACATAATTAGTTATTTGAATTGGAGTGTGTGTCGTAGTGATCTCCAATTCTAGCATTAATTCGCATTTCAACATCCACGCTACTTTTTTAATACAAATTCATATGTATATGATGAACACCATGGTAGTGAGAAAACTTTTGGATGGATTCAAACATATGACCTACAAAATAGCACAACAAATTGAGTCAATGTCAACTTTTGAAACTTAGTATGGCACAATTTGAAATAATTACCCGTATGCATGGTCCTCGGTTCAAATCTTAAATTGTACACGAATTGAAGCGTCGATATTAAGTCTCGTACTATGTACATTCAAATGTTGTTTTAGCCCCCACCTTTTACGCTACATACTTCTGTATCAGTCGATCTTCCTCTCTAACCACCTTAGGAAGCTATCGGTTTCCAACACGTTCATTCTTTCTCTCCATGTTTTGGTCTCTAAGTCTCTCAACTACACAAACCCTTTTTCACTCTATTACCAAGTATTTACCTCACACCCATCATTTACCCCATGCAGGGTCTCTCTCTCTCCCTCTCCCTCTCACCCTCTCGCGCTAAATACATGCATTGCCTATCTAGCCCCCAACCTCTCATCTTGCCTTACGCCCACGTTGTCTATCTAGGTCACTCCTCGGCCCATCTCCTCTTTCTTCCTTGCAGCGAGCCCACTCGCTCAATCTCTCTTTATCTGAGTCTCATTTAACCTCGTTTTCTTTCACACATAAATGATATATCTCCCTATTAGGGCCTCAATCGACACACTCTATACTCTCTCCACATGATTATCTATCTAGGTTCAGTCCATCTAGGCCGCCCCCTCTCTTCGACCTCATGGCGGTACGCTCACTCAACCCCCTCTCTGTATGTCTCAATTGCTTGCTCTTTCTCGGACAAAAGCGATATATCACCATGTTTGAGCCCAATTCTACCTATTCATAGTATACTCTCTCGCACATTGTCTATCTAGGTCACTCTCTCCAACCCGTCTCACTCTTTCGATCGCTTGGCTGACCCTATCGTCGATTGACCTTCTTCCTCCACGCACATAATATATCTACGTCTGTGGTGGATCATCTCACAACCTCTATCTTACAGCCCTCACCCTTGCCAGCTCAATCGGATAATATCTCTCAAGCATATATATCACATTCAATGAATGTCGGACCACACTCACTTTGTCTCTCTATCTATATGTCTCTCGATTGACCTCGCTTTCTCACCATCTTCCCTTGACTACCTCTCCATCCCTCGCAAATCCAACCGTGGATGTGTAGGCATTTATTCGGTTGGTTTAGATTATATTTTCATAGCATTACATTGCAACTACTCCAAACACCGTTTAACCCATAACTCCTAGTAGATTCCCTACGGCTCGGTCATCGCTCTCTCTGCATGTCCTTTCTACGCCTTCAACGTCGCACCATGGTATTATGCAGCTACATTGTTCTCTTTAACTATTATAAATAAGCTACAAAACTACACATCGATAGTCCACTTGGAATGGAACAAATTTGACCCACAAATTAAAATGCTACAAACTGCACACGAGGGCCCACATGTCATGAAACAAATTTGGACCCATATAATTAAAAATAAGGGCGAGGATCGAACATCGCGACCGGGCCTTCGGCCGCGTCGATAGGCAACATACATAGAATAGCAATGTTTGTACCCCCTTTGTTCACATAATGTTATTATATTACCACAACCTATTTAATGGATAACATGTAATATTATTTTTAGTACTATTAGCCTTCACTTCTGGTGGGTTCCATGTGCTCTCTCTCTCCTCCTTACTGCGTTTAGCCTTGCGAAGAAACAAGAAGAATCGCCAGGCGATGTTGCGTTGACCATATCTGAAGATCGTTCTGAATTCACGGCACGGTTTCGTACTAGCAGCACTAATCGGTGTGTACGTGCAATGCCGTTAATTTGGAAGTATATTAAGTGCATGCGGATATTAAGTAGGATATTTTTACGTGTTATTATGTGATTAGCACTATTTTTGGCATAAAATTAACTGCATGCTAAGCGTGTTGGCGCTTCGACATTAAGCGGTCTAGGTCGTTGGATGACAAAAGAATACATGTGGCTTGATGGCGTTTTATATTTAATTTCATACGGCTCTAGCGGAACATTCAATCAATCAAACCATAGATTTTGTTCGATTGTGACTCGACTTTAAATTATATGACGATCGATATAAAATAGCGGAAATGATAAGCGTCGGTTCAAGCATGGCAATCGAGCGTTTTCATGGAAAAATTTAGATGCTGCGGCGGTGAGGCGTTTTGTGGTGGGAAGCGGCTCCTCTGCCATACTACTGGTCGTCAGACCCTTGACCGGCAGCGGCAGTGGCGTCTTGCACCATTGTTGCTGTACTCACGGGCGTTAGCCTAGCCGAGGAAGACCAAAATGTTAGGACTTGGGAGCAAGTCAACTAGCGGGAGAAGCAACTAGCGTTAGTGCAAGGAAGCGGTCGGCAACGGCCATCCATGCCCCGAGAACTGGCACCCGCGAGGGCGGCCTTCAATAAGCGGCGGAGACATTAGTGTGCGAGCACCGGCAAAACCTGAGGTCGATTCCTGTGGCGTCTGTTAGCAGGTGCAGAACGGCTGCAGGCGTGTCGCGTCGGTCACCGAGACTCATGCTGCTGGCAGAGTGCAGGCGCGTGGCTTCGGCGAGGACCTCGTGGAACCCGTGGGATCAAGCTCGGCGACAATGTGCGGCTCCCAACCCATCAATGCCCGCAGGGATGGGCGTTGGCGTGATCGAAGCGGCAGGATCCGAATGGGGGCGGGGACGGCGTGGCGTCTTCTCCAAGGCAGTTCAAGCTTGGCGCCTTATGTTCTTGAGACTCTCGATGGGTGTCTTCCTGAGGAAGCTGGAAGGCTAGAGCAGACCATCGTGATGCGGCATAAGCGTCACGTTTAAGTCGAGCTAGTTGGAGGTAGGACGAGGAGAATCGGAGAGGAAGATTATGTAATCTTGAGTAGTCTGAGGTTGATTTTAAACTTCTGGCGCGGTGATATTAAAAGTGGGATTAGTTGGGGCCGAAGGTGGGCGGCGAACTGTCGAGGCCTGCGTCGGTGAGCACTGCGTGATGCCGCACACCTCCTGTCGGCCGGCGCAATGGTGCAGTCACACGCCTCCCATGTCGACTCACGCTTGCTGGGGCGGCTGCGATGAAGCGAGGGACTCGTGGTGGCACGTAAACCCCGGTTTCAATAGTGAAAGTGTTAAGCCTTAACATGATAGGTCTTTGTTCCAAAATACCTTGGCTCTTCATTTGTGCAACTTGTCATAAGCAGCTTGTCTCAAATTGAAAGAAAAAACTTACAAAGTAATATTTGTGCCATATCCGTGACCATTTTCAGTTTCAAAATTTATGCTCACTTTTGGATTTTACTGAAATTTAAGATCTAGGATTGAAACAATATCATAACCTGCATCATGCAATAAATTTTAAAAGCATTACATCTGTCCTCTTGTATTTCTTAAGAAAAGTTTGGTCAAATATTTTGTGTAGTTAGACTTGAACAAGTTATATATGCGAGAGTAAAGGATAATCCCTCCATACCGATTGCATTGCACGATATATTAACTCAAGTACTAAACACGAACAAGCGGGCTCAATTCTATACTCATCTGGTGTAGTAGTAGTACTAGGCAATGTAGTTGACGGAGTGACCTTAATGACGTGACAGAGAATTGAACCGTCACTACTAGGAAAAAGGGCTATATATGGGATGGACACTAATGGCGCCTTTGTACATGTGGTGTGCCATTACTAAATACTAATGGCGCACCACATCCCACGGTGCGCCATTAGTAATTACAATTTTGAAACTACTAATGGGCAAGTGGGGTGAATGCGCCATTACTAGTAATGTTTTATCATCACACACCCGCAGTGCGCCATTAGTAGTTTCGAAAAAAGTAAAAAATAAAAAATTTATTAGTAATGGCGCACGGAGCGATGCGCCATTACTGAATTAAAACTAGTAATGGCGCCTTTGTCACAGTCTTGCTCCATTATAAGTTTTCAAAAAATTCAAAAAAATTTTCAATTTTTTCAAAACTAATAATAGCGCACCGTGGGTGTGAGTGCGCCATTACTAATTAAACTAATGGCGCACCACCCACGGTTAGCCACTAACAACAACACCAGAATACACCCCCCGTGGACCACCTTTTCAGGTTTTAAAAAATAAAAGAAAATGATGGAAATTTCAAAAAATAAAAAAATAAGTTTCCCATGTAATATGTGGTCTAGCTGTTGGGAAAATTTACAAATATGAATTTCTACTTTATTTGCAAAATCTCTGCGGAAATTTGTAAAATGGGCATAACTTTTTGCATACGAACTCGGATTAAAGTTTTTTATGAAAAAGCATCTACTCGAAAAGTTACATCCGAATTTGACTGGGAACCCCGTTAAAATTTTCAAAATCCCAAAAACCTAATAGAAAAAAGTTACGGGGCTTTCAGATCTAGAGGCAAAAAAAATCAAAAATTTCAAACTTACTAGTGGCGCTTTGGATGTGTAGTGCGCCACTAGTAACAACAAAAATTGGTTTGAATTTTTTTGAATTTTTCAAAAAAGGATAAATAATATGACCGGAAAGTTTGAAATATTTTTAAAATTTCATCATAGTCATGAACATGAACAAAGTCCTAGACATCGACAAGGTATAATAGGATTGATATGCTAGATATATCAACAAGTGCCTATAAGTGAGTTGTTCTTTGGGTTGGATAGAACTTTGAAGTTAAGCATGCTTGGGCTGGAGTAGTGTGAGGATGGGTGACCTTCGGGAAGTTTGACCATGGAGTGCGATTTGACTGAGATTAAGCATATTGACCGAGATTAACCCATAGTGACAGATTAAGAAAAAAATTGAAAAAATAAAATTGTAAAAAAAGTTGTGGAGCTCTATTGGGATTATTTATCTAAGATGGAAGGAGGACATCATGTTCTCCTAATAGCAAGAATATCATGCTACCACACCTTAGAGTACTTTGGTGATACGAGCTCTTGAGGGTAGTTGGTTTGTGACTAACACCTCCTCGGTGGTTGAATGGTTGTTCTGTGAAAAAATGCCCCAAAAGAAATTCGTACCCTTTACAAAAGCACAAAGGCGCTTTCGAGATGCCATTGGATCTCGATCAAACAACCTCGGCTTCGTATCACGTAGCATCAAGCTGCGATAACACCTTATGTTTTTCGCCGCGGGAGAATATGAGGTGCTCCGCTTTAGATTCTCTGGTGATCTGAGTTCACAGATCTAACTGACCCACAGTAGGAGGTTTGAATGTTCTTGCAATATATGGCTGAGAGAGTTTGGGAAATGCGGAAAGTACAAGTACTACGCATGTGCCATTCGATCGATCATCGACCTAGATGCTCATATCACCGTGGCGGGTAATTTAGCTCGAGGGACCACCTAATATGACAGCGGGAGCCGTTGGATCGAATCAGCGGCACACCGAACTTTGAATGTTTTATTGCAAAAGAACGCTGCGAGTTTGGAAGTGCATAATTACAAGACTACTCCCAAGCTATTGGATCTCACTTCAAATGTAAAAGCTTCGTATCACCATAGCATCTAAGCTGCGGGGTGGATGTGATATTCTATCTGCTTTGTCATTTTGTTAAGTAAACTTGCAAAATACATGTAACTTATGCGTTACTTCTCTAACGCGCCAAGTGTTTGTTCAAAAAACCATCCTACTGAAATATCGGAACAACACATGGGGTCCCTTGTCATTAATCAAATTTGGACCTAAAACTAACAAATCTGAAAGGAGATTGAGAAATCTGCTGGACTACAAAGCGTAAGTCGATAGCACGGAACAACAATAGTTGTTGGCTTTGTCCCATAACTTGATTTTATCGATTATTACATTGAGTAGAGTAGAAGTGCCTCGTCGACACGTGCATGACCGTTGACTCACTTCTTGGTGGGTCCAAGGTCTGCGATCTCAATCTCTCTCTCTCCATCGTCTAACCTTTGCGGGCACACCGAAGCGGCGCTAGCTTGCCGTGGTGTTATTACAACTAAAAAGCTTGGAAAATAGAAGAATGGCCTAGAACAAGAGATGTTGTGGCTGGTGAGGCGGAGCTAACCACATCTATCCTCGTGCCCGTTTGCATGATGAAGCTTGTGTGGCTAGTGGGGTGTTTCGACCCGGTGGCTGGGTCGAGGTTGAACCATAGGTACTAAATCTGTCTGATATATTTTACCGCATTTTCCTCCGTGCGAGATGTAGCACACCCTACAGCGCATAATTCGGGGTCCTCCCGGGTGGTGCCGCATGTATTCTTCTGACGTGGGACACCCTACCGCGCATTACGGGTCCTCCTCGGTGCGTAGCACCAAAGCAAGTAAATGAGTCGTCAAATCACGAAAGACCACTTTTCGCCAGTATATCGGTGAAAGGCCTTGGCTAGCTAGTTGCTAGTTCGGCCGATTAGCTAGGCCACCGCCACATTTGTTTCACCTTTTTTATCCACTTGCGAGTAAATTTAAATATCCACAGCGGCGTTGCGCTGGTGTTTGGGTGCGGCAGGATTTTTAATTTTTGATTGTGAGCGGTAGCGGCGAGATTTTAATTTTTGATTGGCGGGAGTAAGCGCGGCAATTAGTCATGATGACTCCTTTGTAAAACCCTTTGCTCACGATGTGAGAAGTCATTCGGTGTTTTACCATGGTGAAAACCAAATTCCCGCTCCTCGGCTGGCTCCTCAGCCTTCCGTAGGTGCATTTCCTTTCAGCCGTTTACGCCCTTTGCCTCTCCCCATTGCTTCTACAGTGCCATGGTTGCCACAGATCCACAGTCCGGGTGGGCGCTGACACAGGAGCTCGAGGCCAAGGATGCTTAGCTCGGGGCCAGGGCGTGGAGCTCCATGAGCTCAAGGAGGAGAGTGCCATGCTCCTCCGTTATGTGCGGGAGTTCACGGACTTCAAAAGCGGTGGCGTCCATGATCGTCTCAACGTATCTATATTTTTGATTGCTCCATGCTACTTTATCTATTGTTTTGGACTATATTGGGCTTTATTTTCCACTTTTATATTACTTTTGGGACTAACCTATTAACGGAGGACCTAGAATTCTTTGTTTTTGCCTATTTGGTGTTTGAAGAAGCGGAATATCAAGCAGAGTCCAAGCAGAATGAAACCGAGGCGTGATTTTCCAACGAGCGAGATCCAGGAGACTTGGACCCTACTCCAAGAAGTGCTAGAGGCCGTCACGAGGTGGGCGCGCCCCTACCTCGTGGGCCCCGGCTCCACCGGCGTACTCCTTCCTATATATATATGTCCCGTACGATCGAGCAGGGCCAAAAACCTAATTCCACCGCGCAACCTTACGTATCCACGAGATCCCATCTTGGGGCCTGTTAGGAGCTCCGCGGAAGGCATCCACCACGGATGGCTTCACATCATCACCATAGCCCCTCAATGAAGTGTGAGTAGTTTACTTGAGACCTTTGGGTCCATAGGTAGTAGCTAGATGGCTTCTTCTCTCTTTTGCATCTCAATACAATGTTCTCCCCCTCTCATGGAGATCTATTCAATGTAATCTTGTTTTTTCGGTGTGTTTGTTGAGGATGGAATTGTTGGTTTATGATCCGGTATTATCTATGGAAAATATTTGATTCTTCTGAATTCTTTTATGTATGATTGAGTTATCTTTGCAAGTCTCTTGAATTATCCTTTTGGTTTGGCCAACTAGATTGGTAGTTCTTGCAATGGGAGAAGTGCTTAGCTTTGGCTTCAATGCGGTGTCCTTACCCGATGTGAGAAAAGGTTGTAAGGCACGTGTATGTTGCCATCGATGATAACAAGATGGTTTTTATCATATTGCATGAATTTATCCCTCTACATCATGTCATCTTGCTAGGCGTTACTCTGTTTTAAACTTAATACTCTAGATGCATCTTTGGATAGCGATCGATGAGTTGGAGTAATAGTAGTAGATCTTGAGAATCGTTTCGATCTACTTGTTTGGGCGTGATCCTATATACATGATCATTGCCTAGATATACTCATAACTATGCTCAATTCATCAATTGCTCATGATAATTTGGTCACCCACCATAGAATACTTATGCTCTTGAGAGAAGACACTAGTGAAACCTATGGCCCGGGTCTATTCTCATCATATCAATCTCTATCACTTTATTTACTTGCTTTTCTTTTTGCCTTTTACTTTTTTACTTTGCATCTATCTATAAAAATACCAAAATATTATTTCATCTCTATCGATCTCACTATAAGTAAGTGACCTTGAAGGTTGACAACCCCTAATCGCGTTGGTTGCGAGTTGCTATCGTTTGTGTGAAGTGCGAGGACTTGCGTGGTCTCCTCTTGGATTGATACCTTGGTTCTCAAAAGCTGAGAAATACTTACGGTTTTGCTGCATCATCCTCTCCTCTTGAAATCCACGCGGTGCTCAAGAGTGTGATCCACCACAAAAGATGCTCGGCGTCGGCGGCGTTCTTTATGACGGGAGATTAATCGTCTCCAACGTATCTATAATTTATAAACATTCATGCTATTTTATCATCTGTTTTGAATGTTTATGGGCTTTATTATACACTTTTATATTATTTTGGGACTAACCTATTAACGGAGGCCCAGCCCATATTGCCGTTTTCTTGCCTATTTCGGTGTTTTGAAGAAAAGGAATATCAAGCGGAGTCCAAGCGGAATAAACAAGGAGCATTATTTTTGGGCAGGCGATCCGGAGACTTGGAGTTGAAGTCAAGGCTTCAAGGTGGCCACGAGGGTGAAGCGCCCCTATCTCGTGCCTCGTCAGCTCCCCACCAGCTTCTTTGCCTATGTATTCCCATACCCTAAAAACATGAAGCAAACAATAGATCGGGAGTTCGCGCGCAAGCCTCTGTAGCACAAAAACTCTCGAGGCCCATTACGGCACCTGGGAGGGATCCCTCACCGTGGCCATCTTCATCATCTCGGCACTCTCCATGGCGAGGAGGAGTGGTTCACCCTCGGGGCTGAGGTATGTACCAATAGCTATGTGTTTGATCTCTCTCTCTCTCTCTCTCTCTCTCGTGTTCTCTCTACGATCTTGATGTATGACCTTTGCTATTATAGTTGGATCTTATGATGTTTCTCCCCTCTCTCTCTTGTGATGAATTGAGTTTTGCCTTTGAAGTTATCTTATCGGATTGAGTCTTTAAGGATTTGAGAACACTTGATGTATGTCTTGCCGTGCTTATCTGTGGTGACAATGGGATATCCGTGATCCACTTGATGTATGTTTTGGTGATCAACTTGCGGGTTCCGCATGAACCTATGCATAGGGGTTGGCACATGTTTTCATCTTGACTCTTGGTAGAAATTTGGGGCACTCTTTGAAGTACTTTGTGTTGGTTGAATAGATGAATATGAGATTGTGTGATGCTTATCGTATAATCATGCTTACGGATACTTGAGATGACAATGGAGTATCTAGGTGACATTAGGGTTTTGTTGATTTGTGTCTTAAGGTGTTGTTCTAGTATGAACTCTATGATAGATTGAGCGGAAAGAATAGCTTCATGTTATTTTACTACGGACTCTTGAATAGATAGAATAGAAAGGATAACTTTGAGGTGGTTTGTACCCTACCATAATCTCTTAGTTTGTTCTCGCTATTAGTGTCTTTGGAGTGACTCTTTGTTGCATGTTGAGGATAGTTTTGATCCGGTTATGTTATTATTGTTGAGAGAACTTGCACTAGTGAAAGTATGAACCCTATGCCTTGTTTCCTACCATTGCAATATCGTTTGTGCTCACTTTTATCATTAGTTACCTTGCTGTTTTATATTTTCAGATTACAAAACCAATATCTACTATCCATATTGCACTTGTATCACCATCTCTTGGCGAACTAGTGCACCTATACAATTTACCATTGTATTGGGTGTGTTGGGGACACAAGAGACTCTTTGTTATTTGGTTGCAGGGTTGTTTGAGAGAGATCTTCATCCTATGCCTCCACGGATTGATAAACCTTAGGTCATCACTTGAGGAAATTTGATCTTGTCCTACAAACCTCTGCACTTGGATGCCAAAAGCGTCTACAAGAAGAAGGTTGTGTAGTAGACATCAAGCTCTTTTAAAGCGCCGTTCTTGGTGAGTGCTTGAAGGTATATCTTTAGATCTTGCAATGGAATCTTTTGTTTCTTATTTTATCACTAGTTTAGTCTAAAAAAAACTACAAATAAAATGGAGTTAAGTTTGTCTACGCTTCATCTTTTAATATCTTTTGTAAGTATGATGAAAAGGAAAATTGTGCTCAAGTGCTAGAAGAAGAAGTCTATAAAATGTTTGATACTAAATCTTTGAATGATGAGCATGATTGCAATGTTGTTAGTATGAATTCCTTGAATGTCCATGATGCTAATGATATGCAAAGCCACAAGCTTGGGGAAGCTATGTTTGATGAAGATGATATTTTGATGAGAATATTTATTCGATGAAAGCATGTGTGGAATTGGTAGGTGCGACATATGCTGCAGATAACTTATCATTGTGGGCCAATAAGACATTCTGGTGCCTAGAAAGCGGGATGGCGAAGACATGCCTTGGCATATCTTACCTGGTTCGGGGCTCTCCGTGGAATAACTCCCTAGTCACTTTCTGCTGGTCTCCATGATCACTAGATCGACAAGTGGCTACAAGAGGCTCCTTGAGCTATTTGGCGGAAGCGAAAGAAGGAAAGGCTCTCTCCTCCCCTCAATGTGGTGTCTAAAACTATCGAGAATCAACCCTTTGCATGGGTGCCACAGGGGGGTTTATGAGCCTACACCCGGTACAATGGTAATCCAGTGGGCGTGGGCCCTAGCCGTGGTGTCTATGTTCCCTAGCTTGGCCGGCGGCCAGGGGCCACCGCCCATTGGTGGGTCCCGCATTGTCTCCTCTGGTCGTGGTGGGTCCCACCGCTTGGGGTCTTGTCGGGGCTGATTCTTTGCCTCACTCTTGATGTGAGGGCTTGGTCGAGGTAAGCATGGCTCTGATGCATACTGGCGAGTTCTCATTGTAGCCTTACCTCGTCTTGTCTCCTTAATAGTGCGCATACTTGAGGAGGGCGAGGCGGTGGTGGTGAGCAGCTCGTCCCAGCCGGCCAGGAGTGTAGCCACCTTGGTGTCTCTCGACCAAAGGGCCCGCCGCTGTGAACGTCTTGGCAACTTGTCTGGGTGGCATCATGGTCGACATGGCGTGATGCCACGGACGGGTCTTCTACGTCTTTGCGTGCTTTGGCCATGTGTACTCGGGATTCGTGGGTGGCAGGCTTCCTGCCGCCCCATCTCATCACCGTTATGAGGTCTGCAGACTTTGAGGCACAATCTTGGCCGCTTCTTGGGGCGGTCGGTCATCTCGTGGCTGGCTACTTGGAGTCGGCCCTCGTGGCTTTCTTCATGAGGGTTTGGGCGGGCCTCCTTGGTTAGTCGGCTTGTGGGGAATGCGGCGGCGGCCCCATGTCTTGGGTGTTTGAAGGCTCGATCGGCTGTTATTTTTTGAATAGCCGGGGCCGGCTAGTCTACCGTGGTCATTTACTCGACGATGGTCCCAAGCTGGTTGGGCCGTGGCTGAAAGAAGCGAGAACCTCAATCGCTTCCTATCGAAGAGCCCGCTAGAAGCCGGCTTTGTTCATCGTCTTGTCTCGGCGAGGTTCTTTGAAGTCTGAAGGGGAACAACACAGTGCGTAAGCGGTGTGGGCTGGCCGCCCTTCTGGCACCACATCATTTTCGGTGAGCGCTGCTACTACCTCTTGAGCACTGCGTTGGATTTCCCGAAGAAGAGGATGATGCAGCAAAGTAGCATAAGTATTTCCCTCGGTTTTTGAGAACCAAGGTATCAATCGGTAGGAGACCACGCACAAGTCCTCGTACCTACACAAAATGATAGCTCCTCCGAACCAACGCGATTAGGGTTGTCAATCCCTTCACGGTCCTTACGAGAGTGATGTCGATAGAGATGATAGATAATATTTTTGGTATTTTTGGTATATAGATGCAAAGTGAAAAGTAAAAGGCAAAGTAAAAACAAAGCAAGTAATAAAGTAATGGAGATTGATATGATGAGAATAGACCGGGGCCATAGGTTTCACTAGTGGCTTCTCTCAAGAGCATAGATATTCTGATTGGGTGAACAAATTCTTGTTGAGCAATTGTGAATTGAGCATAGTTATGAGGATATCTAGGTATGCTCATGTATATAGGCATCACGTCCGAGACAAGTAGATCAACGATTTTGCATCTACTACTATTACTCCACTCATTGACCGCTATCCGGCATGCATCTAGAGTATTAAGTTAAAAGCAGAGTAACACCTTAAGCAAGATGACATGATGGTCAACAAGACCACTAGTTTCAAGAAGAAGGGCAAAGGGAAGAAGAAGGGAACTTAAAAGAAGGCAACAAGTTCTGCTCAAGAGAAGAAACCTCGCTAAGCACGGCGGTGCTTCTCTACGCGGTGGACGATCGGAACGCCCAAGTATTTGGCGGATAAGAAGGATGGCAAAGTGAACAAAGGTATATGTGATATACATGTTATTGATGTGTACCTAACTAGAGCTGTAGTAGCGGGTATTTGATACTGGTTACATTGCTAATATTTGCAACTCGAAGCAGGGACTACGGAATAAGCGAGCACTGGCCAGGGCGAGGTGACGATGCCGGTGGGAAATGGTTCCAAAGTCGATGTGATCGCGGTCGACGCTACCTCTACATCTACCTGGGATTAGTTTTAGACCTGAATAATTATTATTTGGTGCGCGTTGAGCATGAACATTATATCTGGATCTTGTTTGATGCAGGCGGTTATTCATTTATCGGAGAATAATGGTTGTTCTATTTATATGAGTAATATCTTTTATGGTCATGCACCCTTGAAGAGTGGTCTATTTTATTGAATCTCGATAGTAGTGATACACATATTCATAATGTTGAAGCCAAGATGGAGTTGATAATGATAGTGCAACTTATTTGTGCCTGCCGTTTAGGTCATATCGGTTTAAAAGCATGAAGAAACTCCATCTTGATGGACTTACGGAATCCTTGATTATGAATCACTTGGTACTTGGAACCGTGCCTCATGGGCAAGATGACTAAAACACCGTTCTCGGAACTATGGAAAGCAATTTTTAAATCATACATCGGATGTATGTGGTCCAATGAATGTTGAGGCTAAATGGCGGATATCGTTATTTTCTCACCTTCACGGATGATTTGAGCAGATATGGGTATATCTACTTAATGAAGCACAAATCGAAACATTTGAAAAGTTCAAAAATTTTAGAGTGAAGTAGAAAATCATCGTAACAAGAAAATAAAGTTTCTGATCGATCGTGGAGGAGAATATTTGATTCGAGTTTGGTTTACATTTGAAACAATGCGGAATAGTTTACAACTCCACCACCAGAACACCACACGAAATGGTGTGTCGAGCGTCATGTCGTCTTTACTTGATATGGTGCGATCTATGATGTCTCTTACCGATTTACCGCTATCGTTTTGGGGTTATGCTTTAGAGGCGCATTCACGTTAAATAGGGCACCATCAAAATCCGTTGAGGCGCGCCTTATGACTGTGGTTTGGCAAAAACCAAAGTTATCGTTTCTTAAAGTTTGGGGCTGCGATGCTTATGTGAAGAAACTTCAACCGGATAAGCTCAAACCCAAATCGGAAATGTCTTCATAGGATACCCAAAAGAGACTGTTGGGTACACCTTCTATCACGAGATCGAAGGCAAGACATTCGTTGCTAGAATGGATCCTTTCTAGAAGGAGTTTCTCTCGAAAGAAGTGAGTGGGAGAAAGTAGAACTTGATGAGATAATTGTATCTACTCCCTTATTGGAAGGTAGTTCATCACGAGACCGGTTCCGTGACAACTACACCAATTAGTGAGGAAGCTAATGATATTGATCATGAAACTTGAACAAGTTTCCTAAGCCTCGTGGGTCTACGAGTAAGATCGCACCAGGTGATGCGGTAATCCTATTCAGAAGTCATGTTACTTGACCATGATGAACCTCTGAACTATGAGAGCGATGATGAGCCAGATTCCTAAAATGGCTAGAGGCCATGAAATCGAGATGGGATCCATGTATGAAAACAAAGTATGGACTTTGGTTAACTTGCCGATGATCGGCAAGCCATTGGAGAATAAATGGATCTTTAAGAAGAAATGGCGATGGTAATATTCTGTCTATAAAGCTCGACTTGTTGCGAAAGGTTTTCGACAAGTTCAAGGGGTTGACTACGATGAGACTTTCTCACCGTGCGATGCTTAAATCTGTCCGAATCATGTTGGCTATTGCTGCATTTCATGATTATGAAATTTGGCAAATGGATGTCAAGACTGCATTCTTGAATGGATTTCTAGAAGAAGAGTTGTATATGATGCAGCGGAAGGTTTGTTGATCCAAAAGGTCTTGACAAAGTGTGCAAGCTGCGTTCCATTTATGGACTGGTGCAAGCATCTGGAGTTGGAATAAGGCTTTGATAGTGTGATCAAAGCATATGGTTTATCTGAGACTTTTGGAAGCTTTGTATTTACAAGAAAGTGAGTGGGAGCTCTGTGGCATTTCTAGTTTTATATGTTGATGACATATTATTAATTGGAAATGATATAGAATTCTGGATAGCATAAAGGGATACTTGAAAAAAGTTTTTCAATGAAAGACCTCGGTGAACTGCTTACATATTGGGCATCAAAATCTATAGAGATAGATCAAGGCGGCTTAATAGGACTTTCACAAGCACATACCTTGACAAAATTTTGAAAAAGTTCAAAATGGATCAAGCAAAAGAATTCTTGCATTGCTACAAGGTGTGAAGTTGAGTCAAACTCAATGCGACCACGGCGAAGATAGAGAAAATGAAAAATGTTCCTATGCTTGCATAGGCTCTATCATGTATGCAATCTTGTGTACCGGACCGGCGTATGTTAGCAATAAGCTTGGCGGAAGGTACCAAAAGTAATCGAGTGGATCCGACAGGGTCAAGAACATCTGAATTACGAAAAGGACTAAGGATATGTTTCTCGTATATGGAGGTGACAAAGAGCTATGTAAATGGTTACGTCGATGCAAGCTTTGACACTGATCGAACGATTCTAAATGCAAACGGATCGTGTTTATATTAAGCGGTGGGCTGTAAGTTGGTGCGGTTCTAACAAAGCGTCGTGGCGGGATCTACATGTGAGCGGTACATAGCTTACAAGGCGCAAATGAAGAATGCGGATGAAGGAGTTCATTTCCGATCTAGGTGTCATACCTAGTGCCCGGGACCAAAAGATCTTCGTGACAATCTTGGTGCAATTGCTTTGGCAAAGGAATCCAGATTTCACAAGAGGACCAAACACATCAAGAGGCTTCAATTCCATTGGGACCAAGTCCAAGTGGGAGACATAGAGATTTGCAAGATACATACGGATCTGATTTGCGACCCGTTGACTAAGCCTCTCTCACGAGCAAAACATGATCACACCAACACTCCATGGGTGTTAGAATCATTACTATGTAATCTAGATTATTGACTCTAGTGCAAGTGGGAGGGAAGGAAATATGCCCTAGAGGCAATAATAAAGTTATTATTTATTTCCTCATATCATGATAAATGTTTATTATTCATGCTAGAATTGTATTAACGGAAACATGATACATGTGTGAATACATAGACAAAACTATAGTCACTAGTATGCCTCTACTTAACTAGCTCATTAATCAAAGATGGTTATGTTTCCTAACCATAGACATGTGTTGTCATTTGATTAATGGGATCACATCATGGGAGAATGATGTGATTGACTGACCCATTCATTAGCCTAGCACTTGATCGTTTAGTATGCTTTGCTTTCTTCATGACTTATACAAAGTTCCTACAACTATGAGATTGTGCAACTCCGTTTACGGAAGAACACTTTGTGTGCTACCAAAGCGTCTAGCAATAGCTGGGTGATTATAAAGGTGCTCTCTGGTGTTTCGAAGGTACATGTTGAGTTGGCATAATTGAGATTAGGATTTGTCACTCCGATTGTCGGAGAGGTATCTCTGGGCCCTCGGTAATACTCATCACCTAAGCCTTGCAAGCATGTAACTAATGAGTTAGTTATGAGATGGCGTATTGAGCGAGTAAAGAGACTTGCCGATAAGATTGAACTAGGTATTGGATACGGCGATCAAATCTCGGGCAGTAACATACCGATGACAAAGGGAACAAAGTATGTTGTTATCGGTTTGACCGATAAAGATCTTCGTAGAATATGGAACCAATATGGGCATCCAGGTCCGCTATTGGTTATTGACATGAATGGTTTTAGGTCATGTCTACATAGTTCTCGAACCAGTAAGTCCTGCAGCTTAACGTTCGATGGCAGTTTTATTATGAGTTTATAAGTTTTGATGTACGAAGTTTGTTGGTCCGGATGTAATCACGGACATGACGAAGTCTCAAATGGTCGAGACATAAAGATTGATATATTGGGCGGCTATATTCGGACAGGAAAGGTTCAGGGTTTTGGAAAACGAATCTGGGAGGTTACGGAACGAAATAATGGGCCTTGATGGGCCTATTGGAGAAAGAGAGGGCGGCGGGGCAAGTGGCTCCTTCCCTTAGTCGAATAGACAAGGAAAGGGGCGGATCCTTTCCCCCCTCTCCTACTCCTTCCTTCCCCTCCTTCTTGGATTAGGAAAGGAGGAAACCTCATAGATGAGTTTCCCCCCTCCTAAGGCACCTCCCTTAGGCGGCCCCTCCTCCCTCCCTCCTTTATATCTCAGATGAGGGCACCCCATACCTGAGTTGATCTCTGGATCATTCCTTAGCCCGACAAATGAAGGACCATCCTTGTCCTATAAAGCTGGGAGCACATGCATGCTTTCAAGCGGGATGAGCAAGACTATTCCCGAGCTCTTCACGATCTTTGAAAGCATGGAGGTAGAAATCAGAAGGAGCATCAAGTGTTGATAGTCGACAAGACCACTAGTTTCAAGAAGAAGGGCAAGGGAAGAAGAAGGGAACCGGGAAGAGCAGCAAGCAAGTTCTTTGCTCAAGAAAAACTCAAGTCTGTCCTAAGCACAAAGCAGTGCTTCTCACAAAGGAGTGAAGACCTTGGAAGCGGAACTGCCCCAAGTATTTGGCGGATAAGAAGGATGGCAAAGTGAACAAAAGGTATATGATATACATGTTATTGATGTGTACCTAACTAGAGCTCATAGTAGCACATTGTTGATCTGGAGTTACATTGCTAATATTTGCAACTCGAAGCAGGGGATTAGGAATAATGACCAGCTGGCCAGGGCGAGGAGGTGGCGATCGGCGTGGGAAGCGGTTCCAAATTCGATGTGATCATGGTGTGCCTACCTCTACATCTACCGTGGGATTAGTTTAAGACTTGAATAATTGTTATTTGGTGCGACTTTGAGCATGAACATTATATCTGGATCTTGTTTGATGCTAGGCGGTTATTCATTTAAATTAGAGAATAATGGTTCTTCTATTTATATGAGTAATATCTTTTATGGTCATGCACCCTTGAAGAGTGGTCTATTTTTATTGAATATCGATAGTAGTGATACACATATTCATAATTTGTGTACTTGCCGTTTAAGTCATATCGGTGTAAAGCGCATGAAGAAACTCCATCTTGATGGACTTACGGAATCACTTGATTATGAATCACTTGGTACTTGCGAACCGTGCCTCATGGCGAATGACTAAAACCGTTCTCGGAACTATGGAAATTTCTGAAAAAGGTTTTAACGGGAAGGTTTGTTGTCCCAAAAAGCGCAAAGGGAACTGGGTTCCATTTATGGTGGTGAACTTGGATTGGAAAAATGTTTGAATTATAAAGTAGGCCTGAAATTTTGGGCTTTGTATTTAAAAAAGTATGGGACTTGGGATTTCAGTTTTAAGTTGAGAATAAAATTAAAGATATGAATTTCTTGCATAAAGGGAACTTTAAAAGTTTTTCGAAAGCCCGGGTTGCTTACATGGGCTAAAACTTGGATGTAAGGCGCAATAATTTCCAAACCTCCTTCAAAATTTTGAAAAATTAAAATGGAAAAAAATTTTGTTTTAAATTGTAAATAATGCCCGAAGGGGATAAAAAATGAAAAGTTCCAAAGCTGCTCTTATATGTTCAACTTTTAAAAGCTTGTAGAATAAGCTTGGGGGAAAGGACCGAACTGGTTTTGAGTGATGAACTCGAATTCAAAGGTAAGGTATGTTTTATTGGATGAAAACTGTTAAAGGTTACTGATAAGTTTGAAAACGGGAACGTTCTAAATAAAACCCATGGTTTAATTAAGCGGTGGATTTAAAAGGGCTTCTAAACAAATTGGGGGTCAATGGACGGAGAAAGCCGCAAGCAAAAAGGGTGGTGAAATTCATTTCACTATGCAACCATGATGGGAAAAAAAATTTCTGAAACTTGGTCAATTGTTTGCAAAGGAACCGTTTTCAAAGGGAAAACCAAAGGGAATTCCGGACCGAAGGGGAGACATGAATTTCAAAACTAGGATTGTTTCAAGTTGCAAGCCTTCTGGAAAACTGATCAGCCCAAACACTCCAGGGTTTAAATCAACATGTTTAATTAGCCTTGGCAAGGGGGGAAAAAAGCCCTGGGGAATAATGATTAATTTCCCAACAATAAAGTTTATTAAGTAAATTTATTAGGTATACTTGGTGATCGCAAAATTAGTACATTGCCCATTTGCCAAATCAAAGATTTAGCCAACCATAAAGGTTTCATTTATTTGGGACAATCAAGGGAAATGGATTTGAAATACATTACCGATTGAGTTTGACTTGCTAGCTTTCTTCAACAACAAAGCCACCATGGGTTGTAATCCTTTTGGGAAAAATTTGTGTGCAAAAAAAAAAGCGGGGATTATAAAGGTTTTTTTTTAAAGGTAATGTTATTTAAATTTTAGTTGTTATTACGGGATATCTGGTCTTAATACCAACCTAAGCCTTGAAGCTTAACTTAGTTATTTATAGATGGGTATTCAACTAAAGTTTGCCAAGATTAATGGTATTGGAAAAGGATAAATCCCAAATTTCCAGCAAAGGAAAAAGTATTTGTTATCTTTTTGAATAAAGTCTTCTAGAATTGTGAACCTTGGGAAGGGCCCTTTTTGGTTAAAACCAAAAGGGGGTTTATAGTCTCTGTTTCGAAGGAAATTTAAAGTTTTATATTTTATTGGTTTTAATTTTGATTAAATTTTTTGGGCCTGTAATACCATAAAGCTCAAAATGGTAACTAAATTATTATTGGGCGGCTAATTGGCCGGAAGGTTAAAATTTGGGAAAACAAGGTTAACCCCGAAGTAATCCGATGGGCCCAGGAGAAAAGGGGGGCGGGGGGTTTCCCCCCTTGTGAAAGGAAAGGAAAAATGGGCTTTTCCCTTTTTTTTTTTCCTTCTTGGTTGGAAAAGGAGGCCTCTTGGGGGTTTCCCCCTTAAAGGGCCCCTTTCCCCCTTTTATACGAGGGGGCCCCAACAAAAATTGATTAGGACTTTTGGACAACGAAGGCCCCTTTTCCAAAAAGGGGACAATTTTTGGGGAACAAGATATTGGCCTTGGGCTTTGAAAGGGGAGAGCGGGGCATCTTTTGGTGCAAAACAGAAGGGGGGCAAAAAAAACTTCCCCCTTTTTGAAAAGGAAGAAACCAAACTGGTTTTCCCCCAGGCCCTCAGGCGGCCTTCCCCCCCAATATTTGGGGAAAAAACAAAGTGAACAAAGGATTGTGTTCTGTTATTGAGGACCTCTGGTCTATAAAAGGGGATTTGATCTTGGAATTGCAATATTCAACTTCGACGGGTTGGAATAGGACCAAAGGAGGGCAGTGGGTGAGGTGGGAAAGCGGTTCCAAAGAGGGGGGAAAAACCCTCAACACCGATTTTTAAGAGAAAATTTTATTTGGTCAGAGCATGCTTAACTGGACTTGGACAGGGTTATTTTTAAAATTAAGAAAATGGGTTCATTTATATGGTAATATCTTTTATGGTTGACCCTTAAAGGGTCATTTTAGAACCGTATGTGTCCTTTCTAATTTGGACCGCCGTTTAGGAACCCCGGGAAAGAGAAGCCCTTTAGGGCCCAATCTTGATTATGAACCGGTACTTAACCTCCTTGGGAAATGTAAAAAGTTTGGCTTGGAAGCAAAATTTATTGGAAATCTTTTGATGTAGGGTAATATTTATAAAGGGGTTCTTATTTTTATTCCCTGTTTGAGGGAAGGGTAAATTTTAATGAACCAAATAAAACAAAATTCAAAAATTTGGTGGTGAAAATCATGTAACAAGAAAAAAATTTCTCGAGATTGGGGGAAATATTTGATTTGATTTGGTTTACTTTGAAACTGCAATGAAAAAACAAAACACCCGAAATGGGTGTGGAAATTCTACTTTACTTGATTGGTCATTTGAGTTTTTTGTATTTTTGGGGATGTTTAGGCGGGATTAGTTAAATAAACAAAATCCAGGGTTAATGGTTTGGAAAAACCAAAGTTACCTTTTAAAGTTTCTGCGATCTTTGGAAGAAATTAACGGTGTAAAAAAATGCCATAGGTACCCAAAGAGGGGAATAAATGGATCTTTAAGAAGAAGTAGCGCTGATGGTAATATTCTTGTCTATAAAGCTCGACTTGTTGCGAAAGGTTTTCGACAAGTTCAAGGGGTTGACTACGATGAGACTTTCTCACCGTGGCGATGCTTAAATCTGTCCGAATCATGTTGGCTATTGCTGCATTTCATGATTATGAAATTTGGCAAATGGATGTTAAAGCTGCATTCTTGAATGGATTTCTAGAAGAAGAGTTGTATATGATGCAGCGGAAGGTTTGTTGATCCAAAAGGTCTTGACAAAGTGTGCAAGCTCGGCGTTCCATTTATGGACTGGTGCAAGCATCTCGGAGTTGGAATAAATGCTTTGATAGTGTGATCAAAGCATATGGTTTTATCTGAGACTTTTGGAAGCTTTGTATTTACAAGAAAGTGAGTGGGAGCTCTGTAGCATTTCTAGTTTTATATGTTGATGACATATTATTAATTGGAAATGATATAGAATTTCTAGATAGCATAAAGGGATACTTGAATAAAGTTTTTCAATGAAAGACCTCGGTGACACTGCTTACATATTGGGCATCAAAATCTATAGAGATAGATCAAGACGCTTAATAGGACTTTCACAAAGCACATACCTTGACAAAATTTTGAAAAAGTTCAAAATGGATCAGGCAAAAAAAGAATTCTTGCCTGTGCTACAAGGTGCGAAATTCAGTCAAACTCAATGCCCGACCACAGCAGAAGATAGAGAGAAAATGAAAAATGTTCCCTATGCTTCAGCCATAGGCTCTATCATGTATGCAATCTTTGTGTACCAGACTGGCGTATGCTTAGCAATAAGCTTGGCGGGAAGGTACCAAAGTAATCGAGTGGATCCTTTGGACAGCGTGATCAAGAACATCGAATTACGAAAGGACTAAGGATATGTTTCTCGTATATGGAGGTGACAAAGAGCTAGTCGTAAATGGTTACGTCGATGCAAGCTTTGACAACGATCGAGACGATTCTAAATGCATAAACCCGGATCGTGTTTATATTAAGCGGTGGAGCTATAAGTTAGTGCGAGTTCTAAACAAAGCGTCGTGGCGGGATCTACATGTGAGCGGAGTACATAGCTGCTTACGAAGCGACAAATGAAGAATGCGGATGAAGGAGTTCATTTCCGATCTAGGTGTCATACCTAGTGCATCGGGACCAAAGAAGATCTTCGTGACAATCTTGGTGCAATTGCTTTGGCAAAGGAATCCAGATTTCACAAAGGACCAAGCACATCAAGAGGCAGCTTCAATTCCATTCGGGACCAAGTCAAGTGGGAGACATAGATATTTGCAAGATACATACGGATCTGAAGATTTGCAGAACCGTTGACTAAGCCTCTCTCACGAGCAAAACATGATCAGCACCAACACTCCATGGGTGTTAGAATCATTACTATGTAATCTAGATTATTGACTCTAGTGCAAGTGGGAGACTGAAGGAAATATGCCCTAGAGGCAATAATAAAGTTATTATTTATTTCCTCATATCATGATAAATGTTTATTATTCATGCTAGAATTGTATTAACTTGGAAACATGATACATGTGTGAATACATAGACAAAACTATAGTCACTAGTATGCCTCTACTTAACTAGCTCATTAATCAAAGATGGTTATGTTTCCTAACCATAGACATGTGTTGTCATTTGATTAATGGGATCACATCATTAGGAGAATGATGTGATTGACTAGACCGATACATTAGCCTAGCACTTGATCGTTTAGTATCTGCTATTGCTTTCTTCATGACTTATACAAAGTTCCTACAACTATGAGATTGTGCAACTCCGTTTACGGAAGAACACTTTGTGTGCTACCAAACATCACAACATAAGCTGGGTGATTATAAAGGTGCTCTCTTGGTGTTTCGAAGGTACATGTTGAGTTGGCATAATTGAGATTAGGATTTGTCACTCCGATTATCGGAGAGGTATCTCTGGGCCCTCTCGGTAATACTCATCACCTAAGCCTTGCAAGCATGTAACTAATGAGTTATTTATGAGATGGCGTATTACGGAGCAGTAAAGAGACTTGCCGATACGAGATTGAACTAGGTATTGGATACCGGCGATCAAATCTCGGGCAAATAACTTATACCGATGACAAAGGAACAAAGTATGTTGTTATGCGGTTTGACCGATAAAGATCTTCGTAGAATATGTAGGAACCAATATGGGCATCCAGGTCCGCTATTGGTTATTGACGAGAATGGTTTTAGGTCATGTCTACATAGTTCTCGAACCCGTAGAATCCATGCGCAACAACGTTTGATGGCAGTTTTATTACGAGTTTATAAGTTTTGATGTACGAAGTTTGTTTGGAGTCCGGATGTAATCACGGACATGACGAGGAGTCTCAAAATGGTCGAGACATAAAGATTGATATATTGGGCGGCTATATTCGGACACGGAAGGTTCGGAAGTTTTGGAGAAAACGAGATCTGGGAGGTTACGGAACCCCGGGAAGTAATGGGCCTTGATGGGCCCTATTGGAGAAAGAGAGGGGCTGGCAGGGCAAGTGGCTCCCCCTTCCCTTGAGTCGAATAGGACAAGGAAAGAAGGCGGCGCCCCTTTCCTTCCCCTCTCCTACTCCTTCCTTCCCCCTCCTTCTTGGATTAGGAAAGGAGGAAACCTACTGAGTAGGTTCCCCCTCCTAGGCGCCTACTCCCCTTAGGCGGCCCCTCCTCCCTCCCTCCTTTATATCTGAGGTGGGGCACCCCATACACACACAAGTTGATCTATGGATCGTTCCTTGGCCCGGCAAATGAAGGACCATCCCTTGTCCTATAAAGCTGGGGAGCACATGCATGCTTTCAAGCAGGATGAGCAAGACTATTCCAGAGCTCTTGGCGATCTTTGAAAGCCACGGAGTAGAAATCAGAAGGAGCATCAAGTGTTGATGGTCAACAAGACCACTAGTTTCAAGAAGAAGGGCAAAGGGAAGAAGAAGGGAACTTGGGAAGAGCGGCAAGCAAGTTGCTGCTCAAGAGAAGAAACTCAAGTCTGGTCCTAAGCACGAAGCAGTGCTTCTCTTGCAAGGAGGCTGGACCTTTGGAAGCGGAACACCCCAAGTATTTGGCGGATAAGAAGGATGGCAAAGTGAACAAAGGTATATGTGATATACATGTTATTGATGTGTACCTAACTAGAGCTCATAGTAGCACTTTGGGTATTTGATCTTGGTTACATTGCTAATATTTGCAACTTCGAAGCAGGGATTCTGAATAGCGACCAGCGGCCAGGGCGAGGTGGCGATGCGGCGTGGGAAGCGGTTCCAAATTCGATGTGATCATGGTGACACGCTACCTCTACATCTACCTTGGGATTAGTTTAAGACTTGAATAATTGTTATTTGGTGCCGGCATTGAGCATGAACATTATATCTGGATCTTGTTTGATTCTAGGCGGTTATTCATTTAAATTAGAGAATAATGGTTGTTCTATTTATATGAGTAATATCTTTTATGGTCATGCACCCTTGAAGAGTGGTCTATTTTATTGAATCTCGATAGTAGTGATACACATATTCATAATTTGTGTACTTTGCCGTTTAGGTCATATCGATTGTAAAAGCATGAAGAAACTCCATACCGATGGACTTACGGAATCACTTGATTATGAATCACTTGGTACTTGCGAACCGTGCCTCATGGGCAAGATGACTAAAACACCGTTCTCGGAACTATGGAGAGAGCAGCAGATTTATTGGAAATCATACATACTGGATGTATGTGGTCAATGAGTGTTGAGGCTAAATGGCGGATATCGTTATTTTCTCACCTTCCCGGATGATTTGAGAGATATGGGTAAATCTAATTAATGAAGCACAAATCTGAAACATTTGAGAAGTTCAAAAGAATTTGAGTGAAGTAGAAAATCATCGTAACAAGAAAATAAAGTTTCTACGATCTGATCGTGGAGGAGAATATTTGAGTTCTGAGTTTGGTTTACATTTGAAACAATGCGGAATAGTTTAGCAACTCACGCACACTGGAACACCACAGCGAAATGGTGTGTCGAGCGTCGTGTCGTACTTTACTTGATATGGTGCGATCTATGATGTCTCTTACCGATTTACGCTATCATTTTGGGGTTATGCTTTAGAGGCGGCGCATTCACGTTAAATAGGGCACCATCAAAATCCGTTGAGGCAGCGCCTTATGAGCTGTGGTTTGGCAAGAAACCAAAGTTGTCGTTTCTTAAAGTTTGGGGCTGCGATGCTTATGTGAAGAAACTTCAACCGGATAAGCTCGAACCCAAATCGAATGTGTCTTCATAGGATACCCAAAGAGACTATTGGGTACACCTTCTATCACAGATCCGAAGGCAAGACATTCGTTGCTAAGAATGGATCCTTTCTATAGAAGGAGTTTCTCTCGAAAGAAGTGAGTGGGAGGAAAGTACAACTTGATGAGATAAGCTGTATCTACTCCCTTATTGGAAGGTAGTTCATCACGAGAACGGTTCCGTGACAACTACACCAATTAGTGAGGAAGCTAATGATATTGATCATGAAACTTGAACAAGTTTCTGCTGAGCCTCGTGGGTCTACGAGTAAGATCCGCACAGTGAATGCGGTAATCCTATTACGGAAGTCATGTTACTTGACCATGATGAACCTATGAACTATGAGAAGCGATGATGAGCCAGATTCATAAAATGGCTAGAGGCCATGAAATCGAGATGGGATCCATGTATGAAAACAAAGTATGGACTTTGGTTGACTTGCCCGATGATCGGCAAGCCATTGAGAATAAATGGATCTTTAAGAAGAAGGTATGGCGATGGTAATATTCTTGTCTATAAAGCTCGACTTGTTGCGAAAGGTTTTCGACAAGTTCAAGGGGTTGACTACGATGAGACTTTCTCACCCGTGGCGATGCTTAAATCTGTCCGAATCATGTTGGCTATTGCTGCATTTCATGATTATGAAATTTGGCAAATGGATGTTAAAGCTGCATTCTTGAATGGATTTCTAGAAGAAGAGTTGTATATGATGCAGCGGAAGGTTTGTTGATCAAAAGGTCTTGACAAAGTGTGCAAGCTCCGGCGTTCCATTTATGGACTGGTGCAAGCATCTCGGAGTTGGAATAAATGCTTTGATAGTGTGATCAAAGCATATGGTTTATCTGAGACTTTTGGAGAAGCTGTATTTACAAGAAAGTGAGTGGGAGCTCTGTAGCATTTCTAGTTTTATATGTTGATGACATATTATTAATTGGAAATGATATAGAATTTCTGGATAGCATAAAGGGATACTTGAATAAAAGTTTTTCAATGAAAGACCTCGGTGACCTTTGCTTACATATTGGGCATCAAAATCTATAGAGATAGATCAAGGCGCTTAATAGGACTTTCACAAAGCACATACCTTGACAAAATTTTGAAAAAGTTCAAAATGGATCGAGGCAAAGAAAGAATTCTTGCATGTGCTACAAAGTGTGAAATTGAGTCAAACTCAATGCCCGACCACAATGGAAGATAGAGAAAATGAAAAATGTTCCTATGCTTCAGCCATAGGCTCTATCATGTATGCAATCTTGTGTACCCGACTGGCGTATGTAGCAATAAGCTTGGTAGGAAGGTACCAAAGTAATCGAGGTGGATCAACTGGACAGCGGTCAAGAACATCTGAATTACGAAAAGGACTAAGGATATGTTTCTACGTATATGGAGGTGACAAAGAGCTAGTCGTAAATGGTTACGTCGATGCAAGCTTTGACACACTGATCGAACGATTCTAAATGCATAAACCCGGATCGTGTTTATATTAAGCGGTGGAGCTGTAAGTTGGTGCAGTTCTAAACAAAGCGTCGTGGCGGGATCTACATGTGAAGCGGGTACATAGCTACTTGAAGCGACAAATGAAGAATGCGGATGAAGGAGTTCATTTCGATCTAGGTGTCATACCTAGTGCATCGGGACCAAAGAAGATCTTCTGTGACAATCTTGGTGCAATTGCTTTGGCAAAGGAATCCAGATTTCACAAGAGGACCAAGCACATCAAGAGGCGCTTCAATTCCATTGGGACCAAGTCCAAGTGGGAGACATAGAGATTTGCAAGATACATACGGATCTGAATGTTGCGGAACCGTTGACTAAGCCTCTCTCACGAGCAAAACATGATCAGCACCAACACTCCATGGGTGTTAGAATCATTACTATGTAATCTAGATTATTGACTCTAGTGCAAGTGGGAGGCTGAAGGAAATATGCCCTAGAGGCAATAATAAAGTTATTATTTATTTCCTCATATCATGATAAATGTTTATTATTCATGCTAGAATTGTATTAACAGGAAACATGATACATGTGTGCATACATAGACAAAACTATAGTCACTAGTATGCCTCTACTTAACTAGCTCATTAATCAAAGATGGTTATGTTTCCTAACCATAGACATGTGTTGTCATTTGATTAATGGGATCACATCATTAGGAGAATGATGTGATTGACTAGACCCATACATTAGCCTAGCACTTGATCGTTTAGTATCTTGCTATTGCTTTCTTCATGACTTATACAAAGTTCCTACAACTATGAGATTGTGCAACTCCGTTTACGGAAGAACACTTTGTGTGCTACCAAACATCCTGGCATGCTGGGTGATTATAAAGGTGCTCTCTTGGTGTTTAGAAGGTACATGTTGAGTTGGCATAATTGAGATTAGGATTTGTCACTCCGATTATCGGGAGAGGTATCTCTGGGCCCTCTCGGTAATACTCATCACCTAAGCCTTGCAAGCATGTAACTAATGAGTTATTTATGAGATGGCGTATTACAGAGCGAGTAAAGATACTTGCCGATACGAGATTGAACTAGGTATTGGATACAAGCGATCAAATCTCGGGCAAGTAACTATACCGATGACAAAGGAAGAAAGTATGTTGTTATGCGGTTTGACCGATAAAGATCTTACGTAGAATATGTAGGAACCAATATGGGCATCAGGTCCGCTATTGGTTATTAACGAAATGGTTTTAGGTCATGTCTACATAGTTCTCGAACCCGTAGGAGTCCATACAACAACGTTTGATAGCGGTTTTATTACGAGTTTATAAGTTTTGATGTACCAAAGTTTGTTGAGTCCGGATGTAATCACGGACATGACGAGGAGTCTCAAAATGGTCGAGACATAAAGATTGATATATTGGGCGGCTATATTCGGACACGGAAAGGTTAAAGGAGTTTTCGGAGAAAACCGAGATCTGGGAGGTTCGGAACCCCGGGAAGTAATGGGCCTTGATGGGCCCTATTGGAGAAAGAGAGGGGCGGCCGGGGCAAGTGGCTCCCCCTTCCTTGAGTCTGAATAGGACAAGGAAAGGGGCGGCGCCCTTTCCTTCCCCTCTCCTACTCCTTCCTTCCCCTCCTTCTTGGATTAGGAAAGGAGGAAACCTACTGGAGTAGGTTTCCCCTCTAGGCGCACCTCCCCTTAGGCGGCCCCTCCTCCCTCCCTCCTTTATATACAAGGCGGGGGCACCCCATACACACAAGTTGATCTACGGATCGTTCCTTGGCCTTGACAAGCTGAAGGACCATCCCTTGTCCTATAAAGCTGGGGAGCACATGCATGCTTTCAAGCGGGATGAGCAAGACTATTCCGAGCTCTTAGCGATCTTTGAAAGCCGTGGAGGTAGAAATCAGAAGGAGCATCAAGTGTTGATGGTCGACAAGACCACTAGTTTCAAGAAGAAGGGCAAAGGGAAGAAGAAGGGAACTTCGGGAAGAGCGGCAAGCAAGTTCTTTGCTCAAGAGAAGAAACTCAAGTCTGGTCCTAATCACGAAGCAGAGTGCTTCTCTGCAAGGAGGCTGGACCTTTGGAGCGGAACTGCCCCAAGTATTTGGCGGATAAGAAGGATGGCAAAGTGAACAAAGGTATATGTGATATACATGTTATTGATGTGTACCTAACTAGAGCTCATAGTAGCTTTTGGGTATTTGATCTTGGTTACATTGCTAATATTTGCAACTTTCGAAGCAGGGATTCGGAATAGCGACCAGCGGCCAGGGCGAGGTGACGATCTTGGCGTGGGAAGCGGTTCCAAATTCGATGTGATCGCGGTCGCCGCTACCTCTACATCTACCTTGGGATTAGTTTAAGACTTGAATAATTGTTATTTGGTGCAGCGTTGAGCATGAACATTATATCTGGATCTTGTTTGATGCTAGAGCGGTTATTCATTTAAATTAGAGAATAATGGTTGTTCTATTTATATGAGTAATATCTTTTATGGTCATGCACCCTTGAAGAGTGGTCTATTTTATTGAATCTCGATAGTAGTGATACACATATTCATAATTTGTAGTACTTTGCCGTTTAGAGTCATATCGGTGTAAAAGCATGAAGAAACTCCATCTTGATGGACTTACGGAATCACTTGATTATGAATCACTTGGTACTTGGGAACCGTGCCTCATGGGCAAGATGACTAAAACACCGTTCTCGGAACTATGGAAGGCAACAGATTTATTGGAAATCATACATACAGATGTATGTGGTCCAATGAGTGTTGAGGCTAAATGGCGGATATCGTTATTTTCTCACCTTCCCAGATGATTTGAGCAGATATGGGTAAATCTAATTAATGAAGCACAAATCTGAAACATTTGAGAAGTTCAAAGAATTTGAGTGAAGTAGAAAATCATCGTAACAAGAAAATAAAGTTTCTACGATCGATCGTGGAGGAGAATATTTGAGTTCTGAGTTTGGTTTACATTTGAAACAATGCGGAATAGTTTACAACTCAAGCCACAGAACACCACAATGAAATGGTGTGTCGAGCGTCATGTCGTACTTTACTTGATATGGTGCGATCTATGATGTCTCTTACCGATTACGCTATCATTTTGGGGTTATGCTTTAGAGGCGGCGCATTCACGTTAAATAGGGCACCATCAAAATCCGTTGAGGCGGCGCCTTATGAGCTGTGGTTTGGCAAGAAACCAAAGTTGTCGTTTCTTAAAGTTTGGGGCTGCGATGCTTATGTGAAGAAACTTCAACGGATAAGCTCGAACCCAAATCGAATGTGTCTTCATAGGATACCCAAAAGAGCTGTTGGGTACACCTTCTATCACAGATTCGAAGGCAAGACATTCGTTGCTAAGAATGGATCCTTTCTAGAAGGAGTTTCTCTCGAAAGAAGTGAGTGGGAGGAAAGTAGAACTTGATGAGATAAGCGTATCTACTCCCTTATTGGAAGGTAGTTCATCACGAGAACCGGTTCCGTGACAACTACACCAATTAGTGAGGAAGCTAATGATATTGATCATGAAACTTGAACAAGTTTCTGCTTGAGCCTCGTGGGTCTACGGTAAGATCCGCACAGTGATGCGGTAATCCTATTACGGAAGTCATGTTACTTGACCATGATGAACCTATGAACTATGAGAGCGATGATGAGCCGATTCATAAAATGGCTAGAGGCCATGAAATCGAGATGGGATCCATGTATGAAAACAAAGTATGGACTTTGGTTGACTTGCCGATGATCGGCAAGCCATTGAGAATAAATGGATCTTTAAGAAGAAGGCGGCTGATGGTAATATTCTTTGTCTATAAAGCTCGACTTGTTGCGAAAGGTTTTCGACAAGTTCAAGGGGTTGACTACGATGAGACTTTCTCACCGTGGCGATGCTTAAGTCTGTCGAATCATGTTGGCTATTGCTGCATTTCATGATTATGAAATTTGGCAAATGGATGTTAAAGCTGCATTCATGAATGGATTTCTAGAAGAAGAGTTGTATATGATGCAGCGGAAGGTTTTGTTGATCCAAAGGTCTTGACAAAGTGTGCAAGCTCGGCGTTCCATTTATGGACTGGTGTAAGCATCTCGGAGTTGGAATAAGCGCTTTGATAGTGTGATCAAAGCATATGGTTTTATCTGAGACTTTTGGAGAAGCTGTATTTACAAGAAAGTGAGTGGGAGCTCTGTAGCATTTCTAGTTTTATATGTTGATGACATATTATTAATTGGAAATGATATAGAATTTCTGGATAGCATAAAGGGATACTTGAATAAAAAAATTTCAATGAAAGACCTCGGTGAAGCTGCTTACATATTGGGCATCAAAATCTATAGAGATAGATCAAGGCGCTTAATAGGACTTTCACAAAGCACATACCTTGACAAAATTTTGAAAAAGTTCAAAATGGATCGAGCGAAAGAAAGAATTCTTGCTGTGCTACAAGGTGTGAAATTGAGTCAAACTCAATGCCCGACCACGGCGAGAAGATAGAGAAAATGAAAAATGTTCCTATGCTTCACCATAGGCTCTATCATGTATGGAATCTTGTGTACGGAGACTGGCGTATGTAGCAATAAGCTTGGCAGGAAGGTACCAAAGTAATCGAGTGGATCCTTTGGACAGCGGTCAAGAACATCTGAAATACCTAAAAGGACTAAGGATATGTTTCTCGTATATGGAGGTGACAAAGAGCTAGTCGTAAATGGTTACGTCGATGCAAGCTTTGACCTTGATCCGGACGATTCTAAATCGCATAAACCCGGATCGTGTTTATATTAAATGGTGGAGCTGTAAGTTGGTGCAGTTCTAAACAAAGCGTCGTGGCGGGATCTACATGTGAAGCGAGTACATAGCTGCGTGCGAAGCAGCAAATGAAGATGCGGATGAAGGAGTTCATTTCGATCGAGGTGTCATACCTAGTGCATCGGGACCAATGAAGATCTTACGTGACAATCTTGGTGCAATTACTTTGGCAAAGGAATCCAGATTTCACAAGAGGACCAAGCACATCAAGAGGCAGCTTCAATTCCATTGGGACCAAGTCCAAGTGGGAGACATAGAGATTTGCAAGATACATACGGATCTGAATGTTGCAGACCCGTTGACTAAGCCTCTCTCACGAGCAAAACATGATCAGCACCAAAACTCCATGGGTGTTAGAATCATTACTATGTAATCTAGATTATTGACTCTAGTGCAAGTGGGAGACTGAAGGAAATATGCCCTAGAGGCAATAATAAAGTTATTATTTATTTCCTCATATCATGATAAATGTTTATTATTCATGCTAGAATTGTATTAACCGGAAACATGATACATGTGTGAATACATAGACAAAACTATAGTCACTAGTATGCCTCTACTTAACTAGCTCATTAATCAAAGATGGTTATGTTTCCTAACCATAGACATGTGTTGTCATTTGATTAGTGGGATCACATCATTAGAAGAATGATGTGATTGACATGACCCATTCCGTAAGCCTAGCACTTGATCGTTTAGTATACTGCTATTGCTTTCTTCATGACTTATACAAAGTTCCTACAACTATGAGATTGTGCAACTCCGTTTACGGAAGAACACTTTGTGTGCTACCAAGCGTCTGGCATGCTGGGTGATTATAAAGGTGCTCTCTGGTGTTTAGAAGGTACATGTTGGGTTGGCATAATTGAGATTAGGATTTGTCACTCCGATTGTCGGAGAGGTATCTCTGGGCCCTCTCGGTAATACTCATCACCTAAGACTTGCAAGCATGTAACTAATGAGTTAGTTATGAGATGGCGTATTCTGAGCGAGTAAAAGACTTGCAGTGTGAAATTGAACTAGGTATTGGATCTTGGCGATCAAATCTCGGGCAAGTAACATACCGATGACAAAGGAACAAAGTATGTTGTTATGCGGTTTGACCGATAAAGATCTTTGTAGAATATGTAGGAACCAATATGGGCATCGAGGTCCGCTATTGGTTATTGACCGAGAATGGTTTTAGGTCATGTCTACATAGTTCTCGAACCGTAAGGTCCTTACGCAACAACGTTTGATGGCAGTTTTATTATGAGTTTATAAGTTTTGATGTACGAAGTTTGTTGAGTCCGGATGTGATCACGGACATGACAAGGAGTCTAGAAATGGTCGAGACATAAAGATTGATATATTGGGCGGCTATATTTGGACACGGAAAGGTTCGGGAGTTTCGGAGAAAACAGAATCTGCAGGAGGTTCGGAACCCCGGAGTAATGGGCCTTGATGGGCCTTATTGGAGAAAGAGAGGGCCAGCCGAGGGCAAGTGGCGCGCCCTCCCTTAGTCCGAATAGGACAAGGAAGGGGGCTCGCCCCTTGCCTTCCCCTCTCCTACTCCTTCCTTTCCCTCCTTCTTGGATTAGGAAAGGAGGAAACCTACTTGGAGTAGGTTTCCCCCTCCTAGGCAGCGCCTCCCCTTAGGCGGCCCCTTCTCCCTCCCTCCTTTATATCTGAGGCGGGGGCATCCCATAGATACACAAGTTGATCTCTGGATCGTTCCTTAGCCGTGTCGGTGCCCCTTCCACCATATTCCACCTCGGTCATATCGTCGCGGAGTTTAGGCGAAGCCCTGCGCGATAGAACATCATCATCGTCCTGCGCCGTCGTCTTGTGGAACTCATCCGGGCTCGGCTGGATCGGAGGCGGAGATCGTCATCGAGCTGAGCGTGTGCTGAACTCGGAGGCTCCGTGCGTTCGGTGCTTGGATCGGTCGGATCATGAAGGCGTATGACTACATCAACAGCGTTGTGATAGCGCTTCGCTTACGGTCTCACGAGTGCGTGGACATACACTCTCCCTCTCGTTGCTATGCCATCACCATGATCTTGCGTGTGCGTGGAAATTTTTGAAATTACTCGTTCCCCAGCGATGGCATCCGGCGTAGGTTTTATCGTTGATGTTATATGCGAGTAAAACACAAGTGAGTTGTGGGCGATACAAGTCATCTGCTTACCAGCATGTCATACTTTGGTTCAGCGGTATTGTGAGATGAAGCGGCCGGACCGACATTACGTATGCGCTTACGAGACTGGTTTCACCGTTCTGAGCACTCGTGCTTATAGGTATTTGGCGGGTGTCTGTCTCTCTCACTTTAGCTGAATCGGTGTGGCTATGCTCGGTCCTTGCGAAGGTTAAAACAGCACCAACTTGACAAACTATCATTGTGGTTTTTGATGCGTAGGTAAACGGTTCTTGCTAAGCCCGTAGCAGCCACGTAAAATTTGCAACAACAAAGTAGAGGGCGTCTAACTTGTTTTTGCGGGGCATGTTGTGATGTGATATGGTCAAGACATGATGCCATATTTTATTGTATGAGATGATCATGTTTTGTAACGAAGTTATCGGCAATTGGCGGGGAGCCATATGGTTGTCGCTTTATTGTATGAAATGCAAGCATACATAATTGCTTTACTTTATCACTAAGCAATAGTGATAGTCGTAGAAGCAATATATGGCGTGAAACGACAACGATGCTCGATGGAGATCAAGGTGTCGGCGCGGTGGCGATGGTGATCCGACGGTGCTTGGAGATGGAATCACAAGCACAAGATGATGATGGCCATATCATATCACTTATATTGATTGCATGTGATGTTTACCTTCATGCATCTTATCTTGCTTTGATTGCGGTAGCATTTTAAGATGATCTCTCACTAAAATTATCAAGTAGTGTTCTCCACAGTATGCACCGTTGCCAAAGTTAAATCGTGCGAGACACCGCGTGATTATCGGGTGTGATAAGCTCTCGTCCATCTACAGCAGGTGCAAGCCAGTTTGCACCGAGAATACTCGAGTTAAATTTGATGAGCCTAGCATATGCGAGATATGGCCTCGGAACACGGAGACCCGAAGGTCGGCGTGAATCATATAGTAGATATGATCAACATAATGATGTTCACCATTGAAAACTACTCCATCTCACGTGATGATCGGTTATGGTTTAGTTGATTTGGATCACGTGATCACTTAGATGACTAGAGATGTACATCTAAGTGGGAGTTCTTAAGTAATATGATTAATCGAACTTAAATTTATCATGAACTTAGTACCTAATAGTATCTTGCTTGTCTATGTTTGTTTGTAGATAGATGGCTCGTCTTTGTTGTTCGTTGAATTTTAATCGTTCCTTGAAAGCAAAGTTGAAAGATGATGGTAGCAATTACGGATTTGGGTCCGTAACTTTGAGGATTATCCTCATTCTGCCGGAAGAGTTCGTCTGGAAGCACCGCTGGGTGCGAACTGCTTCTTGATCTGGCGGCGACATTAGAGCGTCGGAAGAGCAAAGCGATGACTACTCTATAGTTCGATGTGCCATGCTTCGGCTTAGGCCTTCACGGCGTTTTGAGCGTCATGGAGCATATGAGATGTTCGAGGAGTTGAAGTTAATATTTCAAGCAAATGCGGATTGAGAGATATGAACTCTCCAATAAGTTCTATAGCTGCAAGATGGAGGAGAATAGTTACGTCGGTGAACACATACTTAGAATATGCGGGTATAATAATCACTTGATTCAAGCTGGGAGTTAATCTTCACGATGATAGTGTCATTGACGAATTCTCCAATCACGCCACCAAGCTACAAGAGCTTCGTGATGAACTATAATATGCAAGGGATGAACAAGACTATTCGAGCACTTGGCGATCTTTGAAAGCCGTGGAGGTAGAAATCAGAAGGAACATCAAGTGTTGATGGTCAACAAGACCACTAGTTTCAAGAAGAAGGGCAAAGGGAAGAAGAAGGGAACTTCAAGAAGAGCGGCAAGCAAGTTGCTGCTCAAGAGAAGAAACCCAAGTCTGGTCCTAAGCTGGCCAGCTGCTTCTACTACAAGCGGTGGACCTTTGGAGCGGAACTGCCCCAAGTATTTGGCGGATAAGAAGGATGGCAAAGTGAACAAAGGTATATGTGATATACATGTTATTGATGTGTACCTAACTAGAGATCGTAGTAGCTTTGGGTATTTGATCTGGTTACATTGCTAATATTTCCAACTCGAAGCAGGGACTACGAAATAAGCGAGCCTTGGCCAGGGCGAGTGACGATGCTGGCGTGGGAAGCGGTTGAAAGTCGATGTGATCGCGATCGACCGCTACCTCTACATCTACCTTGGGATTAGTTTTAGACCTGAATAATTGTTATTTGGTGCGGCGTTGAGCATGAACATTATATCTGGATCTTGTTTGATGCGAGGCGGTTATTCATTAAATCGAGAGAATAATGGTTGTTCTATTTATATGAGTAATATCTTTTATGGTCATGCACCCTTGAAGAGTGGTCTATTTTATTGAATCTCGATAGTAGTGATACACATATTGATAATGTTGAAGCCAAAGATGTAGAGTTGATAATGATAGTGCAACTTATTTGTGGCACTACCGTTTAGGTCATATCGATGTAAAAGCATGAAGAAACTCCATCTTGATGGACTTACGGAATTACTTGATTATGAATCACTTGGTACTTGCGAACCGTGCCTCATGGGCAAGATGACTAAACGCCATTCTCGGAACTATGGAGAGCAGCAGATTTATTGGAGATCATACATACATATGTATGTGGTCCAATGAATGTTTTTGACTATATCTTGCAAGGCAACAGCCTCACAGTGCTTTATTAAAACTCATAATAAAAGTTCAAGGTACAAGAAAAGGTAAAGAAACTAACTACCTAGGGTAAAAAGCTAACCAATCTAGAAGTTTGTCTCTATATTTACATTTGATCCTATGAGTTAACGAGTTAAATCATGTACAAAATTCCTTCCCCAGGCTCTAAAACTAGGAGTTTCATTCCTGAAGATTTTGCCATTCCTTTGAGTCCAAATATTCTAGGTGGCGGTAAAGACCACCTCTGTGAAGAAGGGCAAGCCAAACTCTTTTCTAGCCGAGGAGGCCATGCATGGGATTGTTGATGAGGCTGGACCTACCAAGAAATCCCAAGATAATTCCAAACTCTCTGGCTGAAGTTGCATGTGAAGAAAAGATGAATTCTGTCTTCGTGTGTTTGAGATAGGAAAAGTACACAGGAATCATCTTGTATAATCCAGTGCCAGCGCTGCATCATGTCCCTTGTATTTAGGCGGTCCATAAGAAGAAGCCATCCGAAGACTATGATCTTGAGAGTGCAAGAGCATTTCCAAATCCATTTGAAAATAGGATCAACCACAATGCTAGAGAAGGCTCGTGGCGGATATCTTTATTTTCTCACCTTCACAGATGATTTGAGCAGATATGGGTATATCCACTTAATGAAGCACAAGTTTGAAACATTTGAAAAGTTCAAAGAATTTCAGAGTGAAGTAGAAAATCATCGTAACAAGAAAATAAAGTTTCTGATCGATCGTGGAGGAGAATATTTGAGTTCTGAGTTTGGTTTACATTTGAAACAATGCGGAATAGTTTAGCAACTCCGCCACAGGACACCACAGCGAAATGGTGTGTCGAGCGTAAATGTCGTACTTTACTTGATATGGTGCGATCTATGATGTCTCTTACCGATTACCGCTATCGTTTTGGGGTTATGCTTTAGAGGCGGCGCATTCACGTTAAATAGGGCACCATCAAAATCCGTTGAGGCGGCGCCTTATGAATTGTGGTTTGGCGAAACCAAAGTTGTCGTTTCTTAAAGTTTGGGGCTGCGATGCTTATGTGAAGAAACTTCAACGGATAAGCTCGAACCCAAATTGGAGAAATGTGTCTTCATAGGATACCCAAAAGAGGCATTGGGTACACCTTCTATCACAGATCCGAAGGCAAGACATTCATTGCTAAGAATGGATCCTTTCTAGAGAAGGAGTTTCTCTCGAAAGAAGTGAGTGGGAGGAAAGTAGAACTTGATGAGATAACCGTATCTACTCCTTATGAGATAACGGTTCCGTGACAACTACACCAATTAGTGAGGAAGCTAATGATATTGATCATGAAACTTGAGATCAAGTTTCTCTTGAGCCTCGTGGGTCTACCATACTAAGATCCGCACCAAAGTGGTATGGTAATCCTATTACGGAAGTCAAGTTACTTCACCATGATGAACCTCACGAACTATGAGAGCGATGATGAGCCCAGATTCCATAAAATGGCTAGAGGCCATGAAATCGAGATGGGATCCATGTATGAAAACAAAGTATGGACTTTGGTTGACTTGCCGATGATCGGCAAGCCATTGAGAATAAATGGATCTTTAAGAAGAAGGTGACATTGATGGTAATATTCTTGTCTATAAAGCTCGACTTGTTGCGAAAGGTTTTCAACAAGTTCAAGGGTTGACTACAATGAGACTTTCTCACCGTAGCGATGCTTAAGTCTTTCCGAATCATGTTGGCTATTGCTGCATTTCATGATTATGAAATTTGGCAAATGGATGTCAAGACTGCATTCTTGAATGGATTTCTAGAAGAAGAGTTGTATATGATGCATCAGGAAGGTTTGTTGATCAAAGGTCTTGACAAAGTGTGCAAGCTCCAGCGTTCCATTTATGGACTAGTGCAAGCATCTCGAGTTGGAATAAACACTTTGATAGTGTGATCAAAGCATATGGTTTTATCTGAGACTTTTGGAGAAGCTTTGTATTTACAAGAAAGTGAGTGGGAGCTCTGTAGCATTTCCAATTTTATATGTTGATGACATATTATTAATTGGAAATGATATAGAATTCTGGATAGCATAAAGGGATACTTGAATAAAAGTTTTTCAATGAAAGACCTCGGTGAAGCTGCTTACATATTGGGCATCAAAATCTATAGAGATAGATCAAGGCGGCTTAATAGGACTTTCACAAAGCACATACCTTGACAAATTTTGAAAAAGTTCAAAATGGATCAGGCAAAGAAAGGATTCTTGCTGTGCTACAAGGTGTGAAGTTGAGTCAAACTCAATGCCCGACCACGGCGAGAAGATAGAGAAAATGAAAAATGTTCCTATGCTTGACCATAGGCTCTAACATGTATGCAATGCTCTATACGGACTGGCGTATGCTTAGCAATAAGCTTGGCAGGAAGGTACCAAAGTAATCGAGTGGATCAACATGCAGCGATCAAGAACATCTGAAATACGAAAAGGACTAAGTATATGTTTCTCGTATATGGGTGACAAAGAGCTAGTCGTAAATGGTTACGTCGATGCAAGCTTTGACCTTGATCGAGACGATTCTAAATCGCAAACCGGATCGTGTTTATATTAAGCGGTGGAGCTGTAAGTTGGTGCAGTTTTAAACAAAGCGTCGTGGCGGGATCTACATGTGAAGCGGAGTACATAGCTGCTTACGAAGCGACAAATGAAGAATGCGGATGAAGGAGTTCATTTCGATCTAGGTGTCATACCTAGTGCATCGGGACCAATGAAGATATACGTGACAATCTTGGTGCAATTGCTTTGGCAAAGGAATCCAGATTTCACAAGAGGACCAAGCACATCAAGAGGCGCTTCAATTCCATTAGGGACCAAGTCCGGTGGGAGACATAGAGATTTGCAAGATACATACGGATCTGAATGTTGCGGACCGTTGACTAAGCCTCTCTCACGAGCAAAACATGATCAGCACCAAAACTCCATGGGTGTTAGAATCATTACTATGTAATCTAGATTATTGACTCTAGTGCAAGTGGGAGGCTGATGGAAATATGCCCTAGAGGCAATAATAAAGTTATTATTTATTTCCTCATATCATGATAAATGTTTATTATTCATGCTAGAATTGTATTAACAGGAAACATGATACATGTGTGAATACATAGACAAAACTATAGTCACTAGTATGCCTCTACTTAACTAGCTCATTAATCAAAGATGGTTATGTTTCCTAACCATAGACATGTGTTTTCATTTGATTAGTGGGATCAAATCATTAGAAGAATGATGTGATTTACATGACCCATTCATTAGCCTAGCACTTGATCGTTTAGTATCTGCTATTGCTTTCTTGATGACTTATACAAAGTTCCTACAACTATGAGTTGTGCAACTCCCATTTACGGAAGAACACTTTGTGTGCTACCAAAGCGTCTAGCATGGCTGGGTGATTATAAAGGTGCTCTCTGGTGTTTCGAAGGTACATGTTGGGTTGGCATAATTGAGTTTAGGATTTGTCACTCCGATTGTCGAGAGAGGTATCTCTGGGCCTCTCGGTAATACTCATCACCTAAGCCTTGCAAGCATGTAACTAATGAGTTAGTTATAAGATGATGTATTACAGAGCGAGTAAAGAGACTTGCGATAGCAGATTGAACTAGGTATTGGATACCATTGTCGGGAGGCTGCCCATACGAACACCTATGGGGCGGGCCCCTTATGCAGCTGATGCGAGGCGGAGGAGCCTGGAGGAAGCGGTCGAGGCGAGCCGCAGGCGGTCTTTACCCAGCCGGAGCTCTCAGGAGATAAAACTCATCTGCTGCTTTGTGTTTGTATTTGATCTTGCTCGAGAGTCTGGCGTGGGTGAATGTAGTGTCGAATGGTGAACCCCCTCTCGTGCGCATGGGCCTCCCTTTTATAGTCGGAAAGGCGTGAGCAGGTGTGGCGTGGGAGAAGGGTAAAAATGTAAAGAGGTGGTAGTTGGAGCAGTCGCGGGAGCAGTGGAGCTACGGTGCTTGAGCAGTGGTCGCTACCTACTTTGTGATGGGGACACGGGCATTTAATGCCCGTCGCCGTCGACCCCAAAAGCTCCGCCCTTGTGTCTCCGTGCCTTGCGGCGATGGATCCACCACCGTGAAGTGCCACCGTGTCCCCAGGCTGCCTGACCATCCGCCCAGCGTCCCGGAAAGGCCCAGGCGTGGCGTGGGCTGATGGCTGGGCCTTGCGGGCACCTGTGTGATTCTCCGGCAAGCACCTTGCGAGGTCTTATTTTCTGCGGGCCGGGGGCTTGCCGAGACTCTGTAACTTATCGCTCCCGGGCCCTCATGGGCATATAAGCGCGGCGTGTCTTCTATAATGTAATCTCTTAGTCTTCTGGCGAGCTCCTCTCGTCGGGGCCTTGCGTGAGTGATGTAAGCTTGGCACAGGCGGCCTTCCGGCAAGCTCCGCTTGCGGGTCTCGATCTTCTGTCTTGTATACTTTGTCTTTGAATGATTTTAACACGGGCGGGAAGGTCTTGGCGAGTCGTGGTAAACCCTGCTTGTGAGGCTGCAACCGCCCGTGCACAAGTTGGAGTCTTGAGGTACCCCTACCTTAGCTCTACAAGCAGGGAGCCCGGGCACTGGGCCACCTGCAGTGCCAAGCGCTGTTGGGCCAGGCCCAAAAGCGATCTGCGAGCACCACCTTGGCCCCTTGCCTCGAATCCACTTCGCATCTGCCGCATCCTCCGTAGCAGCCTTGCGTCGATTGCGGCGCCGTGGGAGGCGTGGCGGCGCATGCGGTCTTTAGGGCATCCACCCCGTGATCGTGGTGCAGGCGAGGTCACTTCACCCGTCGCTCGGCCCGCTTTTTATTTTGTGGCCCTCATGCCGCAGGGGTCGTGGGCGGCGAAGGTGGGAGACCGAGCCGTCCGCAGGCGGAGATGGCGAGTCGGCCCGCTCCTCTGCCCTTCTCGCTTCCCGATTGGCGGGCAGGGCGGTTGAGCCCCACCTCGCCCTTTAAAAAAGGCGGAAGGGGCTACAATGGTCTCACACTTCCTCTTCTCCGCCGTCTTGACTTCCGTTCCTCTTTACGCCATGGAAGGAGAAATCCTAGTTCTTCAACAGTGGCAGTGAGTGCGCCTCGGGCAGCGCACTTCTCCTATCCCGCACCCGTGGCGGCGGGCAACCACGAGGGAAAGGGAGGCGGCATGCGGATGAGCAGGCGTGGTCGGCGGTCGAGGAGGAGGCGGTCGTGGCGATGTGCCTCCCCGTCTCCTCCGGTGGCTCCTTTCCTCGGCGGTCCATACTAGAGGCGATCCACAGGAGTTCTTCATCAAGCTCTGCGCGGCGCCTCGTCGCCGCCTCCGGCTGCCGGCCCCATTGTGCGGCGATGGAACCGGATCGCCGAGGTGATGGAGTTGCGCATGAGGGCTGTGGGATCAGCGGCACTTTCGAGTGAGTGTCGTGTCCCCACCCGGCGTGATGTGCCGATCGAGGTGGAAGGCGTTCGCGCATCCACAGCTTGGCGGCGGGGTTTACCCTCCATTTCAAGTTAATGGAGGCGACCTTCTCGCCGTCAAGGTCTTGAGATTCGGGACCGGGCGAGATCTTGTGTGGACAGCTCCTCCGATGCGAAGGTCCCTCCTCGGCGAGTGGCGAGGAGGGGCGGCAGCAGCGACAACGAGATGGCGGGTCCGACTAGGCGTCGGGCGCTGCCTCGCGCCACCAGCGACCCCATCATCCGGTCGTGCATGCCGCCTGAACTCCAGGGGCCGTCTCCTTGGGCGGTGGCGTGGGAAGGCTGCGGAAGAAGGAAGAGGGGTGGCGGTAAGGCCGTCAAGTCGAATCTGAGGCGAGGTGCCCTCGAGGCGTCTTGGCGTCCGCCGCCCGTCTTCAAGCTCTGCCTCCGGCGCCTCTGTCTCCATAAGCTCTGGCGGCCCAGGAAGTTCTCTTGGTGTCTTCTGGCGCCGTAGCTCTCCTAAGCGCCCTTTTGCCCTTCGGCAAGCTTCTCTTGCGGGGCCTCCTTGACCTACCTCCTGAACTCTGAGCAGGAGAAAGCAGGAGAGGGATTCGGGCATCTTATCTTTCAATTTGTAAGCCCTTAATTGTATTTGAAATATGTAATCCTCTCTATCATGTTTTCATCCTCTATGGACTTGTACTAAACTAGGATGTTTTAATGAAAAGAGGCAGCTTGCCGGACGCGTCTTTTACTTGACCGTGCCTTGTATGTTCCCATCCTCGCTCTCGGGGAGCTTGCGGGTGTGAACACGCTTGCTTAGTCGCGGAACATCGGCAGCCCGCTGGCGGTGTTGCTTCCGGCAAGCAACCTTGCCGGAGCAGTTCACGCGCACTTGTGTTTGTTGGCGGACTCGAAAAGCGAAACAAAAGCGCGACACTTATCGCAACTCACTTAAATCGTTGGCGTGCTCGAAAAGCGAAACAAAGGCGCGACACTTATGCTTAGCTCGCCATCGTTAGCGTGCTTGAAAACAAACCAAGCGCAAGCCCAGGCCCGCGACACAGCTCCCTCGCGCGCAGGTTTTACAATACGCTTCGTTCAGGGCGCAGCCCGCTTTCCCGGTCCATGAGAGGATGCATGGCGAGGATGAAAAACTTATCGATATCGCAGCCCCGGCAACTCGGCTTGCGGAGATGAATCTTAGTACTCGCAGCCCCGGCAGCGGCTAGCCGCCGAGACCAGTGCGGTCGCCTTTCTTTGCCTCTGCCCGCTGGCGTCGTGGTCCCAGGGATCTGGCTTGCAGCGGAGGAATTCGGTACTCGCAGCCCCAACCAAAGCCGGTTTGCGGGGCCAGTCTGCGGCGCGCCCTCTGTCCTTTCCTTGTCGCTGTTATTTTAGTCACAAAAATAACTTAGACAGTCTGCATAATAAGTTACTCTTTTCGTGGCGTAACTTTAGGTTAAGCGGCGCAATGCCATGCTTACGCCCTTAGTATATTTATACTCTCGCTTTTTAGGGAACTTGCGGTGCGTACCGCTTCTTCTTGAGTCGCGGAACATCAGCAGCCATTGGCGGTGTTGCCTCCGACAAAAACCTCGTCGGGCTAGTTGTGGCGCTTTCATTGTCGGCGGACTCGGAAACAAATCAAGGCGCAACTCAGCGCGAGTCAGCTCCTCTGCGCACAAGTTTCTTATCTGAAGGGCGTCTCGCGGCAAGGCTTGCTATGTTACTTCCTCTACTACATCCCTTATGCGTTTTACCCTCGCTTCTAGGGAACTTGCGGCAAGGGGCCCTTGCATGGTTGAGTGCTGAACTTCGAAGCAACTGCTGGCCAAGGTCTTACCGGCAAGCAACCTTGCATGACTAGTCATAGCGCACTTAGCTTGCTGGCGGACTCGAAAAGCGAAACAAGGCGCGACACTTATCGCAGCTCACTTAAGTCGTTGAGCGTGCTCGAAAACAAGATAAGGGTGCGGCTATCCATGGGTAGGTTCCTCCATGCACAGGTTTTGCGTACAAAGGACAAACGCACGAGGAACATAACATAAAAGCTTAGAACTAAAAAGTGCTCTGTACTCAAGCTTGGGTGACTTAGCTTTTCCGTCTTCTGCGATCCGGCAAGGCCATACTTCTCCCTTGATTTCCTCCCTTGTACGTTTTCACCCTCACGCTTCCAGGGAACCTGCCGGCGCAAACACACTTGCTGAGTGCGGAACATCAGCAGCCCGCTGGCGGTGTTGCCTCCGGCAAGAAACCTCGTCGGGCTAGTTGCAGCGCGCCTTCATCGTTAAGCGGACTCGAAAGCGGTCGAGCTTAACTTAGCCACGATTCGACCCCTGTCTTGCCTGAGTTCTCCATACAAAGTCGGATTTTCGAGAATATAACTCAAAAGTTTGAAAGCTGGCTGCTTTCTTTGCCCTACTTGCGGTGGAGCTCGATGGCACGTCCTCGGCGGTGGCGCAGCACTCCGGAGAGAGTGCGCTTGCGGGCGGCGCGAGCTATTCTTGCGGGCTTAGTCTTTGGTAGATCTGCCTTTGCCTTCTTGCATCCGCCGGTGGAGCTCGATAGTGCGTCCTCGGCGGCGGCCTTAGCACTCGAAGAGAGTGCGGTTGCGAGTGGGCCCGAGCACTTGCGGACTTGGTCTTCGTCTTCTTTTGCTTGTGGCGGACGGCGGTCAAAGCATCCCGCGAGCCTACGGTGTGTCCCTGCCCGGCAAGCGGATACCACCTCCGTGGTATGGCGCTGCTGGGTTGTCGTGTCTTGAGATGGGCCTTGGCGTGTCCACGGAGACGAAGCGCGGTCATCAAATCTGTCCTTGGATCTGGTGGCGCCCATGAGTGTCCTCATGGCGACCGCCCTTCCATGGCGTCTCCTCCGCCCACCGTTGGCTCCGGTGGCGGCGGATGAAACAGCGAGCAGAACTGCAACCCTCGAAGCCTTCCTCTTGAGGCCATGGCGCAATTGTCGATGAAATTCTTGATGAAAGCTGGAGAGGTTGATGAAGAAGCGGCGCCCGCGTGAGCGCGGATCGAGTCCGCACAACCTCGGCGCCCCTACTGGCGCGCCAAAGATGTCGGGGAGGATGCCGCCACGAACACCTATGGGGCGGAGCCCCTTATCTGGCGATGCGAGGCGGAGGGAGCCTGAAGGAGATCGAGGCGACGCAGCAGGCGGTTTTACCCAGCTTGGAGCTCTCGGGAGATAAAACTCCTCTGCTGCTTTGTGTTTGTATTTGATCTTGCTCGAGAGTGCGGCGTAGGTGAATGTAGTGTCGAATGGTGAACCCCCTCTCGTGCGCATGGGCCTCCTTTTATAGTCGGAAGGCATGGCAGGTGGTGGCGTGGGAGAAAGGGTAAAAATGTAAAAGGGTGGTAGTTGGAGCAGTCTTGGGAGCGGTGGAGCTACGATTGCTTGAGCAGTGGTGCGCTACCTACTTTGTGATGGGGGACACGGGCATTTAATGCCCGTCGCCGTGAACCCCAAAGCTCCCGCCCTTGTGTCTCAAATGCGCCTTGCAGCGATGGATCCACCACCGTGAAGTGCCACGTGTCCCCAGGCTGCCTGACCATCCGCCCAGCGTCCTGGAAGGCCCAGGCGGCAGCGTGGGCTGATGCTGGGCCTTGAGCACCTGTGTGATTCTCCCGGCAAGCACCTTGCAGGGGGTCTTACTTTTTGCCGGGCCGGGGCAGCCGGACTCTGTAACTATCGCTCCCGGGCCCTCATGGGGCATATAAGCGCCGGCGTGTCTTCTATAATGTAATCTCTTAGTCTTCTGGCGAGCTCCTCTCGTCGGGGCCTTGCGTAGTGATGTAAGCTTGAGCACAGGCGGCCTTCGGCAAGCTCCGCTTGCAGAGTCTCGATCTTCTGTCTTGTATACTTTGTCTTTGAATGATTTTAACACGGAGCGGGAAGGTCTTGGCGTGAGTCGTGGTAAACCCTGCTTGCAGGAAGCTGCAACCGCCCGTGCACAAGTTGAAGTGCTTGAGGTACCCCTACCTTAAATCTACCGACACCGACGATCGAATCTCGGGCAAGTAACATACCGATGACAAAGGGAACAACGTATGTTGTTATGCGGTTTGACCGATAAAGATCTTCGTAGAATATGTAGGAACCAATATGGGCATCAGGTCCGCTATTGGTTATTGACGAGAATGGTTTTAGGTCATGTCTACATAGTTCTCGAACCGTAGAGTCCATACGCAACGTTTGATGACAGTTTTATTATGAGTTTATAAGTTTTGATGTGCGAAGTTTGTTGAGTCCGGATTGATCACGGACATGGCGAAGTCTCGGAATGGTGAGACATAAAGATTGATATATTGGAAGCGGTGTTTGGACATCGGAATGGTTCGGGTGAAATCGGCATTTTGGGAGATGCGGGAGGTTCGGAACCCCGGGGTTAATGGGCCTACATGGGCCAAGAGGAGAAGAGGAAGGATCCGAGGGGGGGCGCGCCTCCCCTCCTAGTCCGAATAGGACAAGGGAAGAGGCGGCGCCCCCTTTCCTTCCCTCCTTCCCCTCTTTCCCCTTCTCTCCTACTCCAACTTGGAAAGGGAGTCCTACTCCCGGTTGGAGTAGGACTCCCCTGGCGCGCCCCCTTAGGCGGCCTCCTCCCCCAGCTCCTTTATATCTCTGAGGTGGGGGCACCCATAGACACACAAGTTGATCTATGGATCGTTCCTTAGCCGTGTCGGTGCCCCTTCCACCATATTCCACCTCGGTCATATCGTCGCGGAGTTTAGGCGAAGCCTGCGCGATAGAACATCATCATCGTCACTGCGCCGTCGTCTTGTGGAACTCATCTCGGAGCTCGGCTGGATCGGAGGCGGAGATCGTCATCGAGCTGAGCGTGTGCTGAACTTCGGAGGCTCCGTGCGTTCGGTGCTTGGATCGGTCGGATCGTGAGGCGTCGACTACATCAACTGCGTTGTGATAGCGCTTCGCTACGGTCTCACAGTGCGTGGACATACACTCTCCCCTCTTGTTGCTATGCCATCACCATGATCTTGCGTGTGCGTAGGATTTTTTGAAATTACTCGTTCCCCAGCGGTGGTATCGAGCCTAGGTTTTATCGTTGATGTTATATGCGAGTAGAACACAAGTGAGTTGTGGGCGATACAAGTCATCTTGCTTACCAGCATGTCATACTTTGGTTGGCGGTATTGTGAGATGAAGCGGCCGGACCGACATTACAGCGTGCGCTTCTGCGAGGCTGGTTTCACCGTTCTGAGCACTTTCGTGCTTAAAGGTGGCTGGCGGGTGTCTGTCTCTCTCACTTTAGCTGAATCGAGTGTGGCTCGCCCGGTCCTTGTGAAGGTTAAAACAGCACCAACAGCGAACTATCGTTGTGGTTTTTGATGCGTAGGTAAACGGTTCTTGCTAAGCCCGTAGCAGCCACGTAAAATTTGCAACAACAAAGTAGAGGGCGTCTAACTTGTTTTGCAGGGCATGTTGTGATGTGATATGGTCAAGGCGTGATGCTATATTTTATTGTATGAGATGATCATGTTTTGTAACGAAGTTATCGGCAGCTGGCAGGAGCCATATGGTTGTCGCTTTATTGTATGAAATGCAAGCATACTGTAATTGCTTTACTTTATCACTAAGCGGTAGCGATAGTCATAAAGCAATAGATGGCGTGAGCGACAACGATGCTCGATGGAGATCAAGGTGTCGCGCGGTGGCGATGGTGATCACGGCGGTGCTTGAGATGGAATCACAAGCACAAGATGATGATGGCCATATCATATCACTTATATTGATTGCATGTGATGTTTATCCTTCATGCATCTTATCTTGCTTTGATTGCGGTAGCATTTTAAGATGATCTCTCACTAAATTATCAAGTAGTGTTCTCCAAAGTTACCGTTGCCGTCGTGCCTAGACACCGCGTGATGATAGGGTGTGATAAGCTCTCGTCCATCTACAGCGGGTGCAAGCCAGTTTTGCACCGCGAGAATACTCGAGTTAAACTTGCGAGCCTAGCATATGCGAGATATGGCCTCGGAACACGGAGACCGAAAGGTCGGCGTGAATCATATAGTAGATATGATCAACATAATGATGTTCACCATTGAAAACTACTCCATCTCACGTGATGATCGGTTATGGTTTAGTTGATTTGGATCACGTGATCACTTAGATGACTAGAGATGTATGTCATCTAAGTGGGAGTTCTTAAGTAATATGATTAATTGAACTTAAATTTATCATGAACTTAGTACTGATAGTATCTTGCTTGTCTATGTTTGTTTGTAGATAGATGGCTCGTCTTTGTTGTTAGTTGAATTTTAATGCGTTCCTTGAAAGCAAAGTTGAAAGATGATGGTAGCAATTACAATTTGGGTCCGTAACTTTGAGATTATCCTCATTGCTGCCTGAGAAGAGTTCGTCTGGAAGCACCGCTGGGTGCGAACCTGTTCTTGATCAACGACAGCGTTAAACGTCTGGCGAGCAAAGCTGATGACTACTCTATAGTTCGATGTGCCATGCTTTACGGCTTAGAACCGGGCCTTCAGCGGCGTTTTGAGCGTCATGGAGCATATGAGATGTTTCGGAGTTGAAGTTAATATTTCAAGCAAATGCCGGATTGAGAGATATGAAGTCTCAATAAGTTCTATAGCTGCAAGATGGAGGAGAATAGTTACGTCGGTGAACACATACTCGAATGTGCGGGTATAATAATCACTTGATTCAAGCTGGGAGTTAATCTTCACGATGATAGTGTCATTGTGAAATTCTCCAATCACGCCACCAAGCTACAAGAGCTTCGTGATGAACTATAATATGCAAGGGATGAACAAGACTATTCGAGCTCTTAGCGATCTTTGAAAGCAGCGGAGGTAGAAATCAGAAGGAGCATCAAGTGTTGATGGTCGACAAGACCACTAGTTTCAAGAAGAAGGGCAAAGGGAAGAAGGGAACTTCAAGAAGAGCGGCAAGCAAGTTGCTGCTCAGAGAAGAAACCCAAGTCTGGACCTAAGCACAGGCGAGTGCTTCTACTACAAGCGGTGGACCTTTGAAGCGGAACTGCCCCAAGTATTTGGCGGATAAGAAGGATGGCAAAGTGAACAAGGTATATGTGATATACATGTTATTGATGTGTACCTAACTAGAGCTCGTAGTAGCTTTGGGTATTTGATCTTGGTTACATTGCTAATATTTGCAACTCGAAGCAGGGGACTACGGAATAAGCGAGCAGCCAGGGCGAGGTGTGTGCGTGGAAAGCGGTTCCAAAGTCGATGTGATCGCGGTCGACGCTACCTCTACATCTACCTTGAGTTAGTTTTAGACCTGAATAATTGTTATTTGGTGCAGCGTTGAGCATGAACATTATATCTGGATCTTGTTTGATGTGAGGCGGTTATTCATTTAAATCGAGAGAATAATGGTTGTTCTATTTATATGAGTAATATCTTTTATGGTCATGCACCCTTGAAGAGTGGTCTATTTTATTGAATCTCGATAGTAGTGATACACATATTCATAATTTGTGCTTGCTTGCCGTTTAGGTCATATCGATTGTAAAAGCATGAAGAAACTCCATCTTGATGGACTTACGGAATCACTTGATTATGAATCACTTGGTACTTGCGAACCGTGCCTCATGGGCAAGATGACTAAAACACCGTTCTCGGAACTATGGAGAGCAACAGATTTGTTGGAAATCATACATACGGATGTATGTGGTCAATGAATGTTGAGGCTCGTGGCGGATATCGTTATTTTCTCACCTTCACAGATGATTTGAGCAGATATGGGTATATCTACTTAATGAAGCACAAATGCGAAACATTTGAAAAGTTCAAAGAATTTGAGTGAAGTAGAAAATCATCGTAACAAGAAAATAAAGTTTCTGATCGATCGTGGAGGAGAATATTTGAGTTCTGAGTTTGGTTTACATTTGAAACAATGCGGAATAGTTTAGCAACTCCGCCACGGAACACCACAGCGAAATGGTGTGTCGAGCGTCGTAATCGTACTTTACTTGATATGGTGCGATCTATGATGTCTCTTACTGATTTACGCTATCGTTTTGGGGTTATGCTTTAGAGGCGGCGCATTCACGTTAAATAGGGCACCATCAAAATCCGTTGAGGCGGCGCCTTATGAAATGTGGTTTGGCAAGAAACCAAAGTTATCGTTTCTTAAAGTTTGGGGCTGCGATGCTTATGTGAAGAAACTTCAACGGATAAGCTCGAACCCAAATCGAATGTGTCTTCATAGGATACCCAAAAGAGACTGTTGGGTACACCTTCTATCACAGATCCGAAGGCAAGACATTCGTTGCTAAGAATGGATCCTTTCTAGAAGGAGTTTCTCTCGAAAGAAGTGAGTGGGAGGAAAGTAGAACTTGATGAGATAAGCTGTATCTACTCCCTTATTGGAAGGTAGTTCATCACGAGAACCGGTTCCGTGACAACTACACCAATTAGTGAGGAAGCTAATGATATTGATCATGAAACTTGAGATCAAGTTTCTGCTGAACCTCGTGGGTCTACGAGTAAGATCCGCACTAGAGTGATGCGGTAATCCTATTACGGAAGTCATGTTACTTGACCATGATGAACCTCGAACTATGAGAAGCGATGATGAGCCAGATTCCATAAAATGGCTAGAGGCCATGAAATCGAGATGGGATCCATGTATGAAAACAAAGTATGGACTTTGGTTGACTTGCCGATGATCGGCAAGCCATTGAGAATAAATGGATCTTTAAGAAGAAGGCGATGCTGATGGTAATATTCTTGTCTATAAAGCTCGACTTGTTGCGAAAGGTTTTCGACAAGTTCAAGGGGTTGACTACGATGAGACTTTCTCACCGTGGCGATGCTTAAGTCTGTCCGAATCATGTTGGCTATTGCTGCATTTCATGATTATGAAATTTGGCAAATGGATGTCAAGACTGCATTCTTGAATGGATTTCTAGAAGAAGAGTTGTATATGATGCAGCGGAAGGTTTTGTTGATCAAAAGGTCTTGACAAAGTGTGCAAGCTCCAGCGTTCCATTTATGGACTGGTGCAAGCATCTCGGAGTTGGAATAAGCGCTTTGATAGTGTGATCAAAGCATATGGTTTTATCTGAGACTTTTGGAGAAGCTTTGTATTTACAAGAAAGTGAGTGGGAGCTCTGTAGCATTTCTAGTTTTATATGTTGATGACATATTATTAATTGGAAATGATATAGAATTTCTGGATAGCATAAAGGGATACTTGAATAAAAGTTTTTCAATGAAAGACCTCGGTGAAGCTGCTTACATATTGGGCATCAAGATCTATAGAGATAGATCAAGGCGGCTTAATAGGACTTTCACAAAGCACATACCTTGACAAAATTTTGAAAAAGTTCAAAATGGATCGAGCAAAGAAAGGATTCTTGCCTATGCTACAAGGTGTGAAGTTGAGTCAAACTCAATGCCCGACCACAGCGAGAAGATAGAGAAAATGAAAAATGTTCCTATGCTTCAGCCATAGGCTCTATCATGTATGCAATCTTGTGTACAGACTGGCGTATGTAGCAATAAGCTTGGCGGGAAGGTACCAAAGTAATCGAGTGGATCCTTTGGACAGCGGTCAAGAACATCTGAAATACGAAAAGGACTAAGGATATGTTTCTCGTATATGGAGGTGACAAAGAGCTAGTCGTAAATGGTTACGTCGATGCAAGCTTTGACACTGATCGAGACGATTCTAAATGCATAAACCGGATCGTGTTTATATTAAGCGGTGGAGCTGTAAGTTGGTGCAGTTCTAAACAAAGCGTCGTGGCGGGATCTACATGTGAAGCGGAGTACATAGCTGCTTACGAAGCAGCAAATGAAGGAATGCGGATGAAGGAGTTCATTTCCGATCTAGGTGTCATACCTAGTGCATCGGGACCAATGAAGATCTTCTGTGACAATCTTGGTGCAATTGCTTTGGCAAAGAATCCAGATTTCACAAGAGGACCAAGCACATCAAGAGGCGCTTCAATTCCATTGGGACCAAGTCCAAGTGGGAGACATAGAGATTTGCAAGATACATACGGATCTGAATGTTGCGAGACCGTTGACTAAGCCTCTCTCACGAGCAAAACATGATCGGCACCAAAACTCCATGGGTGTTAGAATCATTACTATGTAATCTAGATTATTGACTCTAGTGCAAGTGGGAGGCTGAAGGAAATATGCCTAGAGGCAATAATAAAGTTATTATTTATTTCCTCATATCATGATAAATGTTTATTATTCATGCTAGAATTGTATTAACGGAAACATGATACATGTGTGAATACATAGACAAAACTATAGTCACTAGTATGCCTCTACTTGACTAGCTCATTAATCAAAGATGGTTATGTTTCCTAACCATAGACATGTGTTGTCATTTGATTAGTGGGATCACATCATTAGAAGAATGATGTGATTGACATGACCCATTCCGTTAGCCTAGCACTTGATCGTTTAGTATCTGCTATTGCTTTCTTCATGACTTATACAAAGTTCCTACAACTATGAGATTGTGCAACTCCGTTTACGGAAGAACACTTTGTGTGCTACCAAGCGTCTAGCATAGCTGGGTGATTATAAAGGTGCTCTCTGGTGTTTCGAAGGTACATGTTGGGTTGGCATAATTGAGATTAGGATTTGTCACTCCGATTATCGGAGAGGTATCTCTAGGCCCTCTCGGTAATACTCATCACCTAAGCCTTGCAAGCATGTAACTAATGAGTTAGTTATAAGATGATGTATTACGGAATGAGTAAAGACTTGCGTAGCGAGATTGAACTAGGTATTGGATACAAGCGATCGAATCTCGGGCAAATAACTATACCGATGACAAAGGGAACAACGTATGTTGTTATGCGGTTTGACCGATAAAGATCTTCGTAGAATATGTAGGAACCAATATGGGCATCAGGTCCGCTATTGGTTATTGACCGAGAATGGTTTTAGGTCATGTCTACATAGTTCTCGAACCCGTAGAGTCCTGCAACAACGTTTGATGGCAGTTTTATTATGAGTTTATAAGTTTTGATGTACGAAGTTTGTTGAGTCCGGATGTGATCACGGACATGACGAGAGTCTCGGAATGGTCGAGACATAAAGATTGATATATTGGAAGCCTATGTTTGGACATCGGAATGGTTCGGGTGAAATCGGCATTTCTTAGGAATCTTGGGAGGTTTCGGAACCCCGGGTGTTAATGGGCCTACATGGGCCAAGAGGAGAAGAGGAAGGAGCGAGGAGGGGGCGCGCCTCCCCTCCTAGTCCGAATAGGACAAGGGAAGGCGGCGCCCCCCTTTCCTTCCCTCCTTCCCCTCTTTCCCCTTCTCTCCTACTCCAACTTGGAAAGGGAGTCCTACTCCGGTGGGAGTAGGACTCCCCCCTGTCTTGCCCCTTAGGCGGCGGCCTCCTCCCCTGGCTCCTTTATATCTGAGGCGGGGGCACCCCATAGACACACAAGTTGATCTCGGATCGTTCCTTAGCCGTGTCGGTGCCCCTTCCACCATATTCCACCTCGGTCATATCGTCGCGGAGTTTAGGCGAAGCCTGCGCGATAGAACATCATCATCGTCCTGCCTTGCGTCGTCTTGTGGAACTCATCTCGGGCTCGGCTGGATCGGAGGCGGAGATCGTCATCGAGCTGAGCGTGTCTGAACTTCGGAGGCTCCGTGCGTTCGGTGCTTGGATCGGTCGGATCGTGAAGGCGTACGAATACATCAACCGCATTGTGATAACGCTTCCTCTTACGGTCTACGAGGGTTCGTGGACATACACTCTCCCCTCTCGTTGCTATGCCATCACCATGATCTTGCGTGTGCGTAGGAATTTTTTTGAAATTACTACGTTCCCCAACAGTTTCCGGCTAAGGAACGATCCGTAGATCAACTTGTGTGTCTATGGGGTGGCCCCCGCCCCCGTATATAAAGGAGGGAGGGATGAGGGGGCCGGCCTAAGGGGAGGCGCTGCTTAGCCGGATCGTTCCTTAGCCATTCCTTCCCCTCCTTCCCCTCTTTCCCCCTTCTCTCCTACTCCAACTTGGAAAAGGGGAGTCCTACTCCCGGTGGGAGTAGGACTCCCCCCCCATAACGCCCCTTAGGCGGCCTCCTCCCCCTGGCTCCTTTATATCACTGAGGCGGGGGCACCCCATAGACACACAAGTTGATCTCGGATCGTTCCTTAGCCGTGTGCTGTGCCCCCTTCCACCATATTCCACCTCGGTCATATCGTCGTGGAGTTTAGGCGAAGCCCTGCGCCGGTAGAACATCATCATCGTCACCACACCGTCGTGCTGACGGAACTCATCTCTAGAGCTCGGCTGGATCGGAGGCCGGAGATCGTCATCGAGCTGAACGTGTGCTGAACTCGGAGGCTCCGTGCGTTCGGTGCATGGATCGGTCGGATCGTGAATACGTACGACTACATCAACCGCGTTGTGATAACGCTTGCGCTTACGGTCTACGAGGGTACGTGGACATACACTCTCCCCTCTCATTGCTATGCCATCACCATGATCTTGCATGTGTGTAGGAATTTTTTTGAAATTACTCGTTCCCCGCGGCCTGAGGGCAGCGCTTAGTGGGATCGTTCCTTAGCCATTCCTTCCCTCCTTCCCTCTTTCCCCTTCTCTCTACTCCAACTTGGAAAGGGGGAGTCCTACTCCCGGTGGGAGTAGGACTCCCCTAACTACCCCCCTTAGGCGGCGGCCTCCTCCCCAGCTCCTTTATATCGAGTGAGGGCACCCCATAGACACACAAGTTGATCTCGGATCGTTCCTTAGCCGTGTGCTGTGCCCCCTTCCACCATATTCCACCTCGGTCATATCGTCGTGGGTTTAAGTGAAGCCTGCCTTGATAGAACATCATCATCGTCACCCACCGTCGTCTTGTGGAACTCATCTCTAGAGCTCGGCTGGATCGGGAATGGGAGATCGTCATCGAGCTGAGCGTGTCTTGAACTCCGGGCTCCGTGCGTTCGGTGCATGGATCGGGTCGGATCGTGAAAATGCGACTACATCAGCAGCGTTGTGATAGCGGCTTGCGCTTACGATCTCTGAGTGCGTTGGACATACTCTCTCCTCTCATTGCTATACCATCACCATGATCTTGCATGTGTGTAGGAATTTTTTGAAATTACTCGTTTCCCTGACAGTGGCATCGAGCCTAGGTTTGTATCACGTTGATGTTATATGCAGAGTAGAACACAAGTGAGTTGTGGGCGATACAAGTCATACTGCCTACCGGCATGTCATACTTTGGTTTGGCGGTATTGTGAGATGAAGCGGCCCGGACCGACATTACAGCGTGCAACTACTTCGCGAGGCCGGATTTACCGTTCACGAGCACTTTCGTGCTTAAAAGGTGTGGCGGGTGTCTGTCTCTCTCACTTTAAGCTGAATCAGGTGTGGCTCGCCGGTCCTTGCGAAGGTTAAACAGCACCAACTTGACAAACTATCGTTGTGGTTTTTGATGCGTAGGTAAGAATGGTTCTTACTAAGCCCGTAGCAGTACGTAAAATTTGCAACAATAAAGTGAAGGACGTCTAACTTGTTTTTGCGGGGCATGTTAATGATGTGATATGGTAAAGGCGTGATGCTATATTTTATTGTATGAGATGATCATGTTTTTAGCAACCGAAGTTATCGACAGCTGGCGAGAACCATATGGTTTGTTGCTTTATCGTATGAAATACAAGCGCCCGATGGTGCTTTACTTTATCACTAAGCGGTAGCGATAGTCGTAGAAGTAATAGATGGCGTGAATAGCCAGCGATACTTTCTGATGGAGATCAAGGTGTCGGCGGTGGTGATGGTGATCCAGCCAATTGCTTGAGGAGATGGAATCACAAGCACAAGATGATGATGGCCATATCATTATCACTTATATTGATTGCATGTGATGTTTATCCTTCATGCATCTTATCTTACTTTGATTGGCGGTAGAATTTTAAAGATGATCTCTCACTAAAATTATCAAGTAGTGTTCTCCAGCGAGTATGCACCGTTGCCAAAAGTTAAAGTATGTGCGAGACACCATGTGATGATCGAGATTGTGATAAGCTCTCGTCCATCTACAATGAGTGCAAGCCAGGTTTGCTACCTTGAGAATAGTCGAGTTAAACTTGCCGAGCCTAGCATATCACGGATGTAGTGTACGGAACACGGAGACCCGAAAGGTCGGCGTGAATCATATAATGAATATGATCAACATAATGATGTTCACCATTGAAAACTACTCCATCTCACGTGATGATGGGTTATGGTTTTGGTTGATTTGGATCACGTGATCACATAGATGACTAGAGAGATATACGTCTAAGTGGGAGTTCTTAAATAATATGATTAATTGAACTTAAATTTATCATGAACTTAGTACTGATAGTATCTTGCTTGTCTATGTTTGCTTGTAGATAGATGGCTCATCTTTGTTGTTCCGTTGAATTTTAACTTGTTCCTTGAAAGCAAAGTTGAAATATGATGGTAGCAATTACGGAATTTGAGTTAGTAACTTTGAGATTATCCTCATTGCTGCACAAAAGATTACGATCACAGAAGCTTCACTGAGGTGCAGAACCTTCTTTGTGATGCTGGTGAGCAGCGTTAGAGCGTCACTGGTAGAAACAAAGGCGATGGCTACTCTATAGTTCGATGTGCCATGCTACGGCTTAGGCAGGGTCTTCAACGACGTTTTTGAGCGTCATGGAGCATATGAGATGTTCAGAGGTTGAAGTTAATATTTCAAGCAAATTCCGGATTGAGAGATGTGAGAGTCTCCAATAAGTTCTATATTTGCAAGATGGAGAGAATAGTTACATCGGTGGACACATACTCGGAATATCTGGGTATAATAATCACTTGATTCAAGCTGGAAGTTAATCTTCCTGATGATAGTGTCATTGACAGATTCTCAATCGCTGCCACCAAGCTACAAGAGCTTCGTGATGAACTATAATATGCAAGGGATGAACAAGACTATTCCGGAGCTCTTGGCGATCTTTGAAAGAAGCGGAGGTAGAAATCAGAAGGAGCATCAAGTGTTGATGGTCGACAAGACCACTAGTTTCAAGAAGAAGACAAAGGAAGAAGAGGAACTTCAAGAAGAGCGGCGAAACAAGTTGCTGCTCGAAGAAAAACCAAGTCTGGTCCTAAGCACAGGAGAGTGCTTCTCTGCCATAGCGGTGGACCAGGCAGCGAACTGCCCCAAGTATTTGGCGGATAAGAAGGATGTAAAAGTGAACAAAAGGTATATGTGATATACATGTTATTGATGTGTACCTAACTCTAAATCGAGTAACACACAGGTATTTAATCTTTGGTTACATTTCTAATATTTTGCCACTCGAAGCAGGGGACTATGGAATAAAGCAAGCAGCAGCCGGGGCGGGGTGGCGATGCGGCGTGGGAAAGCGGTTCCCAAAGTCGATGTGATGGTCGATCGTACGCTAAATAGAACAACCGTTTCCCACGATGTGCCGACCGCGATCACATCGACTTTGGAACCGTTTCCCCAGTCATCGTCACTAAGTCCTTGGCGATTCTTTCGCTTATTCCGTGGTCCTGTTGAGTTGCAAATAGCAATAGAACCGATTATCAAATACCGAATGCTCTTCAGGGCTCTGGTTAGTACACATCTTTATGTATATCACATATACCTTTGTTCACTTTGCCATCCTTCTTATCCCGCCAAATGCTAGAACAGATTCATCGATGTCCGATGCGCTTCTGCGGTAAAGCACTGAGTTTAGAACTTGGGAACGAGACAGGTTTCTTCTCTTGAAGCACGACCCAACTTGCTTACTTTTCTTCTTGAAGTTCTCTTCTTCTTCCCTTGCGCTTCTTCTTGAAACTAGGGTCTTGTTGACGCCAGCAACTTGAGTGCTCCTTCTTGATTTCTACCTCAGCATGACTTCGGCATCGCGAAGGAGCTCAGAATAGTCTTGTTCATCACTCATATTATGATTCATCCTGACTCTTGTAGCTTAGTGGCGATGATTGGAGAATTACATCGATGGCACTATCATGGGAAGATTAACTTCCGGTTAGAATCAAGTGTTATTGTCTATGTATTCACACATGTATCATGTTTCGGTTAATACAATTCTAGCATGAATAATAAACATTTATCATGATATGAGAAATAAATAATAAATTTATTATTGCCTCTAGGGCATATTTCCTTGATCTCCACTTGCACTAGAGTCGATAATCTAGATTACATAGTAATGATTCTAACACCCATGGAGTCTTGGTCTGATCATGTTTTGCTTTCGTGAGAGAGGCTTAGTCGATGGGTACGCAACATTGAGATCCGTATGTATCTGCAAATCTCTATGTCTCCCACTTGGACTTGGTCCGAATGGAATTGAGGCGTCTCTTGATGTGCTTGGTCCTCTTGTGAAATCTGGATTCCTTTGCCAAACAATTGCACGATATTGTCACGAGAAGATCTTCATTGGTCCCGATGCACTAGGTATGACACCTAGATCGGAAATGAACTCCTTCATCAGACTCCTTCATTTGCTGCTTCAAAAGCAGCTATGTACTCCCCTTCACATGTAGATCCATACGGCGCTTTGTTTAGGCGCACCAACTTACGGCTCCACCGTTTAATATAAACACGTATCCGGTTTGCGATTTAGAATCGTCGGATCGGTGTCAAAACTTACATCGGCGTAACCATTTCGACTAGCTCTTTGTCACCTCCATATCTGAAACATATCCTTAGTCCTTTTCGGGTATTTCGGGATGTTCTTGACGCTGTCGATGATCCACTCTGGATTACTTTGGTACCTTCCTACCAAGCTTATTGCTAAGCATCGTCGGTCTGGTACTGACATTGCATACATGATAGAGCCTATGGCTGAAGCATAGGAACATTTTCATTTTCTCTCTATCTTCTGCTGTGGTCGGGCATTGAGTTTGACTCAACTTCACACCTTGCGGCCACGGCAAGAATCCTTTCTTTGCTGATCCATTTTGAACTTTTCAAAATTTTGTCAAGGTATGTGCTTTGTGAAAGTCCTATTAAGCGTCTTGATCTATCTCTATAGATCTTGATGCCCAATATATAAGCAACTTCACGAGGTCTTTCATTGAAAACTTTTATTCAAGTATCCCTTTATGCTATCAGAAATTCTATATCATTTCCAATTAATAATATGTCATCGACATATAAAACTAGAAATGCTCTGAGCTCCCTCACTTTCTTGTAAATCTGAGGCTTGTCCAAAAGTGCATATAAAACCATATCTTTGATCACACTATCAAGCGTTTATTCTAACTCGAGATGCTTGCAGGTCCACAAATGGAGCATTTGGAGCTTGCATACTTTATTAGCACCTTTTGGATCAACAAAACCTTACGGCTGCATCATATACAACTCTTCTTCTAGAAATCCATTCAAGAATGCAGTCTTGACATCCATTTGCCAAATTTCATAATCATGAAATGCAGCAATAGCTAACATGATTGAGACGAGACTTAAGCATCGCTTCTGGTGAAAAGTCTCATCGTAGTCAACCCTTGAACTTGTCGAAAACCTTTCGCAACAAGTCGAGCTTTATAAACGATTACATTACCATCGTCGGTCTTCTTCTTAAAGATCCATTTATTCTCAATGGCTTGCCGATCATCGAACAAGTCGACCAAAATCCACACTTTGTTTTCATACATGGATCCCATCTCAGATTTCATGGCCTCTAGCCATTTTGCGGAATCTGGGCTCATCATCGCTTCCTCATAGTTCATAGGTTCATCATGGTCAAGTAACATGACTTCCAGAATAGGATTACCGTACCACTCTGGTGAGGATCTTACTCTGGTAGACCTCGAGGTTCAGTGAAACTTGATCTGAAGTTTCATGATCAATATCATTAGCTTCCTCACTAATTGGTGTAGTCGTCACGAGGAACGGTTTCGTGATGAACTACTTTCCAATAAGGGAGTAGATCTGATTATCTCATCAAGTTCTACTTTCCTCCCTCACTTCTTTGAGAGAAACTCCTTCTCTAGAAAGGATCCATTCTTAACAACGAATGTCTTGCCTTCGGATCTGTGATAGAAGGTGTATCCAATAGTCTCTTTTGGATATCCTATGAAGACACATTTCTCCGATTTGGGTTCGAGCTTATCTGGTTGAAGTTTCTTCACATAAGCATCGCAGCCCCAAACTTTAAGCGACAACTTTGGTTTCTTGCCAAACCACATTCATAAGGCGTCGTCTCAGCGGTTTTGATGGTGCCCGATTTAGCGTGAATCGGCCGTCTCTAAAGCATAACCCCAAAGCGATAGCGGTAAATCGGTAAGATTCATCATAGATCGCACCATATCAAGTAAAATACGATTCGACGTTCGGACACACCATTTCGTTGTGGTGTTCGGGTGGCGTGAGTTCTTGAAACTATTCGCATTGTTTCAAATGTAAACCAAACTCGTAACTCAAATATTCTCCTCCACGATCGGATCGTAGAAATTTTATTTTCTTATTACGATGATTTTCCACTTCACTCTGAAATTCTTTGAACTTTTCAAATGTTTGAGACTTGTGCTTCATTAAGTAGATATACCCATATACTGCTCAAATCATCTGTGAAGGTGAGAAAATAACGATATCGCCACGAGCCTCAACATTCATGGACCACATACATACGTATGTATGATTTCCAACAAATATGTTGCTCTCTCCATAGTTCGAGAGAGCGTTGTTTTAGTCATCTTGCCCATGAGGCACGGTTTGCAAGTACCAAGTGATTCATAATCAAGTGATTCGAAGTCCATCGATATGGAGTTTCTTCATCGTTTACACCGATATGACCTAAGCGGCGATTGCCACAAATAAGTTGCACTATCATTATCAACTCTGCATCTTTTGGCTTCAACATTATGAATATGTGTATCACTACTATCGAGATTCAATAAAATAGACCACTCTTCAAGGGCGCATGACCATAAAGATATTACTCATATAAATAGAACAACCATTATTCTCGATTTAAATGAATAACCGTCTCGCATCAAACAAGATCCGGATATAATGTTCATGCTCAACGCGAGCACCAAATAACAATTGTCGGTCTAAAACTAATCCCGATGGTAGATGTAGAGTTAGCGTGCCGACCGCGATCACATCGACTTTGGAACCGTTTCCCAGCGCATCGTCACCTCGTCCTTGGCGGTGCTCGCTTATTCGTAGTCCTGTTTGAGTTGCAAATATTAGCAGAGAACCGATATCAAATACCAGTGCTACTCGAGCTCTAGTTAGGTACACATCAATAACATGTATATCACATATACCTTTGTTTACTTTGCCATCCTTCTTATCCGCCAAATACTTGGGGCAGTTCCGCTTCGATGACGATCGCTTGCGGTAGAAGCACTCGATTTCGAGGCTTAGGTCAGACTTGGGTTTCTTCTCTTGGCGACAACTTGCTTGCCGTTCTTTTTGAAGTTCCCCTTCTTCTTTCCTTTGCCCTTCTTCTTGAAACTAGTGGTCTTGTTGACCATCAACACTTGATGCTCCTTCTTGATTTCTACCTCCGCGGCTTTTAGCATCGCGAAGAGCTCGAGAATAGTCTTGTTCATCCCTTGCATATTATAGTTCATCACGAAGCTCTTATAGCTTGGTGGCGATGATTGAAGAATTACATCAATGACACTATCATCGGGAAGATTAACTCCCGGTTGAATCAAGTGATTGTTATACCGAGACATTACGAGTATATGTTCCTTGTGAACTATTCTCCTCCATCTTGCAGCTATAGATTTTATTGGAACTTCATATCTCTCAATCGGGCATTTGCTTGAAATATTAACTTCAACTCTGGAACATCTCATATGCTCCATAGCGTTCAAAACGTCGTTGAAGAACGAGTTCTAAGCCGTAAAGCATAGCACCTTGAACTATAGAGTAGTCATCGGCTTTGCTCTGCGAGACGTTCTTAGCGTCGTCGGTTACATCGGCGCGGGCACGGCACCCAGTGGTGCTTCGGGATGTAACTTTTCTATGCGACAATGAGGATAATCCTCGAGATTCGGACCCGATCCGTGTAATTGCTACCATCATCTTTCAACTTTGCTTTCTCAAGGCAGCGTTAAAATTCAGCGGAACAACACCACGAGCCATCTATCTACAAACAAACATAGACAAGCAAGATACTATCAGGTACTAAGTTCATGATAAATTTAAGTTCAATTAATCATATTACTCAAGAACTCCCACTTAGACATACATCTCTCTAGTCATCTAAGTGATCACGTGATCCAAATCAACTAAACCATAACCGATCATCACGTGAGATGGAGTAGTTTTCAATAATGAACATCATTATGTTGATCATATCTACTATATGATTCACGCTCGACCTTCGGTCTCCGTGTTAGAGGCCATATCTGCATATGCTAGGCTCGTCAAGTTTAACTTTGAGTATTCTGCGTGTGCAAAATGGCTTGCACCCGTTGTAGATGGACGTAGAGCTTATCACACCCGATCATCACGTGGTGTCTTGGCACGACGAACTTTGGCAGCAGTGAATACTCGGGAGAACACTTCTTGATAATTTTAGTGAGAGATCATCTTAAAATGCTACCGTCAATCAAAGCAAGATAAGATGCATAAGGATAAACATCACATGCAATCAATATAAGTGATATGATATGGTCATCATCATCTTGTGCTTGTGATCTCCATCTTGAAGCACCATCGTGATCACCATCGTCACCGGTAGCGACACCTTGATCTCCATCGTAGCATCATTGTCGTTTCGCCATCTATTGCTTCTCGACTATCGCTACCGCTTAGTGATAAAGTAAAGCAATTACGAGGCGTTGCATTTCATACAATAAGCGACAACCATATGGCTCTGCCGATTGCCGATAACCGGTTACAAAACATGATCATCTCATACAATAAAATATAGCATCACGTCTTGACCATATCACATCACAACATGCCCTCCAAAAACAAGTTAGACATCCTCTACTTTGTTGTTGCAAATTTTACGTGGCTGCTATGGGCTTAGCAAGAACCGTTCTTACCTCGCGTCAAAACCACAGCGATAGTTTGTCAAATAGACTCCATTTTAACCTTCACAAGGACGGGCGTAGCCACCTCGATTCAACTAAAGTGAGAGAGAGAGACACCGCTTGACCACCTTTAAGCACGAGTGCTCGTAGCAGTGAAAGCAGGTCTCGCGTAAGCGTCTGGCGTAATGTCGGTCGGGCGCTTCATCTCACAATACCGCTGAACCAAAGTATGACATCTTTGGTAGGCGGTATGACTTATATCGTCCACAACTCACTTGTGTTCTACTCGTGCATATAACATCAGCGCATAAAACCTAGGCTCGATGCCTTTGTTGGGGAGCGTAGTAATTTCAAAAAAATTCTCTGGCGCGCACGCAAGATCATGGTGATGGCATAGCGAGAGGGAGAGTGTATGTCACGTACCCTCGTGGGCCGTGGCGGAGCGTTAGCTGCGCTGCGGTTGATGTAGTCGTGCGTCTTCACGATCCGACCGATCCAAGCACCGAGCGTCACTGAGCCTCGAGTTCAGCTACGTTGAGCTCGATGGCGTCCCTCGAACTCCAATCTGGCGAGTGTCGAGGAAGAGTTCGTCGACATGGCGGAATGGTGGCGATCTTGATGTTCTACCGCGAGGGCTTCGCCTAAGCCGTGATGATATGACCGAGGTGGAATATGGTGGAAGGGGCACCGCTTTACGGCTAAAGGCGATCCGTAGATCAACTTGTGTGTCTATGGGGTGCCCCGCCCGTATATAAAGGAGCAGGGGGAGGCCGCCCGACCTAAGAAGCAGCGCCAAGGGGAGTCCTACTCCCAGGGAGTAGGACTCCACAGAAGGAAATATGCCCTAGAGGCAATAATAAAGTTATTATATATTTCCTCATATCATGATAAATGTTTATTATTCATGCTAGAATTGTATTAACAGGAAACATAATACATGTGTGAATATATAGACAAGCAGTGTCACTAGTATGCCTCTACTTGACTAGCTTGTTAATCAAAGATGGTTATGTTTCCTAACCATGAACAAGGAGTTGTTATTTGATTAACAAGGTCACATCATTAGTTGAATAATCTGATTGACATGACCCATTCCGTTAGCTTAGCACCACGATCGTTTAGTATGTTGCTATTGCTTTCTTCATGACTTATACATGTTCCTATGACTATGAGATTATGCAACTCCGTTTACGGAGGAACACTTTGGGTGCTACCAAGCGTCTGGCGTAAGCTGGGTGATTATAAAGGATTACTACAGGTGTCTCCAAAGGCGGATGTTGGGTTGGCGTATTTTGAGATTAGGTTTTGTCCTCCGATTGTCGGAGAGGTATCTCTGGGCCCTCTCGGTAATACACATCACTTAAGCCTTGCAAGCATTACAACTAATGAGTTAGTTGTGAGATGATGTATTACGGAGCGAGTAAAGAGACTTGCGATAGCGAGATTGAACTAGGTATTGGATAAGCGATCAAATCTCGGGCAAGTAACATACCGATGACAAAGGAACAACGTATGTTGTTATGCGGTCGACCGATAAAGATCTTCGTAGAATATGTAGGACCAATATGGGCATCCAGGTCCGCTATTGGTTATTGACCGAGAATAGTTCTAGGTCATGTCTACATTGTTCTCGAACCGTAGAGTCCATGCAGCAAGGTTTCGATGGCAGTTTTATTATGAGTTTATGAGTTTTGATGTACCGAAGGAGTTGAGTCCGGATGAGATCGGGGACATGACGAGAGTCTCGAAATGGTCGAGGCGTAAAGATCGATATATTGGGCGACTATATTCGGAGTTGGAAAGGTTCGAGTGATCGGGTATTTTGAGATGCAGGAGAGTTACAGGAATTCGTATTGGGCCTCATTGGGCCATACAGGAAAAAGGAGAGAAAGGGCCAAAAGGTGGGCGCCCCCTTGCTCTAGTCCGAATTGGACTAGGGAAGGCCCCTTCCTTCCTTCTCCTTCTCTCTTCCCTTTCCTTCTCTCCTACCCCCTACATGGAAGGACTCCTAGTTGGACTAGGAAAGGGAATCCTACTCCCGGTGGGAGTAGGACTCCCCTGTACGCCAAACCTAGGGCGGCCTCCTCCCTTACTCCTTTATATCTGAGGCAGGGGCACCCCATGAACACAAGTTGATCTACGGATCGTTCCTTAGCCGTGTCGGTGCCCCCTCCACCATATTCCACCTCGGTCATATCGTGCATAAAGCTTAGGCGAAGCCTGCTTGATAGAACATCAAGATCGTCCTGCGCCGTCGTCTTGTGGAATTCTCCCTCCGAGCTCTCTTTGGATTGGAGCCGAGGCGTCATCGAGCTGTCGTGTGTCAAGAACTCGAGGCGCGAAGATGGCGCCGGGATCGGTCGGATCGCGAGGAGAGCGTCGACTACTTCCTCTACGTTGTGATCGCTTCGCGCCCGGTCTCTGAGTGCGTAGACAACACTCTCCCCTCTCGTTGCTATGCATCACCATGATCTTGCGTGTGCGTAGGAAATTTTTGAAATTACTCGTTCCCCAGCGGTGGCATCGAGCCTAGGTTTTATGGTTTGATGTTTTATGCAGAGTAGAACACAAGTGAGTTGTGGGTGATACAAGTCATACTACCTACCAGCATGTCATACTTTGGTTCAGCGGTATTGTGAGATGAAGCGGCCCGGACCGACATTACGCGTCGCTTATGCGAGACTGGTTTCACCGCTTCTGAGCTTTCGTTGCTAAAGGTGACTGGTGGGTGTCATCTCTCTCACTTTAGTTGAACAGAGTGTGGCTCGCCCGGTCCTTGAGAAGGTTAAAGCGAGTCTATTTGTGAAATATCGTTGTGGTTTTGATCGTAGGTGAGATTGGTTCTTGCTTAAGCCCGTAGCAGCCACGTAAAATTTGCAACAACAAAGTAGAGGGCGTCTAACTTGTTTTGCAGGGCATGTTGTGATGTGATATGGTCAAGGCGTGATGCTATATTTTATTGTATGAGATGATCATGTTTTGTAACGAAGTTATCGGCATTTGGCAGGAGCCATATGGTTGTCGCTTTATTGTATGAAATGCAATGCCTGTAATGCTTTACTTTATCTCTAAGCGGTAGCGATAGTCGTAGAAGCATAAGATTGGCGAGGCGACAACGATGCTACGATGGAGATCAAGGTGTCGCGCGGTGGCGTTGGTGATCATGATGGTCTTTGAGAGATGGAGATCACGAAGCACAAGATGATGATGACCATATCATATCACTTATATTGATTTGCATGTGATGTTTATCTTTTATGCATCTTATCTTGCTTTGATTGGCGGTAGCATTATAAGATGATCTCTCACTAAATTATCAAAGTGTTCTCCACGAGTATGCACCGTTGCCAAAGTTAAATCGTGCCCGGACACCACGTGATGATCGGGTGTGATAAGCTCTCGTCCATCTACAGCGGGTGCAAGCCAGTTTGCACCTTGAATACTCGGGTTAAACTTGGCGAGCCTAGCATATGCGAGATATGGCCTCGGAACACGGAGACCGAAAGGTCGGCGTGAATCATATAGTAGATATGATCAACATAAGATGTTCACCATTGAAAACTACTCCATCTCACGTGATGATCGGTTATGGTTTAGTTGATTTGGATCACGTGATCACTTAGATGACTAGAGAGATGTCATCTAAGTGGGAGTTCTTAAATAATATGATTAATTGAACTTAAATTTATCATGAACTTAGTCTGGTAGTATTTTGCAAATTATGTTGTAGATCAATAGCTCGCGTTGTTGCTTTCATATGTTTGTTTTGATATGTTCCTAGAAAGCTGTGTTGAAAAATGTTAGTAGCAATGATGCGGATTGGATCCGTGATCTGAGGTTTATCCTCATTGCTGCTTGTGAAGAATTATGTCCTTGATGCACGCTAGGTGACAAACCTATTGCGGGGAAGCGGATCTGAGGCGTTATGAGCGTTTGGCTAGCTCAATATGATGACTACTTGATAGTTTTGTGCACCATGCTTTATGGCTTAGAATCGGGACTTCAAAGATGTTTTGAACATCATGGACCATATGAGATGTTCGAGGAATTGAAGTTAATATTTCAAGCAAATACCGAGTTGAGAGATATGAAGTCTCCAACAAGTTCTATAGCTAAAAGATGGAGGAGAATCGCTCAACTAGTGAGCATGTGCTCAGATTGTTTGGGTACTACAATCGCTTGAATCAAGTGGGAGTTAATCTTCGGATAAGATAGTGATTGACGAGTTCTCTAGTCACCATCACCAAGTTAGTAGAACTTCGTGATGAACTATAGTATGCAAGGGATGATGAAAACAATTCGAGCTCTTCGTGATGTTGAAATCAGCGAAGGTAGAAATCAAGAAAAGAACATCAAGTGTTGATGGTTAACAAGACCACTAGTTTCAAGAAAGGGCAAAGGGATAGAAGGGAACTTCAAGAAGAGCGGCAAGCAAGTTGCTGCTCAAGTGAAGAAGCCCAAATGCGGACCTAAGCACGAGACTAAGTGCTTCTCTTTGCAAAGGGAATGGTTCTTTGGAGCAGAACTACCCCAAGTATTTGGCGGATAAGAAGGATGGCAAAGTAAACAGAGGTATATTTGATATACATGTTATTGATGTGTACTTTACTAGTGTTTATAGCAACCCCTCGGTATTTGGTACTGGTTTGGTTACTAAGAGTAGTAACTTCGAAATGGGAGTTGCGAGAATAAGCGAAACTAGTTAAGGGTGAAGTGACGATGTGTGTTGAAAGTAGTTTCAAGATTGATATGATCATCATCGCACACTCCTATACTTTCGGGATTAGTGTTGAACCTAAATAAATGTTATTTGGTGTTTGCGTTGAGCATGAATATGATTTGATCGTGTTTATTGCAATACGGTTATTCATTTAAGTAAGAGAATAAACTGTTGTTACATTTACATGAATAAAACCTTATATGGTTACACACCCAATGAAAATGGTTCATTGGATCTTGATCGTAGTGATACACATATTCATAATATTGAAACCAAAAGATGCAAAGTTAATAATGATAGTGCAACTTATTTGTGTACTTGCCGTTTAGAGTCATATTGGTGTAAAGCGCATGAAGAAACTCCATCTTGATGGGATTTTGGAATCACTTGATTATGAATCACTTGATGCTTGCGAACCATGCCTCATGGACAAGATGACTAAGACTCGTTCTCGGAACGATGGGCGAAACAAGCGACATATTGGAAATAATACATCTTGATGTATGCGATCCAATGAGTGTTAAGGCTCATGGCGGGTATCGTTATTTTCGACCTTCACAGATGATTTGAGCGAGATATGGGTATATCTACTTGATGAAACATAAGTGCGAAATAGTTGAAAGGTTCAAAGAATTTGAGTGAAGTGGAAAAATCATCGTGACAAGAAAATAAGGTTTCTGATCGATCGCGGAGACAAATATTTGAGTTCTGAGTTTGGTCTTCAATTAAAAAATGTGGAATAGTTTCACAAATTCATGCCACAGGAACACCACATCATAATGGTGTGTCCGAGCGTCATAACCGTACTTTATTGGATATAGTACAATCTATGATGTTTCTTACCGATTTACCAATATCGTTTTGGGATCATGCATTAGAGACAGCTGCATTCACGTTAAATAGGGCACCATCTAAATCGGTTGAGGCGACACTATATGAACTGTGGTTTAGCAAGAAACCCAAGTTGTCGTTTCTTAAAGTTTGGAGTTGCGATGCTTATGTGAAAAAGTTTCATCTGATAAAGCTCGAACCCAAATCGGTCGTCTTCATAGAATACCCAAAGGAAATTGTTGGGTACACCTTCTATCACAGATCCGAAGGCAAGATATTCGTTGCTTAAAATGGATCCTTTCTAGAAGGAGTTTCTCTCGAAAGAAGTGAGTGGGAGGAAAGTAGAACTTGATGAGGTAATGGTACCTACTGTTCCTTATTGGAAAGTAGTTCATCACGAAATCTGTTCTTGTGACTACTATACCAATTAGTGAGGAAGCTAATGATGATGATCATGTAACTTGGATCAAGTTACTACCGAACCTCGTAGGTAAAGCAGTGAGATCCGCACGAGTGAATGCGGTAATCCATTACGGAGGTCGTGTTACTTGACCATGACAAACCTATGAACTATGAGGCGATGATGAGCCAGATTCCATAAAATGGCTTGAGGCCATGAAATCGAGATATGATCCATGTATGAGAACAAAGTATGGACTTTGATGGATTTGCCGATGATCGGCAAACCATAGAAAATAAATGGATCTTCAAGAGGAAGGCAGGACGTTGATAGTAGTGTTACTATCTACAAAGCTCGACTTGTTGCAAAAGGTTTTGACAAGTTCAAGGGGTTGACTACGATGAGACCTTCTCACCCGTGGCGATGCTTAAATCTGTCCGAATCATGTTAGCAATTACGCATTTTATGATTATGAAATTTGGCAAATGGATGTAAAGCTGCATTCTGAATGGATTTACGGAGGAAGAGTTGTATATGATGCAACGAGAAGGTTTTATCGATCCAAAGGGAGCTAACAAAGTGTGCAAGCTCGTGATCCATCTATGGACTGGTGCAAGCATCTCGGAGTTGGAATATACGCTTTGATGAGTTGATCAAAGCATATAGTTTTATCAGACTTATGGTGAAGCCTGTATTTACTAGAAAGTGAGTGGGAGCACTCTGACATTTACGATAAGTATATGTGAATGACATATTGTAGATCGGAAATAATGTAGAATTATTACGCAAAGCATAAAGGAGTGTTTGAAAGAAGTTTTTCAAAGAAAGACCTCGGTGAAGCTGCTTACATATTGAGCATCAATATCTATAGAGATAGATCAAGGCGGCTTGATAAGTTTTTCAATGAGAACATACCTTGACAAGATTTTGAAGTAGTTCAAAATGGAGCGATCAAAGAAAGAGTTCTTGCTGTGTTACAAGGTGTGAAGTTGAGTAAGACTCAAAACCCGACCACGGAAGAAGATAGAAAGAGAATGAAAGTCATTCCCTATGCCTTGGCCATAGGTTCTATAAAGTATGCTATCTTGTGTACGGATCTATTGTATACCCTACCTTTGTGTTAAGCAAGGGAGTACAATGGTGATCTAGGAGTAGATCACAGACAGCGGTCAAAATTATCCTTAGTGGAATAAGGATATGTTTCTCGATTATGGAGGTGACAAAGGGTTAAGTAAGTAAATGGGTTACGTCAATGCAAGTTTTGACACCAATCTAGATGACTCTAAGTCTCGGTCTAGATACATATTGAAAGTGGGAGCAATTAGCTAGAGTAGCTCGTGCGAGTATTGTTGACATAGAAATTTGCAAAATACTTACGGATCTGAATATGAGACCCATTGACTAAAATTATCTCACAAGCAAAACATGATCACACCTTAGTACTCTTTGGGTGTTAATCACATAGCGATGTGAACTAGATTCTTGACTCTAGTAAACCCTTTGAGTGTTGGTCACATATTGATGAGAACTATGGGTGTTAATCACATGGTGATGTGAACTATTCTTTGTAAATCACATGGTGATGTGAACTAGATTATTGACTCTAGTGCAAGTGGGAGGCTGAAGGAAATATGCCCTAGAGGCAATAATAAAGTTATTATATATTTCCTCATATCATGATAAATGTTTATTATTCATGCTAGAATTGTATTAAGGAAACATAATACATGTGTGAATATATAGACAAGCAGTGTCACTAGTATGCCTCTACTTGACTAGCTTGTTAATCAAAGATGGTTATGTTTCCTAACCATGAACAAGGAGTTGTTATTTGATTAACAAGGTCACATCATTAGTTGAATAATCTGATTGACATGACCCATTCCGTTAGCTTAGCACGATCGTTTAGTATGTTGCTATTGCTTTCTTCATGACTTATACATGTTCCTATGACTACGAGATTATGCAACTCCGTTTACGGAGGAACACTTTGGGTGCTACCAAGCGTCTAGCATGCTGGGTGATTATAAAGGTACTACTGAGATGTCTCCAAAAGGCGGATGTTGGGTTGGCGTATTCGAGATTAGGTTTTGTCCTCCGATTATCGGAGAGGTATCTCTGGGCCCTCTCGGTAATACACATCACTTAAGCCTTGCAAGCATTACAACTAATGAGTTAGCTGTGAGATGATGTATTACGGAGCGAGTAAAGAGACTTGCGTGCGAGATTGAACTAGGTATTGGATACAAGCGATCAAATCTCGGGCAAGTAACTATACCGATGACAAAGGAACAACGTATGTTGTTATGCGGTCTGACCGATAAAGATCTTTGTAGAATATGTAGGAGCCAATATGGGCATCAGGTCCGCTATTGGTTATTGACCAAGAATAGTTCTAGGTCATGTCTACATTGTTCTCGAACCGTAGGGTCCATGCAGCAAGGTTTGATGGCGGTTTTATTATGAGTTTATGAGTTTTGATGTACGAAGGAGTTGAGTCCGGATGAGATCGGGGACATGACGAGAGTCTCGAAATGGTCGAGCGTAAAGATCGATATATTGGACGACTATATTGGAGTTTGGAAAGGTTCGAGTGATCGGGTATTTTTGAATCTGGGAGAGTTACGGGAATTCGTATTGGGCCTCATTGGGCCATACGGGAAAAAGGAAGAAAGGGCCAAGGTGGCGCGCCCTCCTTGCTCTAGTCCGGGTGGACTAGGGAAGGCGCCCCTTCCTTCTTCTCCTCTCTCTTCCTTTCCTTCTCTCTCTCCCCCTACATGGAAGGACTCCTAGTTGGACTAGGAAAAGGAATCCTACTCCCGGTGGGAGTAGGACTCCCCTGGCGCCAAACCTAGGCGGCCTCCTCCTCCCTTGCTCCTTTATATCTGAGGCGGGGGCACCCCATAGACACAAGTTGATCTCGGATGGTTCCTTAGCCGTGTCGGTGCCCCCTCCACCATATTCCACCTCGGTCATATCGTCCATAAGCTTAGGCGAAGCCTGCGTGATAGAACATCAAGATCGTCCTGCCGTCGTCTTGTGAATTCTCCCTCTCGAGCTCTCTTTGGATTGGAGCCGAGGCGTCATCGAGCTGTCGTGTGTCAAGAACTGGGCGGCCGAATGTGGCCGGGATCGGTCGGATCGCGAGGAGGCGTCGACTACTTCCTCTACGTTGTGATCGCTTCGCGGTCTCTGAGTGCGTAGACAACACTCTCCCTCTCGTTGCTATGCATCACCATGATCTTGCGTGTGCGTAGGAAATTTTTGAAATTACTCGTTCCCCCACTCCCTTTTCCAAGTTGGAGTAGGAGAGAAGGAGGAAAGGGGAGGAGGGAAGGAAAGGGGGCGTCGCCCCCTTCCTTGTCCTATTCGGACTAGGAGGGGGAGGCGCGGCCCCTCCTTGCTCCTTCCTCTTCTCCCTCTTGGCCCATGTAGGCCCATTAACCTCCGGGGGTTCGGTAACCTCCGGTACTCAAATAAAATGCGATTTCACCGAAACCATTTCGATGTCAAATATAGGCTTCAATATATCAATCTTTATGTCTCAACCATTCCGAGACTCCTCGTCATGTCCGTGATCACATCCGGGACTCGAACAAACCGGTACATCAAAACTTATAAACTCATAATAAAGCTGTCATCAAAGCGTTAGCGTGCGGACCCTACGGGTTCGAGAACTATGAACATGACCTAGAACCATTCTCGGTCAATAACCAATAGAGGACTGGATGCCCATATTGGTTCCTACATATTCTATGAAGATCTTTGTCGGTCGAACCGCATAACAACATACTTTGTTCCTTTGTCATCGGTATGTTACTTGCGAGATTTGATCGTCGGTATCAATACCTAGTTCAATCTAGTTACAAGCAAGTCTCTTTACTCGTTCTATAATAAGTCATCTCATAACTAACTCATTAGTTACATGCTTGCAAGGCTTAGGTGATGAGTATTACCGAGAGGGCGGAGATACCTCTCAAAGCAATCGGATGACAAATCCTAATCTCGAATTATGCCAACCCAACATGTACCTTGGAAACACCTATAGAGCACCTTTATAATCACCCGATTCGTTGTGACGTTTGGTAGCACACAAAGTGTTCTTTCGATAAGCAGGAGTTGCACAATCTCATAGTTGCGAGAACTTTTGTATAAGTCATGAAGAAAGCAATAGCGTATACTAAGCGATCAAGTGCTAGGCTAACGAGAATGGGTCATGTCAATCACATCATTTTCTAATGATGTGATCCCATTAATCAAATGACAACACATGTCTATGGTAGGAAACATAACCATCTTTGATTAATGAGCTAGTCAAGTAGAGGCATACTAGTGACTATAGTTTTGTCTATGTATTCACACATGTATCATGTTTCGGTTAATACAATTCTAGCATGAATAATAAACATTTATAATGATATGAGGAAATAAATAATAACTTTATTATTGCCTCGGGCATATTTCCTTTCGGATCGAGTGTCAAAACTTACATCGGCGTAACCATTTCACGACTAGCTCTTTGTCACCTCCATATCGAGAAACATATCCTTAGTCCTTTTCGGTATTTTAGGATGTTCTTGGCTGCTGTCCGATGATCCACTCTGGATTACTTTGGTACCTTCTGCCAAGCTTATTGCTAAGCATCGTCGAGTGCGGTACATAGCATTGCATACATGATAGAGCCTATGGCTGAAGCATAAGGAACATTTTTCATTTTCTCTCTATCTTCTGCGTGGTGGGGCATTGAGTTTGACTCAACTTCACACCTTGTATACGAGGCAAGAATCCTTTCTTTGCACTGATCCATTTTGAACTTTTTCAAAATTTTGTCAAAGTATGTGCTTTGTGAAAGTCCTATTAAGCGTCTTGATCTATCTCTATAGATCTTGATGCCCAATATATGTGCAGCTTCACCGAGGTCTTTCATTGAAAAACTTTTATTCAAGTATCCTTTATGCTATCCAGAAATTCTATATCATTTCAATTAATAATATGTCATCAACATATAAAACTAGAAATGCTTCTGAGCTCCCACTCACTTTCTTGTAAATCGGAGCTTCTCCAAAAGTGCGTATAAAACCATATCTTTGATCACACTATCAAAGCGTTTATTCAACTCGAGATGCTTGCACCGGTCCATAAATGGAGCAATTGGAGCTTGCACACTTTATAACACCTTTTGGATCAACAAAACCTTCGGCTGCATCATATACAACTCTTCTTCTAGAAATCCATTCAAGAATGCAGTCTTGACATCCATTTGCCAAATTTCATAATCATGAAATGCAGCAATAGCCAACATGATTAGAGACGGACTTAAGCATCGCTACGGGTGAGAAAGTCTCATCGTAGTCAACCCCTTGAACTTGTCGAAAACCTTTGCAACAAGTCGAGCTTTATAAACGATAACATTACCATCAGCGTCGGTCTTCTTCTTAAAGATCCATTTATTCTCAATGGCTTGCGATCATCGGGCAAGTCAACCAAAGTCCATACTTTGTTTTCATACATGGATCCCATCTCAGATTTCATGGCCTCTAGCCATTTTATGGAATCTGGGCTCATCATCGCTTCCTCATAGTTAAATAGGTTCATCATGGTCAAGTAACATGACTTCCAGAATAGGATTACCGTACCACTCAGTGCGGATCTTACTCTGGTAGACCTCTGAGGTTCAGCGAAACTTGATCTGAAGTTTCATGATCAATATCATTAGCTTCCTCACTAATTGGTGTAGTTGTCACGGGAACCGGTTCTTGTGATGAACTACTTTCAATAAGGGAGTAGATCTGATTATCTCATCAAGTTCTACTTTCCTCCCTCTCACTTCTTTGAGAAAACTCCTTCTCTAGAAAGGATCCATTCTTAACAGCGAATGTCTTGCCTTGGATTTGTGATAGAAGGTGTATCCTAATGATCTCTTTTGGGTATCCTATGAAGACACATTTCTCCGATTTGGGTTCGAGCTTATATGGTTGAAGTTTCTTCACATAAGCATCACAGCCCCAAACTTTAAGAAAGCGACAACTTTGGTTTCTTGCCAAACCACGATTCATAAGGCGTCATCTCAAGGGATTTTGATGGTGCCCTATTTAGCGTGAATGCGGCCGTCTCTAAAGCATAACCCCAAAAGCGATAGCGGTAAATCGGTAGAGACATCATAGATCGCACCATATCAAGTAAAATCGATTACTGACGTTCGGACACACCATTTCGTTGTGGTGTTCGGTGGCGTGAGTTGCGAAACTATTCGCATTGTTTCAAATGTAAACCAAACTCGTAACTCAAATATTCTCCTCCACGATCAGATCGTAGAAACTTTATTTTCTTGTTACGATGATTTTCTACTTCACTCTGAAATTCTTTGAACTTTTCAAATGTTTCGAGACTTGTGCTTCATTAAGTAGATATACCCATATCTGCTCAAATCATCTGTGAAGGTGAGAAAATAATGATATCATACGAGCCTCAACATTCATTGGACCACATACATGCAGTATGTATGATTTCCAATAAATCATTGCTCTCTCCATAGTTAGGAGAGCGGTGTTTTAGTCATCTTGCCCATGAGGCACGGTTCTTAAGTACCAAGTGATTCATAATCAAGTGATTCAGAAGTCCATCGATTATGGAGTTTCTTCATGCGTTTTACACATATGACCTAAGCGCGATTGCCACAAATAAGTTGCACTATCATTATCAACTCTGCATCTTTTGGCTTCAACATTATGAATATGTGTATCACTACTATCGAGATTCAATAAAAATAGACCACTCTTCAAGGGTGCATGACCATAAAGATATTACTCATATAAATAGAACAACCATTATTCTTTGATTTAAATGAATAACCGTCTCCCATCAAACAAGATCCGGATATAATGTTCATGCTCATGCGGCACCAAATAACAATTATTCAGGTCTAAAACTAATCCCGAAGGTAGATGTAGAGGTAGCGTGTGACCGCGATCACATCGACTTTGGAACCCGTTCCCAGCGCATCGTCACCTCGTCCTTGGCGAGTGCTTAACTTATTCCGTAGTCCATTTGAGTTGCAAATATTAGCAGCGAACGATTATCAAATACCGGTGCTACTACGAGCTCTAGTTAGGTACATCAATAACATGTATATCACATATACCTTTGTTCACTTTGCCATCCTTCTTATCCGCCAAATACTTGGGGCGGTTCCGCTTCGATGTCGATGCGCTTGTAGTAAAAGCACTTCAGTTTCAGGCTTAGGTCCAGACTTGGGTTTCTTCTCTTGAGCAGCAACTTGCTTGCCGTTCTTCTTGAAGTTCCCCTTCTTCTTCCCTTTGCCCTTCTTCTTGAAACTAGTGGTCTTGTTGACCATCAACACTTGATGCTCCTTCTTGATTTCTACCTCCATGACTTTTAGCATTGCGAAGAGCTTAGGAATAGTCTTGTTCATCCTTGCATATTATAGTTCATCACGAAGCTCTTGTAGCTTGGTGGCGATGATTGGAGAATTACATCAATGACACTATCATCGGAAGATTAACTCCCGGTTGAATCAAGTGATTATTATACCGGACATTACGGTATGTGTTCACTTGCGAGACTATTCTCCTCCATCTTGCAGCTATAGAACTTATTGGAGACTTCATATCTCTCAATCCGGGCATTTGCTTGAAATATTAACTTCAACTCCTGGAACATCTCATATGCTCCATGGCGTTCAAAAGCGTCGTTGAAGACCGGTTCTAAGCCGTAAAGCATGGCTGCTTGAACTATAGAGTAGTCATCAGCTTTGCTCTGCGGACGTTCTTAACGTCGTCGGTTGCATCGGCGGCGGGAACTGGCACAGGCGGTGCTTCTTGGTCGTAACTCTTACGTGCAGCAATGAGGATAATCCTCGAGATTCACGGACCCGATCCGTGTAATTGCTACCATCATCTTTCAACTTTGCTTTCTCAAGGAGCATTAAAATTCAGCGGAACAACGAGCCGAGCCATCTATCTACAAACAAACATAGACAAGCAAGATACTATCGGTACTAAGTTCATGATAAATTTAAGTTCAATTAATCATATTACTTAAGAACTCCCACTTAGATAGACATCTCTCTAGTCATCTAAGTGATCACGTGATCCAAATCAACTAAACCATCACCGATCATCACGTGAGATGGAGTAGTTTTCAATGGTGAACATCACTTCACATAAGCATGCCCCAAACTTTAAGAAGCGACAACTTTGGTTTCTTGCCAAACCACCGATTCATAAGGCGTCGTCTCAGCGGTTTTTGATGGTGCCCTATTTAGCGTGAATCTTGCCGTCTCTAAAGCATAAAAGCGATAGTGGTAAATCGGTGAGACCTCATAGATCGCACCATGTCAAGTAAAATCTGATTCTGACGGACACACCATTTCGTTGTGGTGTTCGGTGGCGTGAGTTGAGAAACTATCCGCATTGTTTCAAATGTAAACCAAACTCGTAACTCAAATATTCTCCTCCACGATCGGATCTTAGAAACTTTATTTTCTTGTTACGATAATTTTCTACTTCACTCTGAAATTCTTTGAACTTTTCAAATGTTTTAGGACTTGCTTCATTAAGTAGATATACCCATATCTGCTCAAATCATCTGTGAAGGTGAGACAATAATGATATCCATGAGCCTCAACATTCATTGGACCATACATACATATGTATGATCTCCAATAAATGTTGCTCTCTCCATAGTTAGGAGAGCGGTGTTTTAGTCATCTTGCCCATGAGCCACGGTTCATAAGTACCAAGTGATTCATAATCAAGTGATTCGAAGTCCATCGATATGGAGTTTCTTCATGCGTTTTACACGATATGACCTAAGCGATTGCCACAAATAAGTTGCACTATCATTATCAACTCTGCATCTTTTGGCTTCAACATTATGAATATGTGTATCACTACTAGAGATTCAATAAAATAGATCACTCTTCAAGGGTGCATGACCATAAAGATATTACTCATATAAATAGAACAACCATTATTCTCGATTTAAATGAATAACCATCTCGCATCAAACAAGATCCGGATATAATGTTCATGCTCAACGCGGCACCAAATAACAATTATTCATGTCTAAAACTAATCCGAAGGTAGATGTAGAGGTAGCGTGCCGACCGCGATCACATCGACTTTGGAACCGTTCCCAGCGCCGTCACCTCGTCCTTGGCGATTGCCGCTTATCCGTAGTCCACATTTGAGTTGCAAATATTGCAGCGAACGATATCAAATACCAGTGCTACTACGAGCTCTAGTTAGGTACACATCAATAACATGTATATCACATATACCTTTGTTCACTTTGCCATCCTTCTTATCCGCCAAATACTTGGGGCAGTTCCGCTTCGGTGTCGATGCCTTGCGTAGAAGCACTTCGATTTGAGGCTTAGGACAGACTTGGGTTTCTTCTCTTGGCAGCAACTTGCTTGCGTTCTTCTTGAAGTTCCCTTCTTCTTCCTTTGCCCTTCTTCTTGAAACTAGTGGTTTTGTTGACCATCAACACTTGATGTTCCTTCTTGATTTCTACCTCCATGACTTTCGGCATTCGAAGAGCTCGGAATAGTCTTGTTCATCCCTTGCATATTATAGTTCATCACCAAGCTCTTGTAGCTTGGTGGCAGTGATGGAGAATTACATCAATGACACTATCATCGGGAAGATTAACTCGGTTGAATCAAGTGATTATTATACCGACATTCTTAGTATGTGTTCCTTGTGAACTATTCTCCTCCATCTTGCAGCTATAGAACTTATTGGAACTTCATATCTCTCAATCCGGGCATTTGCTTGAAATATTAACTTCAACTCTGGAACATCTCATATGCTCCATGGCGTTCAAAAGCGTCGTTGAAGGCCCGGTTCTAAGCCGTAAAGCATGGCACCTGAACTATAGAGTAGTCATCAGCTTTGCTCTGCCGGACATTAACGTCGTTTGTTGCATCGGCGGGCACGGCACCAGCGGTGCTTCGGGGCGTAACTCTTACGTGCAGCAATGAGGATAATCCTCGATTCGGACCCGTCCGTGTAATTGCTACCATCATCTTTCAACTTTGCTTTCTCAAGAGCGCATTAAAATTCAGCGAACAATACGAGCCATCTATCTACAAACAAACATAGACAAGCAAGATACTACTACTAAGTTCATGATTTGTTCAATTAGAACTCTCTCTCTAGTCATCTAAGTGGTCACGTGATCCAAATCAACTAAACCATGCATCACGTGAGATGGAGTAGTGAACATCATTATGTTGATCATATCTACTATATGATTCACGCTTGACCTTTTGGTCTTCGTGTTCGAGGCCATATCTGCATATGCTAGGCTCGTCAAGTTTAACTGAGTATTCTGCGTGTGCAAAACTGGCTTGCACCCGTTGTAGATGGATGGAGCTTATCATACCCGATCATCACGTGGTGTCTGGCGACCTTTGTAACGATTGCATACTCGGGAGAACACTACTTGATAATTTTAGTGAGAGATCATCTTAAAATGCTACCTTCAATCAAAGCAAGATAATGCATGAAGGATAAACATCACATGCAATCAATATAAGTGATATGATATGGCCATCATCTTGTGCTTGTGATCTCCATCTCGAAGCACCGCCTTGATCACCATAAATCACGGCGCGACACCTTGATCTCCATCGTAGCATCGTTGTCGTTCACGCCATCTATTGCTTCTCACTCTACTATAGCTTAGTGATAAAGTAAAAGCAATTACAGAACATTGCATTTCATACAATAAGCGACAACCATATGGCTCCGCGATTGCCGATAACCGGTTATAAAACATGATCATCTCATACAATAAAATATAGCATCACGTCTTGACCATATCACATCACAACATGCCTGCAAAAACAAGTTAGGCGTGCTCTACTTTGTTGTTGCAAATTTTACGTGGCTGCTACGGGCTTAGAAGCTGTTCTTACCTACGCATCAAAAACCACAGCGATAGTTCGTCAAGTTGGTGCTGTTTTAACCTTAGGGACGGCGTAGCCACTTTCGATCACTAAAGTGAGAGAGGCAGACACCGCCGGTCACCTTTAAGCGAGTGCTCAGGTGAAACCAGTCTCGTGGCGTCTGGCGCGTGTCGGTCCGGGCGCTTCATCTCACAATACCGCCCGAACAAAGTATGACATCTTTGGTAAGCATTGACTTATGCCCACAACTCACTTGTGTTCTACCGTGCATATAACATCAGCGCATAAAACCTAGGCTCGATACCCTTTGTTGGGGCGTAGTAATTTCAAAAAATTTCCTCTGCATAAGATCATGGTGATGCGCATAGCGAGAGGGAAGTGTCGTCACGTACCCTCGTAGGCCGTGGCGGGCGTTATCTGTAGCGGTTGATGTGTGATCGTCTTCACGATCCGACCGATCTAAGCACGAGCGTCGGAGCCTCGAGTTGAGCACATTCAGCTCGATGGCGATCTCGGCCCGATCAGCGAGCTCGAGATGAGTTCGTCGGCCTGACGGCGTGGTAGCGATGATGATGTTCTACGGCGCGGGCTTCGCTAAACTCCGTGACGATATGACCAGTGGAATATGGTGGAAGGGGCACCTGCAGCTAAGAGCGATCCGTAGATCAACTTGTGTGTCTGTGGGGTGCCCCCACCCGTATATAAGGAGCGAGGGGAGGCCACGCCTGAGGCTGCGAGGGGAGTCCTCTTGGTAGATAGGACTCCCCTTTTCCTGAGTGAGGAGAGAAGGGAAAGAGGGAAGGAGGGAAGGAAAGAGGCGCCCCTCCCTTGTCCTATCGGACTAGGAGGGGAGGGGCGGCGGCCCTGCTCCTTCTCTTCCCCTCTTGGCCCAAGCCCATTAACCCCGGGGTTCGGTAACCTCCGATACTCCTTAAAATGCCGTTCACCGGAACCATTCCGATGTCCAAACCAGGCTTCAATATACCAATCTTTATGTCTCGACCATTACGAGACTCCTCGTCATGTCGTGATCACATCAGGACTCGAACAAACTTGGTACATCAAAACTTATAAACTCATAATAAAACTATCGCCGAAGCGTTAAGCGTGGACCCTCGGGTTCGAGAACTATGTAGACATGACCTAAAACCATTCTCGGTCAATAACCAATAGCGACACTGGATGCCCATATTGGTTCCTACATATTCTGAAGATCTTTATCGGTCAAACCGCATAACAACATCGTTGTTCCTTTGTCATCGGTATGTTACTTGCAGAGATTCGATCGTGGGTATCAATACCTAGTTCAATCTCGTTACCGAAGTCTCTTTACTCGTTCGTAATACATCATCTTATAACTAACTCATTAGTTACATGCTTGCAAGGCTTAGGTGATGAGTATTACAGGAGGCCTAGAATACCTCTCGAGCAATCGGAGTGACAAATCCTAATCTCAATTATGCCAACCCAACATGTACCTTGAAACACCTATGAGCACCTTTATAATCACCTAGTTACGTTGTGGCGTTTGGTAGCACACAAGTGTTCTTCAGTAAGCAGGTTGCACAATCTCATAGTTGTAGGAACTTTGTATAAGTCATGAAAGAAAGCAATAGCGATATACTAAGCGATCAAGTGCTAGGCTAGCGGAATGGGTCATGTCAATCACATCATTCTTCTAATGATGTGATCCCTAATCAAATGACAACACATGTTGTCCGTTGTACTAGGTAAGTACCTCGGTACCCCAACTTGTGCAGGCGATTCTGCACTCAGCATTGGATCCACCATGAGCTTGCGGAGACCATTTCCCTCCATATCAAGCCATTCCAGAACAAAGAGTACAAGACATAGATCGAGACCCGGCAAGAGGCTTGCAGGAAGCCGTCGGGCAAGCTCATCACTCACGCAAGGCCACAGCGAAGAACTCGCGGAGACTGAAGACTACATCATAGAAGACACGCCTTGGCGCTTCTCGCGTCGGCAAGGGCCGGGGAGGCGGCAATTCTGAAACCCGGCTCCGGGCCGACAAGATCAAACCCGGCAAGGTACTTGCCAAGAGGCTACCTTGTATGCCGCTCAGCTCATCGACCGCGTCGCCTTAAGCCCTCTCCGGCCCAGCGTGGCGGATGGTTTATGCAACTGAGGTGCGGTGGCACTCCACGGTGGTGGATTCATCGCCGTGGCAGAGCGGAAAGCTAGGGGGGAGCTTTTGGAGTCGGCGGTGGCCAGGCATAAATGCCTTTGTCCCCCCTTTGTCAAAGTAGGTAGAAGCCTTGTTCAAGCCTTGGCTCCACTGTTCCCTTGTTAACTACCACCTCTTTACATTTCCCCTCTCTCCCTCGTTGACACTGTCGGTGACCTTGCACTATAAAAGAGGCCCATACTGCGTAGAAGGTTGGAGTTGAGTCCTTAGCAACTCTCGCGCTAGGGTTGGCTAGTTCGATTCACCCAACACCATACCACTCCTTTCATTTCTCGAGCAAGATCAAATCTAACACAAAAGCAGCGGTGAGTTTCTGCGACCATCGGCCAGTGGGTAAAATCGCCAGCGTCGCCTCGTCGCACTCTCATGCTCCCCTCCTTCGTCCTTTCGAGCCAGAGAACTCGGCCCCCATAGGTGCTTTCATGGCGGCGGATCCTCCTCCGTTCGCCGACATCTTTGCGCGCGGGTAGAAGTCGATTGTCGCGGACCTGATCAGCGTTCATGCAGGCATTCTCATCAACCTCTCAATTCGTGGCAACTTCATCACAAGCTGCATGGCGGCCCGAAGGCGGGGCCTCGGGGTTCTGGACCCGTCTGCATCTCAGCCACGCCGCCACAGGGCGGTGGGTGGAGAAACGCCCGTGGAAGGGTGAACGGCGAGGGGCACTCGCGGTGCCACGAGATCGAAGACAGGATGGATGACCGCGCCTCGGTCTCCGTGGATCCGTCCATCTCCTGCAACGACGGCCCAATGGCGTATCACGGGAGGTGGTATCCGCATCTTTGGAGCAAGAACATGCACCGGAGCTCGCGGGATCTCCGGGACGCTGTCCGTGCATGAGCAAAGCGAAAGGTCAAGCGAGATTCTGCTCCTCCTATCGCTACTAGGGTGGAGCATATCCTTTCCTCGCGCCGCTCGCCCCGCTTCCCCTTCAACTCGCAGGCGCATCTCCACAGGCGTTAACGTAAATGGGGGCCGCGCGCCAGACACCAAGTCCGGCGTGGGTGCACCTCCATTGGCATTCGCTCTCGGGACCTTTAAGCCCGGCGAGGGCAGCTCTGGTGCCGTTGACAAGCGCATCTCTCCGGTCTTGCGCTGCCGTCAGGGCGCCGTCGAGCTCCACCGGGCGCGAAAGCAAGAAACAGAAAAGCTAAGTTGTTCGAGCTTTTGTGCGAAGCTCTTTAGTTCCGTGCTTTTTATGTTATATCCCTCGTCGTTCATCCTTTATCACTTGAAACTGTCTTGAAAGGGCACTGCCGTGGATAGCCCACTTATATCTTGCCGAACACACTCAGCGAGTTAAAAAGTGAGCTGCGACCAACCGGCGCCCTTGTTTACGTTCGATACGCTTTCGTGAGTTAAGTTAAATCGCTGCGACTAGGCAGACAGGTTGCTTGCGTAACAACACCAGCAATGAACTCTTTGATGTTCCGCACTCAACAAGCGTGTTAAGCAAGATTCCTAGAAGCGTAGGGTAAAAGCGTGCAAGGGGTGTAAAGTAGAAGTTATGTATCAACAAGCCACCGTGAGATGTCTTTCGTTATGAGAGACTAGATGCGGCGGAGAATAAGTCGTGTGATTCGCGTACTTGTTTTTGTTTAGAGTCCGCTCAACAAACACAAGCGTGCTGCTGCACCCTTACCTTGCTGAGCACTTTCAGCAAGTTAAGTGTCATGACCCCCAGCCCGTAAGGTCGCTCGCCCGAGCTCTTTACGCCGAACTGTCCACTTTTCGGCAACGATGTTAGCTCGGCAAGCTCCCAGGCGTGAAGTATAAACATCTGAAGGGCAAAACGCGGCATCGTATCGCGAAGTCGGACTTATATACATAAGCATTAAATAATGGCTATTCGAGATCTATCTCAAGCTGTTTTCATGGCTGAAATTGCAACAAGGAGAAACCAAAAAAACCCCTGCACCAGGGCGGCAAGCGAGTCGTAGGGGCTGAAATTCGCCAATTCTTCCCGACAAGCCCGATGTTATGGGGCTGCAATACTCGATTTGTCTCCGACAAGCTAGAATTCTTTGAGGCGCGATATCGGATGAGTTTTCATCCTGTCATGCATCCTCTTATGGACCGGGAAAGGCGGGGCTGCGTCTTTGAGCAAGCGTGTCTTGTAAAACCCGTCGTGGAGGGCAAGTCGTGGTCGATTCGTGCTTGTTTTGTTTAGTCCGCTCAACAAACACAAGTGTCTTCTGCACCCTATCTTGCTTTGAGCACACTTCGACAAGTTAAGTGTTATAGTGGCCCGGCAAGGTTGTTTGCTTGGAAACAACACGCCCGGTGAACTGTCCCTTTTCGTAGCGTGTTACGCCCCAAACTCCCGATAAGCGTAAGAACACACAAGACACGAAATCAAGTAAAGGACTCGATCCGTAGCTTTCCCTTCTTTTCATTAAAAACATCCTAGTTTAGTACAAGTCCGTGAGAGGATGAAAAACATGATAGAGGATTACAAGTTTTAAATCAGCTAAGGCCGAAGGCTTACAAATTGAAAGATAGGTGCCCATGATCCTTCTCCTGTTTCTCGTTAGGGAGTTGGAGGTAGGTCAAGGCAACCCAAGAAGAAGCTTTAAGGCGCCGAGGATCTGGAGGAGGAAGAAGTCTGATAAGCGAAGGAACCGCGCTGCTTCCTCTGTTTTATGGGGAAGTGAAATTCGCTCTTCCCATTAAACGTGGCACGTCCATCCCGGCGCCACGATCGGCGCGTCTTGTTACTTGCGGAGAAGCGGAAGTGGATTGACGCTTGTGAGCAGCGTGTGCCCGATGCGCGTATTTGGGTCTGGCTGTGGCGCTCGGCACGATGTATGGCGGGCAGGGGCTCTGTCGGTGTACTAAGGTAGGTACCTGGTACCCCAACTTGTACCTGACGATTCTTGACTCCAATTTGGATCCACCATGAGCTTGCGGAGACCATTCCTCCATATCAAGCCATTCAAGAACAAAGTACAAGACAGAAGATCGAGACCCGGCAGAGGAGAAAACACCGTCGGGCTTAGCTCACATCACTCCGCAAGGCCTGGCGAGAGCTGCGGGAGACAGAAAAGACTACATCATAGAAACCGCCTTGGCGCTATCTGGCGTCGGCAAGGGCCGGGGAGGCGGCAAATTCTGAGCCGACAAGCTCCGGGCTCGACAAGATCAAGAACCCGACAGGTACTTGCCGGGAGAAGCCATTGTATGCACTCCAGCTCATCGACCACAGCGTCGCCAGCCCTCTCCGGAGGCCGCGTGGCGGATGGGCTGTCTCGACTGGTGCGGTGGCACTCCACATGGTGGATTCATGCCGTAATGGAGCCCAGAGCAGCTAGGGCGGGAGCTTTTGGAGTCGTTGACGGGCATTAAATGCCTTTGTCCCCTCCGTAGGTAGAAACCTTTGTTCAAACACTTCCTAGCTCCACTTTGTTCCCTTTGTTCCAACTACCACCTCTTTTACATTTCTACCCCCTCTCTCTCGTTGATTTTGTCGGTGACCTTGCACTATAAAAGAGGCCCATGCACAGCGTAGAAGGGGTTGGGTTGGTCCTTGCAACTCTCGCGCCTAGGGTTGACTGGTTGATTACCCAACCCCATACCCATCGCTCGCATTTCTCGAGCAAGATCAAATACAACACAAAAGCAGCGGTATGGGTTTCTGACCATGGCGGCGAAGCTGGGTAAAATCATGCGTGCATGCCTCGATCTGCTCTGTGCTCCTCCGCCCTCGTGCCGCTTTCGGGCAGAAGGGGCTCCGGCCCCTAGGTGCTGGCGTGGGTCCTCCTCCGTTCCGCCCGACACATGTCTATGGTTAGGAAACATAACCATCTTTGATTAATGAGCTAGTTAAGTAGAGGCATACTAGTGACTATAGTTTTGTCTATGTATTCACACATGTATCATGTTTACGTTAATACAATTCTAGCATGAATAATAAACATTTATCATGATATGAAATAAATAATAACTTTATTATTGCCTCTAGGGCATATTTCGGTCTCCCTTTTTAAAGTCATAATCTAGATTACATAGTAATGATTCTAACACCCATGGAGTTTTGGTGATGATCATGTTTTGCTCGTGAGAGCTTAGTCAGCAGTGCGCAACATTTAGATCCGTATGTATCTTGCAAATCTCTATGTCTCCCACTTGGACTTGGTCCGAATGGAATTGAGCGTCTCTTGATGTGCTTGGTCCTCTTGTGAAATCTGGATTCCTTTGCCACAATTGCACGATCTTGTCATAGAAGATCTTCATTGGTCGATGCACTAGGTATGACACCTAGATCGTAATGAACTCCTTCATCCAGACTCCTTCATTGCTGCTTGAAGCAGCTATGTACTCCGCTTCACATGTAGATCCGCCACGGCCTTTGTTTAGAACTGCACCAACTTACAGCTCCACCGTTTAATATAAACACGTATCCGGTTTGCGATTTAGAATAAATGGGATCAGTGTCAAAACTTACATCGGCGTAACCATTTCGACTAGATCTTTGTCACCTCCATATCGAGAAACATATCCTTAGTCCTTCGGTATTTGGGATGATCTTGACGATCGTTGATCCTCTGGATTACTTTGGTACCTTCTGCCAAGCTTATTGCTAAGCATCGTCGGTCTGGTACCGCATTGCATATATGATAGGCGTATGGTTGAAGCATAGGAACATTTTCATTTCTCTCTATCTTACTGCTGTGGTGGGGCATTGAGTTTGACTCAACTTCACACCTTGTAGCGAGCAGAATCCTTTCTTTGCACATCCATTTTGAACTTTTTCAAAATTTTGTCAAGTATGTGCTTTGTGAAGTCCTATTAAGCGTCTTGATCTATCTCTATAGATTTTGATGCCCAATATGTAAGCAACTTCACGAGGTCTTTCATTGAAAAACTTTTATTCAAGTATCCCTTTGCTATCCAAATTCTATATCATTTCTAATTAATAATCATCAACATATAAAACTACAAATGCTCTGAGTTCCCACTCACTTTCTTGTAAATCTGAGCTTCTCAAAGTCTATATAAACCATATGCTTTGATCACACTATCAAAGCGTTTATTCAACTCGAGATGCTTGCACCAGTCCATAAATGGAGCGGGCTTGCACAATTTATCGACACCTTTTGGATCAAGAAAACCTTCGGCTGCATCATATACAACTCTTCTTCTAGAAATCCATTCAAGAATGCAGTTTTAACATCCATTTGCCAAATTTCATAATCATGAAATGCAGCAATAGCCAACATGATTGGACGGACTTAAGCATCGCTACGGGTGAGAATGTCTCATCGTAGTCAACCCCTTGAACTTGTCGAAAACCTTTGCGACAAGTCAAGCTTTATAAACAATAACATTACCATCGTCGGTCTTCTTCTTAAAGATCCATTTATTCTCAATGGCTTGCCGATCATCGAACAAGTCAACCAAGATCCATACTTTGTTTTCATACATGGATCCCATCTCAGATTTCATGGCCTCTAGCCATTTTGCGAATCTGGGCTCATCATCAGCTTCCTCATAGTTCGTAGGTCATCATGGTCAAGTAACATGACTTCGAGAATAGGATTACCGTACCACTAGTGCGGATCTTACTCTAGTAGACCTCGAGGCTCATGACTTGTTACGAAGTTTCATGATCAATATCATTACCTTCCTCACTAATTGGTGTAGTTGTCAGGGGAAGTTCTCGTGATGAACTACCTTCAATAAGGGTAGATACGATTATCTCATCAAGTTCTACTTTCCTCCCTCACTTATTTAGGAAACTCCTTCTCTAGAAAGGATCCATTCTTAGCGAATGTCTTGCCTTGGGATCTGTGATAGAAGGTGTACTGTGATCTCTTTTGGGTATCCTATGAAGACACATTTCTCGATTTGGGTTGAGCTTATACGGTTGATTTCTTCACATAAGTATCGCAGCCCCAAACTCTAAACAACTTTTGGTTTCTTGCCAAACCACAGTTCATAAGGCCTCGTCTCAGCGGAATTTGATGGTGCCCTATTTAGCGTGAATGCGGCCGTCTCTAAGCATAACCCCAAAATGATAGCGGTAAATCGGTAAGAGACATCATAGATCGCACCATATCAAGTAAAATACGATTCGACATTCGGACACACCATTTTCGTTGTGGTGTTCCGGTGGCGTGAGTTGCGAAACTATTCGCATTGTTTCAAATAAACCAAACTCGTAACTCAAATATTCTCCTCCACGATCGGATCGTAGAAACTTTATTTTCTTATTACGATGATTTTCTACTTCACTCTGAAATTCTTTGAACTTTTCAAATGTTTGGACTTGTGCTTCATTAAGTAGATACCCATATCTGCTCAAATCATCTGTGAGAAAAATACGATATCCATACGAGCCTCAACATTCATTGGACCACATACATACTGTATGTATGATTTCCAATAAATCATTGCTCTCTCCATAGTTCGGAGGCGGTGTTTTAGTCATCTTGCCCATGAGGCACGGTCACTTAAGTACCAAGCGATTCATAATCAAGTGATTCAGAAGTCCATCGGTATGGAGTTTCTTCATCGTTTACACGAGATGACCTAAGGGCATGCCACAAATAATTTGCACTATCATTATCAACTCTCCATCTTTTGGCTTCAACATTACGAATATGTATCACTACTATTGAGATTCAATAAAATAGACCACTCTTCAAGGGTGCATGACCATAAAGATATTACTCATATAAATAGAACAACCATTATTCTGATTTAAATGAATAACCGTCTAGCATCAAACAAGATCCGGATATAATGTTCATGCTCAGCGGCACCAAATAACAATTATTGGTCTAAAACTAATCCGAAGGTAGATGTAGAAATGGCGTGCCGACCGATCACATCGACTTTGGAACCGTTCCCACGTGCCGTCACCTCGTCCTTGGCGATTAACTGCATTCCGTAGTCCTGTTTCAGGTTGCAAATATTAGCAGCAGAACCGATATCGAATACCAGTGCTACTACGAGCTCTAGTTAGGTACACATCAATAACGGTATATCACATATACCTTTGTTCACTTGCCATCCTTCTTATCCGCCAAACACTTGGGGCGGTTCCTTACCGGTGTCGATCTGCTTGATGAAGCACTTTCGATTTGAGCTTAGGACCAGACTTGGGTTTCTTCTTGACCAACTTGCTTGCCGTTCTTCTTGAAGTTCCCTTCTTCTTCCCTTTGCCCTTCTTCTTGAAACTAGTGGTCTTGTTGACCAACACTTGATGCTCCTTCTTGATTTCTACCTCAGCGGCTTTCGGCATCACGAAGAGCTTCGGGAATAGTCTTGTTCATCCCTTGCATATTATAGTTCATCACGAAGCTCTTGTAGCTTGGTGGCGTGATTGGAGAATTACATCAATGACACTATCATCGGGAAAGTGCTCCCGGTTGAATCAAGTGATTACTATACGAGACATTACGGTATGTATTTGCTTGCGCGAGAACTATTCTCCTCCATATTGCAATATAGAACTTATCGAGTTCATATCTCTCAATCGGCATTTGCTTGAAATATTAACTTCAACTCTGGAACATCTCATATGCTCCGCAGCGTTCAAAGCGTTAAGGCAGTTCTAAGCCGTAAAGCATGGCACATTGAACTATAAGTAGTATTGACTTTGCCTGCTGACGTTCTTAACGTCATCGGTTGCATCAGCGGCGAACTGGCACCCGGTGGTGCTTCAGGGCGTAACTCTTACGTCGCAGCAATGAGGATAATCCCGATTCTGGCGAACCCAGTCCGTATAATACTACCATCATCTTTCAACTTTGCTTTCTCATGGAGCGCATTAAATTCGCGGAACAACGGCCGCGAGCCATCTATCTACAAACAAACATAGACAAGCAAGATACTATCGGTACTAAGTTCATGATAAATTTAAGTTCAATTAATCATACTTAAGAACTCCCCTTGGGCATCTTGTTGGGGAGCGTAGTAATTTCAAAATTTCCTCTTTACGCAAGATCATGGTGATGCATAGCAGAGGGAGAGAGTGTTGTCTACATACCTTATAGACCAAAGCGGAGCGATCTGGCGTAAGGAAGTAGTCGTCGTTCTCCTCGCGATCCGACCCGATCCGCGCGTTACTCCAGCGCCCCGAGTTCTTGACACGTACAGCTCGATGGCCCCTCGTACTCCGATCCGGCCGAGTGTCGAGGAGGTTTAAATCGACCTGACGGCGTGGTAGCGATCTTGATGTTCCTTGCGGCGGGGCCGCCTAAGCTTGACAGTATAACCGAGGTGGAATATGGTGGAGGGCACCGCGCACGGCTGAGCGATCTCACGATCAACTTGTTTGTTCAGGTGGCCCCTGCCCCGTATATAAAGGCCGGGGGCCGGCCCGGAGGCGGCGCGGGGAGTCCTACTCCTGGGGTGATTCCCCCCAATCCTAGTTGGACTAGGATTCCCGGGAGGGAAAGGGGCGGCCCTTCTCCTAGTCCTAGTAGGACTAGGGAGAGGAAGCCTTATTATGGGCTGCCTTCTCCCTTCCACAAGGCCATCGAGGCCATTACCTCCGGGAGTTCAGTAACCTCCGGTACTCCGTAAATTCCGTTTTTGCGGAACCATTCGAACTCAAACATAGGCTTCCAATATATCAATCTTTATGTCTCGACCATTCCGAGACTCGTCATCTCCGTGATCACATCAGGACTCGAACTTCTTGGTACATCAAATACATAAACTCATAATAGCATCATCGAAACCTTAAGCGTGCGGACCCTACGGTTCGAGAACAATGTAGACATGACCTAGAACTATTCGATCAATAACCAACAGGACCTGGATGCCCATATTGGTTCCTACATATTCTCAAGATCTTTATCGGTCGGACCGCATAACATCATCGTTGTTCCTTTGTCATCGGTATGTTACTTGCGAGATTGATCGTCGGTATCCAATACCTAGTTCAATCTCGTTACCGCAAGTCTCTTTACTCGTTAGTAATACATCATCTACAACTAACTCATTAGTTGTAGTGCTTGAGCTTGATGATGTGCATTACCGAGAGGCCGAGAGATACCTCTCAGGCAATCGGATGACAAAACCTAATCTCGAAATCATGACAACATCTACCTTTGGAGACACCTGGTACTCCTTTATAATCACCCGATTCGTTGTGGCGTTTGGTAGCACCAAAGTGTTCCTCGGTAAGCAGGAGTTGCATAATCTCATAATTACGGGAACATGTATATGTCATGGATAAAAGCGGTAGCAACATACTAAGCGATGGGTGCTAAGCTAAGGGAATGGGTCATGTCAATGATCATTCTACTAATGATGTGACCTCATTAATCAAATAACAACTCCTTGTTCATGGTTAGGAAACATAACCATCTTTGATTAACAAGCTAGTCAAGTAGAGGCATACTAGTGACATGTTGTTTTGTCTATGCATTCACATGTATCATGTTTCCGTTAATACAATTCTAGCATGAATGATAAACATTTATCATGAAATAAGGAAATAATAACTTTATTATTGCCTCTAGGGCATATTTCCTTGAGTCTCCCACTTGCACTAGTCAATAATCTAGATTACATAGTAATGATTCTAACACCCATGGAGTCTTGGTTGATCATGTTTTGCTCGTGAAGAGGCTTAGTCGCAGTGCACAACATTAGATCCGTATGTATCTTGCAAATCTCTATGTCTCCTATGGGACTAAGTCCGGATGGAATTGAGCGTCTCTTGATGTGCTTGGTCCTCTTGTGAAATCTGGATTCCTTTGCTAAGCAATTGCTCGATATTGTCACGAGAAGATTTTCATTGGACCCGATGCACTAGGTATGACACCTAGATCGGATATGAACTCCTTCATCGGACTCCTTCATTGCTGCTTAAGGAAGCTATGTCTTCGCTTCATGTAGATCCCTTCGGCCTTTGTTTAGAGCTGCCAGCGCGGCTCCTCGTTTAGTGTAAATCGTATCCGGTCTGCGATTTAGAATCGTCCGGATCGTGTCAAAACTTGCCAGCGTAACCGTTCGATGAGCTCTTTGTCACCTCCTATATCGAAACATATCCTTAGTCCTTTTGGTATTTAGGATGTTCTTGACGCTGTCGATGATCCACTCTGGATTACTTTGGTACCTCCTGCTAGGCTTATAGCAAGGCACACATCAGTGCAGTACACAGCATTGCATACATGATAGAGCCTATGGCTGAAGCATAGGGAACATCTTTCATTTCTCTCTATCTTCTGCGTTGGTGGGGCATTGAGTCGACTCAACTTCACACCTTGTAACACGGCAAAACCCTTTCTTTGCTTGATCCATTTGAACTTTTCAAAATTTGTCAAGGTATGCTTTGTGAAAGTCAATTAAGCGTCTTGATCTATCTCTATAGATCTTAATGCCCAATATGTAAGCAGCTTCACGAGGTCTTTCATTGAAAAACTCTTATTCAAGTATCCTTTATGCTATCAGAATTCTATATCATTTCGATTTAATATGTCATCCACATATAATATCGAAATGCTCTGAGCTCCCACTCACTTTCTTGTAAATCTGGGCTTCTCAAAAATGCATATAACCAAATACTTTGATCACACTATCAGCGTTTATTCAACTCGAGATTCTTGCAGTCCATAGATGGATCATTGGAGCTTGCATACTTTGCTCCTTTGGATCGATAAAACCTTCGGTTGCATCATATACAACTCTTCTTCAGAAATCCATTCGAGAATGCAGTCTTTACATCCATTTGCCAAATTTCATAATCATAAAATCGGATTGCTAACATGATTGGACGGACTTAAGCATCGCTACGGGTGAAAAGTCTCATCGTAGTCAATCCCTTGAACTTGTCGAAAACCTTTTGCGAAACAAGTCGAGCTTTATAAACGATAACATTACCATCGTGGTCTTCTTCTTGAAGATCCCTTGTTTCTATTGCTTGCCTACCCTCGGGCAAGTCGACCAAAGTCCACTTTGTTTTCATACATGGATCCCATCTCAATTTCATGGCCTCAAGCCATTTTGCGGAATCTGGGCTCACCATCGCTTCTTCATAGTTCGTGGGTTCATCATGATCTAGTAGCATGACTTCGAGCAGGATTACCGTACCACTCAGTGCGGAGAATAGGATTACCGTACCACTCTGGTGTGGATCTTACTCTGGTAGACCTCGAGGCTCAATGAAACTTGATCGAAGTTTCATGATCAATATCATTAGCTTCCTCACTAATTGGTGTAGTTGTCACGGGAACGGTTCTCGTGATGAACTACCTTCAATAAGGGAGTAGATCTGATTATCTCATCAAGTTCTACTTTCCTCCCTCACTTCTTTGAGGAAACTCCTTCTCTAGAAAGGATCCATTCTTAACAGAATGTCTTGCCTTCGGATCTGTGATAGAAGGTGTACCAACAGTCTCTTTTGGGTATCCTATGAACACATTTCTCGATTTGGGTTCAAGCTTATCTGGTTGAAGTTTCTTCACATAAGCATGCCCCAAACTTTAAGAAGCGACAACTTTGGTTTCTTGCCAAACCACCGATTCATAAGGCGTCGTCTCAGCGGTTTTTGATGGTGCCCTATTTAGCGTGAATCTTGCCGTCTCTAAAGCATAAAAGCGATAGTGGTAAATCGGTGAGACCTCATAGATCGCACCATGTCAAGTAAAATCTGATTCTGACGGACACACCATTTCGTTGTGGTGTTCGGTGGCGTGAGTTGAGAAACTATCCGCATTGTTTCAAATGTAAACCAAACTCGTAACTCAAATATTCTCCTCCACGATCGGATCTTAGAAACTTTATTTTCTTGTTACGATAATTTTCTACTTCACTCTGAAATTCTTTGAACTTTTCAAATGTTTTAGGACTTGCTTCATTAAGTAGATATACCCATATCTGCTCAAATCATCTGTGAAGGTGAGACAATAATGATATCCATGAGCCTCAACATTCATTGGACCATACATACATATGTATGATCTCCAATAAATGTTGCTCTCTCCATAGTTAGGAGAGCGGTGTTTTAGTCATCTTGCCCATGAGCCACGGTTCATAAGTACCAAGTGATTCATAATCAAGTGATTCGAAGTCCATCGATATGGAGTTTCTTCATGCGTTTTACACGATATGACCTAAGCGATTGCCACAAATAAGTTGCACTATCATTATCAACTCTGCATCTTTTGGCTTCAACATTATGAATATGTGTATCACTACTAGAGATTCAATAAAATAGATCACTCTTCAAGGGTGCATGACCATAAAGATATTACTCATATAAATAGAACAACCATTATTCTCGATTTAAATGAATAACCATCTCGCATCAAACAAGATCCGGATATAATGTTCATGCTCAACGCGGCACCAAATAACAATTATTCATGTCTAAAACTAATCCGAAGGTAGATGTAGAGGTAGCGTGCCGACCGCGATCACATCGACTTTGGAACCGTTCCCAGCGCCGTCACCTCGTCCTTGGCGATTGCCGCTTATCCGTAGTCCACATTTGAGTTGCAAATATTGCAGCGAACGATATCAAATACCAGTGCTACTACGAGCTCTAGTTAGGTACACATCAATAACATGTATATCACATATACCTTTGTTCACTTTGCCATCCTTCTTATCCGCCAAATACTTGGGGCAGTTCCGCTTCGGTGTCGATGCCTTGCGTAGAAGCACTTCGATTTGAGGCTTAGGACAGACTTGGGTTTCTTCTCTTGGCAGCAACTTGCTTGCGTTCTTCTTGAAGTTCCCTTCTTCTTCCTTTGCCCTTCTTCTTGAAACTAGTGGTTTTGTTGACCATCAACACTTGATGTTCCTTCTTGATTTCTACCTCCATGACTTTCGGCATTCGAAGAGCTCGGAATAGTCTTGTTCATCCCTTGCATATTATAGTTCATCACCAAGCTCTTGTAGCTTGGTGGCAGTGATGGAGAATTACATCAATGACACTATCATCGGGAAGATTAACTCGGTTGAATCAAGTGATTATTATACCGACATTCTTAGTATGTGTTCCTTGTGAACTATTCTCCTCCATCTTGCAGCTATAGAACTTATTGGAACTTCATATCTCTCAATCCGGGCATTTGCTTGAAATATTAACTTCAACTCTGGAACATCTCATATGCTCCATGGCGTTCAAAAGCGTCGTTGAAGGCCCGGTTCTAAGCCGTAAAGCATGGCACCTGAACTATAGAGTAGTCATCAGCTTTGCTCTGCCGGACATTAACGTCGTTTGTTGCATCGGCGGGCACGGCACCAGCGGTGCTTCGGGGCGTAACTCTTACGTGCAGCAATGAGGATAATCCTCGATTCGGACCCGTCCGTGTAATTGCTACCATCATCTTTCAACTTTGCTTTCTCAAGAGCGCATTAAAATTCAGCGAACAATACGAGCCATCTATCTACAAACAAACATAGACAAGCAAGATACTACTACTAAGTTCATGATTTGTTCAATTAGAACTCTCTCTCTAGTCATCTAAGTGGTCACGTGATCCAAATCAACTAAACCATGCATCACGTGAGATGGAGTAGTGAACATCATTATGTTGATCATATCTACTATATGATTCACGCTTGACCTTTTGGTCTTCGTGTTCGAGGCCATATCTGCATATGCTAGGCTCGTCAAGTTTAACTGAGTATTCTGCGTGTGCAAAACTGGCTTGCACCCGTTGTAGATGGATGGAGCTTATCATACCCGATCATCACGTGGTGTCTGGCGACCTTTGTAACGATTGCATACTCGGGAGAACACTACTTGATAATTTTAGTGAGAGATCATCTTAAAATGCTACCTTCAATCAAAGCAAGATAATGCATGAAGGATAAACATCACATGCAATCAATATAAGTGATATGATATGGCCATCATCTTGTGCTTGTGATCTCCATCTCGAAGCACCGCCTTGATCACCATAAATCACGGCGCGACACCTTGATCTCCATCGTAGCATCGTTGTCGTTCACGCCATCTATTGCTTCTCACTCTACTATAGCTTAGTGATAAAGTAAAAGCAATTACAGAACATTGCATTTCATACAATAAGCGACAACCATATGGCTCCGCGATTGCCGATAACCGGTTATAAAACATGATCATCTCATACAATAAAATATAGCATCACGTCTTGACCATATCACATCACAACATGCCTGCAAAAACAAGTTAGGCGTGCTCTACTTTGTTGTTGCAAATTTTACGTGGCTGCTACGGGCTTAGAAGCTGTTCTTACCTACGCATCAAAAACCACAGCGATAGTTCGTCAAGTTGGTGCTGTTTTAACCTTAGGGACGGCGTAGCCACTTTCGATCACTAAAGTGAGAGAGGCAGACACCGCCGGTCACCTTTAAGCGAGTGCTCAGGTGAAACCAGTCTCGTGGCGTCTGGCGCGTGTCGGTCCGGGCGCTTCATCTCACAATACCGCCCGAACAAAGTATGACATCTTTGGTAAGCATTGACTTATGCCCACAACTCACTTGTGTTCTACCGTGCATATAACATCAGCGCATAAAACCTAGGCTCGATACCCTTTGTTGGGGCGTAGTAATTTCAAAAAATTTCCTCTGCATAAGATCATGGTGATGCGCATAGCGAGAGGGAAGTGTCGTCACGTACCCTCGTAGGCCGTGGCGGGCGTTATCTGTAGCGGTTGATGTGTGATCGTCTTCACGATCCGACCGATCTAAGCACGAGCGTCGGAGCCTCGAGTTGAGCACATTCAGCTCGATGGCGATCTCGGCCCGATCAGCGAGCTCGAGATGAGTTCGTCGGCCTGACGGCGTGGTAGCGATGATGATGTTCTACGGCGCGGGCTTCGCTAAACTCCGTGACGATATGACCAGTGGAATATGGTGGAAGGGGCACCTGCAGCTAAGAGCGATCCGTAGATCAACTTGTGTGTCTGTGGGGTGCCCCCACCCGTATATAAGGAGCGAGGGGAGGCCACGCCTGAGGCTGCGAGGGGAGTCCTCTTGGTAGATAGGACTCCCCTTTTCCTGAGTGAGGAGAGAAGGGAAAGAGGGAAGGAGGGAAGGAAAGAGGCGCCCCTCCCTTGTCCTATCGGACTAGGAGGGGAGGGGCGGCGGCCCTGCTCCTTCTCTTCCCCTCTTGGCCCAAGCCCATTAACCCCGGGGTTCGGTAACCTCCGATACTCCTTAAAATGCCGTTCACCGGAACCATTCCGATGTCCAAACCAGGCTTCAATATACCAATCTTTATGTCTCGACCATTACGAGACTCCTCGTCATGTCGTGATCACATCAGGACTCGAACAAACTTGGTACATCAAAACTTATAAACTCATAATAAAACTATCGCCGAAGCGTTAAGCGTGGACCCTCGGGTTCGAGAACTATGTAGACATGACCTAAAACCATTCTCGGTCAATAACCAATAGCGACACTGGATGCCCATATTGGTTCCTACATATTCTGAAGATCTTTATCGGTCAAACCGCATAACAACATCGTTGTTCCTTTGTCATCGGTATGTTACTTGCAGAGATTCGATCGTGGGTATCAATACCTAGTTCAATCTCGTTACCGAAGTCTCTTTACTCGTTCGTAATACATCATCTTATAACTAACTCATTAGTTACATGCTTGCAAGGCTTAGGTGATGAGTATTACAGGAGGCCTAGAATACCTCTCGAGCAATCGGAGTGACAAATCCTAATCTCAATTATGCCAACCCAACATGTACCTTGAAACACCTATGAGCACCTTTATAATCACCTAGTTACGTTGTGGCGTTTGGTAGCACACAAGTGTTCTTCAGTAAGCAGGTTGCACAATCTCATAGTTGTAGGAACTTTGTATAAGTCATGAAAGAAAGCAATAGCGATATACTAAGCGATCAAGTGCTAGGCTAGCGGAATGGGTCATGTCAATCACATCATTCTTCTAATGATGTGATCCCTAATCAAATGACAACACATGTTGTCCGTTGTACTAGGTAAGTACCTCGGTACCCCAACTTGTGCAGGCGATTCTGCACTCAGCATTGGATCCACCATGAGCTTGCGGAGACCATTTCCCTCCATATCAAGCCATTCCAGAACAAAGAGTACAAGACATAGATCGAGACCCGGCAAGAGGCTTGCAGGAAGCCGTCGGGCAAGCTCATCACTCACGCAAGGCCACAGCGAAGAACTCGCGGAGACTGAAGACTACATCATAGAAGACACGCCTTGGCGCTTCTCGCGTCGGCAAGGGCCGGGGAGGCGGCAATTCTGAAACCCGGCTCCGGGCCGACAAGATCAAACCCGGCAAGGTACTTGCCAAGAGGCTACCTTGTATGCCGCTCAGCTCATCGACCGCGTCGCCTTAAGCCCTCTCCGGCCCAGCGTGGCGGATGGTTTATGCAACTGAGGTGCGGTGGCACTCCACGGTGGTGGATTCATCGCCGTGGCAGAGCGGAAAGCTAGGGGGGAGCTTTTGGAGTCGGCGGTGGCCAGGCATAAATGCCTTTGTCCCCCCTTTGTCAAAGTAGGTAGAAGCCTTGTTCAAGCCTTGGCTCCACTGTTCCCTTGTTAACTACCACCTCTTTACATTTCCCCTCTCTCCCTCGTTGACACTGTCGGTGACCTTGCACTATAAAAGAGGCCCATACTGCGTAGAAGGTTGGAGTTGAGTCCTTAGCAACTCTCGCGCTAGGGTTGGCTAGTTCGATTCACCCAACACCATACCACTCCTTTCATTTCTCGAGCAAGATCAAATCTAACACAAAAGCAGCGGTGAGTTTCTGCGACCATCGGCCAGTGGGTAAAATCGCCAGCGTCGCCTCGTCGCACTCTCATGCTCCCCTCCTTCGTCCTTTCGAGCCAGAGAACTCGGCCCCCATAGGTGCTTTCATGGCGGCGGATCCTCCTCCGTTCGCCGACATCTTTGCGCGCGGGTAGAAGTCGATTGTCGCGGACCTGATCAGCGTTCATGCAGGCATTCTCATCAACCTCTCAATTCGTGGCAACTTCATCACAAGCTGCATGGCGGCCCGAAGGCGGGGCCTCGGGGTTCTGGACCCGTCTGCATCTCAGCCACGCCGCCACAGGGCGGTGGGTGGAGAAACGCCCGTGGAAGGGTGAACGGCGAGGGGCACTCGCGGTGCCACGAGATCGAAGACAGGATGGATGACCGCGCCTCGGTCTCCGTGGATCCGTCCATCTCCTGCAACGACGGCCCAATGGCGTATCACGGGAGGTGGTATCCGCATCTTTGGAGCAAGAACATGCACCGGAGCTCGCGGGATCTCCGGGACGCTGTCCGTGCATGAGCAAAGCGAAAGGTCAAGCGAGATTCTGCTCCTCCTATCGCTACTAGGGTGGAGCATATCCTTTCCTCGCGCCGCTCGCCCCGCTTCCCCTTCAACTCGCAGGCGCATCTCCACAGGCGTTAACGTAAATGGGGGCCGCGCGCCAGACACCAAGTCCGGCGTGGGTGCACCTCCATTGGCATTCGCTCTCGGGACCTTTAAGCCCGGCGAGGGCAGCTCTGGTGCCGTTGACAAGCGCATCTCTCCGGTCTTGCGCTGCCGTCAGGGCGCCGTCGAGCTCCACCGGGCGCGAAAGCAAGAAACAGAAAAGCTAAGTTGTTCGAGCTTTTGTGCGAAGCTCTTTAGTTCCGTGCTTTTTATGTTATATCCCTCGTCGTTCATCCTTTATCACTTGAAACTGTCTTGAAAGGGCACTGCCGTGGATAGCCCACTTATATCTTGCCGAACACACTCAGCGAGTTAAAAAGTGAGCTGCGACCAACCGGCGCCCTTGTTTACGTTCGATACGCTTTCGTGAGTTAAGTTAAATCGCTGCGACTAGGCAGACAGGTTGCTTGCGTAACAACACCAGCAATGAACTCTTTGATGTTCCGCACTCAACAAGCGTGTTAAGCAAGATTCCTAGAAGCGTAGGGTAAAAGCGTGCAAGGGGTGTAAAGTAGAAGTTATGTATCAACAAGCCACCGTGAGATGTCTTTCGTTATGAGAGACTAGATGCGGCGGAGAATAAGTCGTGTGATTCGCGTACTTGTTTTTGTTTAGAGTCCGCTCAACAAACACAAGCGTGCTGCTGCACCCTTACCTTGCTGAGCACTTTCAGCAAGTTAAGTGTCATGACCCCCAGCCCGTAAGGTCGCTCGCCCGAGCTCTTTACGCCGAACTGTCCACTTTTCGGCAACGATGTTAGCTCGGCAAGCTCCCAGGCGTGAAGTATAAACATCTGAAGGGCAAAACGCGGCATCGTATCGCGAAGTCGGACTTATATACATAAGCATTAAATAATGGCTATTCGAGATCTATCTCAAGCTGTTTTCATGGCTGAAATTGCAACAAGGAGAAACCAAAAAAACCCCTGCACCAGGGCGGCAAGCGAGTCGTAGGGGCTGAAATTCGCCAATTCTTCCCGACAAGCCCGATGTTATGGGGCTGCAATACTCGATTTGTCTCCGACAAGCTAGAATTCTTTGAGGCGCGATATCGGATGAGTTTTCATCCTGTCATGCATCCTCTTATGGACCGGGAAAGGCGGGGCTGCGTCTTTGAGCAAGCGTGTCTTGTAAAACCCGTCGTGGAGGGCAAGTCGTGGTCGATTCGTGCTTGTTTTGTTTAGTCCGCTCAACAAACACAAGTGTCTTCTGCACCCTATCTTGCTTTGAGCACACTTCGACAAGTTAAGTGTTATAGTGGCCCGGCAAGGTTGTTTGCTTGGAAACAACACGCCCGGTGAACTGTCCCTTTTCGTAGCGTGTTACGCCCCAAACTCCCGATAAGCGTAAGAACACACAAGACACGAAATCAAGTAAAGGACTCGATCCGTAGCTTTCCCTTCTTTTCATTAAAAACATCCTAGTTTAGTACAAGTCCGTGAGAGGATGAAAAACATGATAGAGGATTACAAGTTTTAAATCAGCTAAGGCCGAAGGCTTACAAATTGAAAGATAGGTGCCCATGATCCTTCTCCTGTTTCTCGTTAGGGAGTTGGAGGTAGGTCAAGGCAACCCAAGAAGAAGCTTTAAGGCGCCGAGGATCTGGAGGAGGAAGAAGTCTGATAAGCGAAGGAACCGCGCTGCTTCCTCTGTTTTATGGGGAAGTGAAATTCGCTCTTCCCATTAAACGTGGCACGTCCATCCCGGCGCCACGATCGGCGCGTCTTGTTACTTGCGGAGAAGCGGAAGTGGATTGACGCTTGTGAGCAGCGTGTGCCCGATGCGCGTATTTGGGTCTGGCTGTGGCGCTCGGCACGATGTATGGCGGGCAGGGGCTCTGTCGGTGTACTAAGGTAGGTACCTGGTACCCCAACTTGTACCTGACGATTCTTGACTCCAATTTGGATCCACCATGAGCTTGCGGAGACCATTCCTCCATATCAAGCCATTCAAGAACAAAGTACAAGACAGAAGATCGAGACCCGGCAGAGGAGAAAACACCGTCGGGCTTAGCTCACATCACTCCGCAAGGCCTGGCGAGAGCTGCGGGAGACAGAAAAGACTACATCATAGAAACCGCCTTGGCGCTATCTGGCGTCGGCAAGGGCCGGGGAGGCGGCAAATTCTGAGCCGACAAGCTCCGGGCTCGACAAGATCAAGAACCCGACAGGTACTTGCCGGGAGAAGCCATTGTATGCACTCCAGCTCATCGACCACAGCGTCGCCAGCCCTCTCCGGAGGCCGCGTGGCGGATGGGCTGTCTCGACTGGTGCGGTGGCACTCCACATGGTGGATTCATGCCGTAATGGAGCCCAGAGCAGCTAGGGCGGGAGCTTTTGGAGTCGTTGACGGGCATTAAATGCCTTTGTCCCCTCCGTAGGTAGAAACCTTTGTTCAAACACTTCCTAGCTCCACTTTGTTCCCTTTGTTCCAACTACCACCTCTTTTACATTTCTACCCCCTCTCTCTCGTTGATTTTGTCGGTGACCTTGCACTATAAAAGAGGCCCATGCACAGCGTAGAAGGGGTTGGGTTGGTCCTTGCAACTCTCGCGCCTAGGGTTGACTGGTTGATTACCCAACCCCATACCCATCGCTCGCATTTCTCGAGCAAGATCAAATACAACACAAAAGCAGCGGTATGGGTTTCTGACCATGGCGGCGAAGCTGGGTAAAATCATGCGTGCATGCCTCGATCTGCTCTGTGCTCCTCCGCCCTCGTGCCGCTTTCGGGCAGAAGGGGCTCCGGCCCCTAGGTGCTGGCGTGGGTCCTCCTCCGTTCCGCCCGACACATGTCTATGGTTAGGAAACATAACCATCTTTGATTAATGAGCTAGTTAAGTAGAGGCATACTAGTGACTATAGTTTTGTCTATGTATTCACACATGTATCATGTTTACGTTAATACAATTCTAGCATGAATAATAAACATTTATCATGATATGAAATAAATAATAACTTTATTATTGCCTCTAGGGCATATTTCGGTCTCCCTTTTTAAAGTCATAATCTAGATTACATAGTAATGATTCTAACACCCATGGAGTTTTGGTGATGATCATGTTTTGCTCGTGAGAGCTTAGTCAGCAGTGCGCAACATTTAGATCCGTATGTATCTTGCAAATCTCTATGTCTCCCACTTGGACTTGGTCCGAATGGAATTGAGCGTCTCTTGATGTGCTTGGTCCTCTTGTGAAATCTGGATTCCTTTGCCACAATTGCACGATCTTGTCATAGAAGATCTTCATTGGTCGATGCACTAGGTATGACACCTAGATCGTAATGAACTCCTTCATCCAGACTCCTTCATTGCTGCTTGAAGCAGCTATGTACTCCGCTTCACATGTAGATCCGCCACGGCCTTTGTTTAGAACTGCACCAACTTACAGCTCCACCGTTTAATATAAACACGTATCCGGTTTGCGATTTAGAATAAATGGGATCAGTGTCAAAACTTACATCGGCGTAACCATTTCGACTAGATCTTTGTCACCTCCATATCGAGAAACATATCCTTAGTCCTTCGGTATTTGGGATGATCTTGACGATCGTTGATCCTCTGGATTACTTTGGTACCTTCTGCCAAGCTTATTGCTAAGCATCGTCGGTCTGGTACCGCATTGCATATATGATAGGCGTATGGTTGAAGCATAGGAACATTTTCATTTCTCTCTATCTTACTGCTGTGGTGGGGCATTGAGTTTGACTCAACTTCACACCTTGTAGCGAGCAGAATCCTTTCTTTGCACATCCATTTTGAACTTTTTCAAAATTTTGTCAAGTATGTGCTTTGTGAAGTCCTATTAAGCGTCTTGATCTATCTCTATAGATTTTGATGCCCAATATGTAAGCAACTTCACGAGGTCTTTCATTGAAAAACTTTTATTCAAGTATCCCTTTGCTATCCAAATTCTATATCATTTCTAATTAATAATCATCAACATATAAAACTACAAATGCTCTGAGTTCCCACTCACTTTCTTGTAAATCTGAGCTTCTCAAAGTCTATATAAACCATATGCTTTGATCACACTATCAAAGCGTTTATTCAACTCGAGATGCTTGCACCAGTCCATAAATGGAGCGGGCTTGCACAATTTATCGACACCTTTTGGATCAAGAAAACCTTCGGCTGCATCATATACAACTCTTCTTCTAGAAATCCATTCAAGAATGCAGTTTTAACATCCATTTGCCAAATTTCATAATCATGAAATGCAGCAATAGCCAACATGATTGGACGGACTTAAGCATCGCTACGGGTGAGAATGTCTCATCGTAGTCAACCCCTTGAACTTGTCGAAAACCTTTGCGACAAGTCAAGCTTTATAAACAATAACATTACCATCGTCGGTCTTCTTCTTAAAGATCCATTTATTCTCAATGGCTTGCCGATCATCGAACAAGTCAACCAAGATCCATACTTTGTTTTCATACATGGATCCCATCTCAGATTTCATGGCCTCTAGCCATTTTGCGAATCTGGGCTCATCATCAGCTTCCTCATAGTTCGTAGGTCATCATGGTCAAGTAACATGACTTCGAGAATAGGATTACCGTACCACTAGTGCGGATCTTACTCTAGTAGACCTCGAGGCTCATGACTTGTTACGAAGTTTCATGATCAATATCATTACCTTCCTCACTAATTGGTGTAGTTGTCAGGGGAAGTTCTCGTGATGAACTACCTTCAATAAGGGTAGATACGATTATCTCATCAAGTTCTACTTTCCTCCCTCACTTATTTAGGAAACTCCTTCTCTAGAAAGGATCCATTCTTAGCGAATGTCTTGCCTTGGGATCTGTGATAGAAGGTGTACTGTGATCTCTTTTGGGTATCCTATGAAGACACATTTCTCGATTTGGGTTGAGCTTATACGGTTGATTTCTTCACATAAGTATCGCAGCCCCAAACTCTAAACAACTTTTGGTTTCTTGCCAAACCACAGTTCATAAGGCCTCGTCTCAGCGGAATTTGATGGTGCCCTATTTAGCGTGAATGCGGCCGTCTCTAAGCATAACCCCAAAATGATAGCGGTAAATCGGTAAGAGACATCATAGATCGCACCATATCAAGTAAAATACGATTCGACATTCGGACACACCATTTTCGTTGTGGTGTTCCGGTGGCGTGAGTTGCGAAACTATTCGCATTGTTTCAAATAAACCAAACTCGTAACTCAAATATTCTCCTCCACGATCGGATCGTAGAAACTTTATTTTCTTATTACGATGATTTTCTACTTCACTCTGAAATTCTTTGAACTTTTCAAATGTTTGGACTTGTGCTTCATTAAGTAGATACCCATATCTGCTCAAATCATCTGTGAGAAAAATACGATATCCATACGAGCCTCAACATTCATTGGACCACATACATACTGTATGTATGATTTCCAATAAATCATTGCTCTCTCCATAGTTCGGAGGCGGTGTTTTAGTCATCTTGCCCATGAGGCACGGTCACTTAAGTACCAAGCGATTCATAATCAAGTGATTCAGAAGTCCATCGGTATGGAGTTTCTTCATCGTTTACACGAGATGACCTAAGGGCATGCCACAAATAATTTGCACTATCATTATCAACTCTCCATCTTTTGGCTTCAACATTACGAATATGTATCACTACTATTGAGATTCAATAAAATAGACCACTCTTCAAGGGTGCATGACCATAAAGATATTACTCATATAAATAGAACAACCATTATTCTGATTTAAATGAATAACCGTCTAGCATCAAACAAGATCCGGATATAATGTTCATGCTCAGCGGCACCAAATAACAATTATTGGTCTAAAACTAATCCGAAGGTAGATGTAGAAATGGCGTGCCGACCGATCACATCGACTTTGGAACCGTTCCCACGTGCCGTCACCTCGTCCTTGGCGATTAACTGCATTCCGTAGTCCTGTTTCAGGTTGCAAATATTAGCAGCAGAACCGATATCGAATACCAGTGCTACTACGAGCTCTAGTTAGGTACACATCAATAACGGTATATCACATATACCTTTGTTCACTTGCCATCCTTCTTATCCGCCAAACACTTGGGGCGGTTCCTTACCGGTGTCGATCTGCTTGATGAAGCACTTTCGATTTGAGCTTAGGACCAGACTTGGGTTTCTTCTTGACCAACTTGCTTGCCGTTCTTCTTGAAGTTCCCTTCTTCTTCCCTTTGCCCTTCTTCTTGAAACTAGTGGTCTTGTTGACCAACACTTGATGCTCCTTCTTGATTTCTACCTCAGCGGCTTTCGGCATCACGAAGAGCTTCGGGAATAGTCTTGTTCATCCCTTGCATATTATAGTTCATCACGAAGCTCTTGTAGCTTGGTGGCGTGATTGGAGAATTACATCAATGACACTATCATCGGGAAAGTGCTCCCGGTTGAATCAAGTGATTACTATACGAGACATTACGGTATGTATTTGCTTGCGCGAGAACTATTCTCCTCCATATTGCAATATAGAACTTATCGAGTTCATATCTCTCAATCGGCATTTGCTTGAAATATTAACTTCAACTCTGGAACATCTCATATGCTCCGCAGCGTTCAAAGCGTTAAGGCAGTTCTAAGCCGTAAAGCATGGCACATTGAACTATAAGTAGTATTGACTTTGCCTGCTGACGTTCTTAACGTCATCGGTTGCATCAGCGGCGAACTGGCACCCGGTGGTGCTTCAGGGCGTAACTCTTACGTCGCAGCAATGAGGATAATCCCGATTCTGGCGAACCCAGTCCGTATAATACTACCATCATCTTTCAACTTTGCTTTCTCATGGAGCGCATTAAATTCGCGGAACAACGGCCGCGAGCCATCTATCTACAAACAAACATAGACAAGCAAGATACTATCGGTACTAAGTTCATGATAAATTTAAGTTCAATTAATCATACTTAAGAACTCCCCTTGGGCATCTTGTTGGGGAGCGTAGTAATTTCAAAATTTCCTCTTTACGCAAGATCATGGTGATGCATAGCAGAGGGAGAGAGTGTTGTCTACATACCTTATAGACCAAAGCGGAGCGATCTGGCGTAAGGAAGTAGTCGTCGTTCTCCTCGCGATCCGACCCGATCCGCGCGTTACTCCAGCGCCCCGAGTTCTTGACACGTACAGCTCGATGGCCCCTCGTACTCCGATCCGGCCGAGTGTCGAGGAGGTTTAAATCGACCTGACGGCGTGGTAGCGATCTTGATGTTCCTTGCGGCGGGGCCGCCTAAGCTTGACAGTATAACCGAGGTGGAATATGGTGGAGGGCACCGCGCACGGCTGAGCGATCTCACGATCAACTTGTTTGTTCAGGTGGCCCCTGCCCCGTATATAAAGGCCGGGGGCCGGCCCGGAGGCGGCGCGGGGAGTCCTACTCCTGGGGTGATTCCCCCCAATCCTAGTTGGACTAGGATTCCCGGGAGGGAAAGGGGCGGCCCTTCTCCTAGTCCTAGTAGGACTAGGGAGAGGAAGCCTTATTATGGGCTGCCTTCTCCCTTCCACAAGGCCATCGAGGCCATTACCTCCGGGAGTTCAGTAACCTCCGGTACTCCGTAAATTCCGTTTTTGCGGAACCATTCGAACTCAAACATAGGCTTCCAATATATCAATCTTTATGTCTCGACCATTCCGAGACTCGTCATCTCCGTGATCACATCAGGACTCGAACTTCTTGGTACATCAAATACATAAACTCATAATAGCATCATCGAAACCTTAAGCGTGCGGACCCTACGGTTCGAGAACAATGTAGACATGACCTAGAACTATTCGATCAATAACCAACAGGACCTGGATGCCCATATTGGTTCCTACATATTCTCAAGATCTTTATCGGTCGGACCGCATAACATCATCGTTGTTCCTTTGTCATCGGTATGTTACTTGCGAGATTGATCGTCGGTATCCAATACCTAGTTCAATCTCGTTACCGCAAGTCTCTTTACTCGTTAGTAATACATCATCTACAACTAACTCATTAGTTGTAGTGCTTGAGCTTGATGATGTGCATTACCGAGAGGCCGAGAGATACCTCTCAGGCAATCGGATGACAAAACCTAATCTCGAAATCATGACAACATCTACCTTTGGAGACACCTGGTACTCCTTTATAATCACCCGATTCGTTGTGGCGTTTGGTAGCACCAAAGTGTTCCTCGGTAAGCAGGAGTTGCATAATCTCATAATTACGGGAACATGTATATGTCATGGATAAAAGCGGTAGCAACATACTAAGCGATGGGTGCTAAGCTAAGGGAATGGGTCATGTCAATGATCATTCTACTAATGATGTGACCTCATTAATCAAATAACAACTCCTTGTTCATGGTTAGGAAACATAACCATCTTTGATTAACAAGCTAGTCAAGTAGAGGCATACTAGTGACATGTTGTTTTGTCTATGCATTCACATGTATCATGTTTCCGTTAATACAATTCTAGCATGAATGATAAACATTTATCATGAAATAAGGAAATAATAACTTTATTATTGCCTCTAGGGCATATTTCCTTGAGTCTCCCACTTGCACTAGTCAATAATCTAGATTACATAGTAATGATTCTAACACCCATGGAGTCTTGGTTGATCATGTTTTGCTCGTGAAGAGGCTTAGTCGCAGTGCACAACATTAGATCCGTATGTATCTTGCAAATCTCTATGTCTCCTATGGGACTAAGTCCGGATGGAATTGAGCGTCTCTTGATGTGCTTGGTCCTCTTGTGAAATCTGGATTCCTTTGCTAAGCAATTGCTCGATATTGTCACGAGAAGATTTTCATTGGACCCGATGCACTAGGTATGACACCTAGATCGGATATGAACTCCTTCATCGGACTCCTTCATTGCTGCTTAAGGAAGCTATGTCTTCGCTTCATGTAGATCCCTTCGGCCTTTGTTTAGAGCTGCCAGCGCGGCTCCTCGTTTAGTGTAAATCGTATCCGGTCTGCGATTTAGAATCGTCCGGATCGTGTCAAAACTTGCCAGCGTAACCGTTCGATGAGCTCTTTGTCACCTCCTATATCGAAACATATCCTTAGTCCTTTTGGTATTTAGGATGTTCTTGACGCTGTCGATGATCCACTCTGGATTACTTTGGTACCTCCTGCTAGGCTTATAGCAAGGCACACATCAGTGCAGTACACAGCATTGCATACATGATAGAGCCTATGGCTGAAGCATAGGGAACATCTTTCATTTCTCTCTATCTTCTGCGTTGGTGGGGCATTGAGTCGACTCAACTTCACACCTTGTAACACGGCAAAACCCTTTCTTTGCTTGATCCATTTGAACTTTTCAAAATTTGTCAAGGTATGCTTTGTGAAAGTCAATTAAGCGTCTTGATCTATCTCTATAGATCTTAATGCCCAATATGTAAGCAGCTTCACGAGGTCTTTCATTGAAAAACTCTTATTCAAGTATCCTTTATGCTATCAGAATTCTATATCATTTCGATTTAATATGTCATCACCCAAATGCAGGGGCGCCGCACACCACTATGTTTCACCGATGAGGTCTTTGGGCCATAATTCCCGGCGAGGATTTAAACCCATAAACATAGAGGCCTACGATGGAACAAGAGACCCGAATGCGGATAGAAGATTATATACTACATATACACATGTCGAGAGGAGATGATCTCACGCCATAAAATACCTACCCCTCAAGCTCAAAGGCCAGCCATCATTGGCTTAAAAGCCTCCCGAAAAAACTTGTGGGAAGTTGGGAAGAGCTAGAGGGCAGCGTTTAGAAACAAATTTTCAAGGGACTTCGTCCGCCCTCCGGATCTGAGATGATCTAAGTCATATAACTCAACAGCCGCCGAGAGTCGTAGCAGAATTGCAGAACAGGTTCCTCACAAAAAAGAACCAAATAGTCATTGTCCAGGACGGCGAAGCCTTAGCAGCTTTTAAACACAATGTCAAAAAGAGCGAATGGCTTGCGGAACACCTCGGCCAAGAGAAGCAGGGACAATGTCGCGTGCTAACAAACCTCATGACCGCTTACATGCGGGAGAGGATAGCAGCTAACAAGATCAGCACCAATGACCCAAGTACATCTGAGATAAGAGATGGAAATGGAAAATCCGGTAGCGAGAAAAAGCGGTCTGCGGAATAAAGAGAAAAGCCCAAAAACACGGCGGTCGATGCGGATTCAAAACTTCATGACCAAACAACAAAACACCACCTCTTAAGGATGGCGATGGCTGTCCAACAAACAAGATTTTGGGTCGGATATGTCAAATCCAGTACCCGGAAGGCACGCAAACCACACCCGCCGAGATTGTTGGGTTTTAAGCGATCCGGCCGACTAAGCGCCGAACACAAGGAGCTCGTAGCGTCAGCGAAGACAATAACCCCCACCCGAAGAGCAGGAAAACAAAGACCTTCCACAAGAGGTCAGCGGTAAATTCACTTCATGTGATAATCACGGAAAAATAGTGCGGCACTTCCTAAAAAAAGAGCCTCCATGCGGCCCAACCCAGCAGACCATAGATTGGATATCAAAACCAATCACTTTCGACCACATGGACTATTCGAAGCGTTGAAGCGGGACGGACTGCTTACGATATTGAATCCCATAATAGGCGGACTACAATTTACTAAAGTCCTAATGGGCGGAGCGCGACTTAAACTGCTTGTATTCAAACATAATCCGTAAGATGGGGATATACCCTACCAAAATTTGACGGCCGCACTTCCTTCAAAGGGTGACACGGGCCCTTCGCCAAGTGCAGAGGCTCCCTATTACTAGAAGTCGTGTTGGGATCGCGAACAACTTTCGTGTGAAAAACTAATTTTCATATCGTCCCATTTAAAAGTGGATATCAAGCACTCTTGGGGCGAAAGGCTTTAATGTCGTTTCAGCGCCATACCGCATTCTGGCGTCTCTTACACTCAAGATGCCGGTCCACGTGGCATCATTTCGATCTTGGTCACTTAAAGACCCGGACTCGGATAAACGAGCCCGGCTTGATGAGCTACAGGTTCCCTAGCGCTTTTACCTCTTCAAAGGGCTGAGTGCACAAACAAGCTGCGAGTTCATACAAACCCGCTTTACTCATTTATATTTCTTCTTCCACACATACCTTTTTACATGCAATTGTTTTTCAAACTAAGCGTTCCTCTCCTTTTCTGAGATGAACAGCGTGCATACCCGTCTAGGATAACGGTATAGCAGAACCTGGTATGAGCGTGCGATGAGGACCCGTTGCGAGATTCTTTTGATTAAGACCTGCGTAAACCTTTTTCTGTCTCTTGTTGTTATTCTCCTTGGTTCCTTCCTATAACCAGCGGGCGACATTTGGCATCGGCGGCGTCGAAGACCATGCCGTGCACGGATACTAGGGGCTTAGGGCATTGTTACGCCCATTACTATAAAGACCGAACACCTTAAAGTGTTTGGCGTCTCGAGTTAGGCATTATATGCATCAGCTCCGAATCATGTCTTTGGTCAAATGTTGGGTTTGCCCGGCTCACGTGTTTTGCTGCCTTACGTTCCGTATCGCGGCTAGACAGCGGCACCGGAGAACTCTGCGATTGTGCTCGGTTAATTGGCGAAACACCTCGATGAAAGCGTAGTGTCATGATACAACAAGATTGGTCAACCACTCGATCGACTACGGAATGTTTAGAATTCCCTTTGTGAAGGACCGTTTCGGTCGAGCACACACGCGCCCGAATTGGAATGCGGTGCCCCAGGGGCTATCTCGTAGCCCACCCTCGAACTCCAGCGGCTAAGTGAAAGTGATAAAGCATTATAGTCCGGATTGCCTCGTTTGCTCGCTACCACCTCCTTAAGGACCGAGGCGTCGGATTAAGTGTGAAAACCGCTATTTTGCAAACACCCCGCACCTTGTGCGTGGGGCTAAAGCGAAGCTGCAATCTTTGGGTTATACAAGCGTATCGTGGCGGCGCATAGGAAGTTTTACTACTTGGGGCGCACAAGTATAAAAAGCGATTATAGCATAATCATCGTTTTACAAGCTAAAGCGTTCATTTGAGCGTGACATTTTTGAGCACTGCGACTCTATTACCTGGCGCCACGCCTGCTTTCCCGAAATAATGCTCGGCGGGGCGGCTTTCATCGAACCTGGCGGCCTGCAGCGGTGGCATCCATCTCATCAATGCGTCTTCACATGGGCAAGAGCCATCCCCAGCGCCTTCGATGCGAGCCGACCGCTTCATCTCCTTGATATGCGGCACCGCTCCAAGAAATTGCTGAAATGGCGCAAGTAGCTAAATGCGCCTTGGGCCTCTCGGCGGACATGACCACGATGTCGGTCATGGCAAGTCCGGACAATCTATTTAGCTCGGCCCATTGGCCGACGGTCGGTCAGCGGAAGTAAGCGATCCGGACTATGGAATTGAGACCAAAATAGCTCTTAGTCTTGTGATCATACGGCTCGGAAGTGCTCAATGGCATCGGCCGCACTTGCCGCTAAGTCGAATCTGGATCCTCCGGACTCCTGACTAGCCAAATTGAGCATACTTTTGATCCATAAACGGCGCGCGGCAGATAAGGCTTGTCGAACCACGATATCTCGGCTTAGCGCAGCTCCTCCTTCATAGCCGCATTGCTGCGGGCATCCTTAGCCTCGGCGGTGGCCTTCCTCAGGTCTTCCGCTCTAATAAGCGCTCCTTTTCAAGAGCCTCATTGCGGTCGGTAGCATCTTTTAATTTCATAGCCAATTCGGCCATCTCTTCCTGCAAGCGTTGTGCAGCCTTTTAAACTTTCAACTCCTCGGCCACCCTCGAGGCAGCCGCGTCACTCGCCGGGCTTGCTCCTTAGCTTGAGCAAGTTCGGCGAAAACTCTCCACAGCAAGCGGCTGCGTCATGCAACAACATATAACTTATCGAGAGGAGGCTTTGGCCCCTTAATAAGCGACTCTGCGAGAACTCATTTACCTTGCGACTCGTCAAGTCTCCGGTTGACAAGTGCGATGTCGCATCCGCCCGTCAAGTTGCCGCGTGCTTCGGAAACTCCACCAGTCCGGCTAGCCCTTGACTACCGCCACCAGCATAGGAATGGCGACATTCATTACTTGCGATTTTGAACCTCGTACGCGGCTATGCGTTCTCGACAACCTCTACGAGAGTCTCGAGGATACTATCTATCTGAGAGCACTTTCATGTGCCAACTGTCAAAAAAAGGGGTGCTTCATTCTTGCGTACCTCAAATCCGCCTTGACAAACTTCGTAGCGGCGTTCGCAATCCGCTCGGCGGGCGAAATCCTTCAATCACCATACGCATCAGCGCCACGGTGATCTTACGAGATGGGCGCCCTCTCAGCGATTCTTGATTCTCGGCGGATACTAGCGGGCGCTGAACTCTCCCCCTCGGACTCGGGGATGCCCTCCGTGTGATACTTGAGGCTCGTACGCCTTATCGGCGGCGCGCGAGCGGAGGCGTTTAGCTCTCCGTCATCACGGAAGAAAGGTCCCAGAGATGAACTCATCTAAGAAGGCTGCAGATCTGAACTGCAAGATAAATATTTGGTTACCCTGAAGCCCAAATGGAGTATTTCCTTACTAATTAACTCCCCTTTTCATACTCACGGCTCATTGGAGGCTGATCCTTTGGCGATGATTATGCGTCCGGATTCTCCTGGACACGGACCCTCGGCGAATCTCTTCCCCGTTTAGGGGCTTTGGCCCCGGATCTTGGGCGGTCCTCTTCTCCCCTGGAAGGAGGGTTCTTGATTCCTCCCTCTCCGAGCGCCCCTTTGGGCGAAATATTAGCTCCTCTATTTTCCCCCATCGCTCCCTTCTATAGGTGCGACCTCCAACATTCTGACCAGCCACGGGCTCGGTCACGGTCTCTGGGAAGGAGCAGACACCTTATTAGCCTCGTCGCTACCACTCTGTGAAGAGTAATGGGTCGGGAGGCGAACTCTAGAAAAGTAGATAAGCGAGCGTCCGGACTACGAGCTATTTACACGAGTATCCGGCGATTGCGGCAAACTGCGTCCTCGGTCAATTCGGACCGCCACTGCGGTCAGAAGAACAACTGTACATCTCCGCGGTGTCGCACCCATGAAGTCTTTGGAGAATTCCGGGTCCCTCGGTTGAACTCCCATAGGCGGAAGGGCGGCGTTTGCGAGAGCGAAGGCGCTGATTAGCATAACACTGCATCACCACGACCAGATTGATCTCCCTCGCACAGGAGGTCTCGAATCCGGCCTGCAATAAGGGCGCGTCTTGAGCGGCCCCAGTTGAGCCCTTGGTTGACCCGACATCGATCGGCATGGAGTCTGGGCGGAATGAAAGCAGCGGCTTTTGCTTGCTGCCCGCCGGGCGGTGATATAGAACCACTCCTGCTGCCGCGATCCGAGTTCCCCTTGGAAGGAACCCTCGGGCCCACAGAGGCATCGACCCATCTGCTTATAGCCGCCCGCCGCTCAACAGCGCCCCGATCATCTTGGCTCCACGATGAAGGTCTTCAGCCCACAGGCGAAGTGGGGAGTGGCGTGGAGGAAGGCCCATGACGATAATGAATGCGGAGATGTGGAGGATGGACTCTGAGGGCCAAGTCGTGAAAATCCAGCTGCGATAGAATATGAGCCCTCTCACGAAGGGATCCGTCGGGAAGCCTAAACCCGGCGGAGGTGGGATCTGAAAAAACATACTCACGGGCTCGGTGGCGGGCAGCCTGTCCTTGGGCAGGCAACCTGTCGCGAAATCTCGTGGGGCAGTGCTTGGCCTCCGCAGCTTTAACACGTCCTCCTCGTGTGGGAGGAGGGCATCCACCGACCTTGGAGGTCGGGCGGACATAGTTGAGAATCCGGCGCTCGAATCTGGGGCTCGGGTGTTGGGCCCAGGGCGAAGGAGATTCGATCTGAGATTGAAGAAAAAACGAGCCTTGGTCCTCTTATAAAGGGAAAATCTGAAGAGTCGTCTCGTGACCGTTTGGGATTAGCCGATAGAGGCGTGGCGGCGAACGCGGTTGGGTTCTACGCACATATTGATGAGAATCTCGAGAATAAAGGGAACCGATCTGCTTGCCGACAAGGCGTACCAAAGAAACCGCCTGCGCTAAGCGTCTTTGAGGTGGTATAATAAAAAAGCGATTCAAGGAAAAGCATTGGTAGCGGTGTGATGTCATGCCGCATATCGTCGGCCATGATTGGACTAGTGTACATTTTATCTCTCTCGGTGAAATGTGGAATTTATTTTGCTGAGCGGACACTATCACGGTGTTCATGATCTTCTCTGGATTATTCAAGTGAGGATCCGCCTTGCAATGCCGAACATTATCGTGCGGACTTATCGTCATTGAAGCTGGTTCGAGGGCTAGTGAGGAGTCTGGACTAGGGGTGTCCGGACAGCGGACTATCATCGTCGCGGACTCCAAGACTACGAATACAAGATTGAAGACTCCGTCCGTGTCAGGATGGGACTTCCCTTGGCGTGGAAGGCAAGCAGCAATCACGGATATGTAGATCTCCTACCATTGTAACCGACTCTGTGTAACCCTAGCCTCCTCCGGTGTCTATATAAACCGGAGGGCTTTAATCGTAGAGACGACATACATTACAACAATCATACCATAGGCTAGCTTTAGGGCTTAGCCTCCTTGATCTCGTGGTAGATCCACTCTTGTACTACCGATATCATCAATATTAATCAAGCGGGGCGTGAGGTTTTACCTCCATCGAGAGGGCGAACCTGGGTAAAACATTGTGTCCCTCATCTCCTATTACCATCCGCCTAGGCGCTGCAGTTCGGGACCCCCTACCGAGATCGCGGTTTGACACGGCAGTGGGCTGTAAGTTGGTGCAGTTCTAAACAAAGCGTCGTGGCGGGATCTACATGTGAAGCCGGAGTACATAGCTATACGAAGCTGACAAATTAAGGAGTGCGGATGAAGGAGTTCATTTCCAATCTAGGTGTCATACCTAGTGCATCGGGACCAATGAAGATCTTACTGTGACAATCTTGGTGCAATTGCTTTGGCAAAGGAATCCAGATTTCACAAGAGGACCAAGCACATCAAGGGCGCTTCAATTCCATTCGGGACCAAGTCAAGTGGGAGACATAGAGATTTGCAAGATACATACGGATCTGAATGTTGCGGGCCGTTGACTAAGCCTCCCTCACGAGCAAAACATGATCAGCACCAAAACTCCATGGGTGTTAGAATCATTACTATGTAATCTAGATTATTGACTCTAGTGCAAGTGGGAAGTGAAGGAAATATGCCCTAGAGGCAATAATAAAGTTATTATTTATTTCCTCATATCATGATAAATGTTTATTATTCATGCTAGAATTGTATTAACAGGAAACATGATACATGTGTGAATACATAGACAAAACTATAGTCACTAGTATGCCTCTACTTGACTAGCTCATTAATCAAAGATGGTTATGTTTCCTAACCATAGACATGTGTTGTCATTTGATTAGTGGGATCACATCATTAGAAGAATGATGTGATTGACATAAACCCATTCCGTTAGCCTAGCACTTGATCGTTTAGTATCTGCTATTGCTTTCTTCATGACTTATACAAAGTTCCTACAACTATGAGATTTTGCAACTCCGTTTACGGAAGAACACTTTGTGTGCTACCAAGCGTCACAACATAAGCGGGTGATTATAAAGGTGCTCTAAAGGTGTTTCCGAAGGCACATGTTAGGTTGGCATAATTCTAGATTAGGATTTGTCCTCCGATTGTCGGGAGGTATCTCTGGGCCCTCTCGGTAATACTCATCACCTAAGCCTTGTAAGCATGTAACTAATGAGTTAGTTATAAGATGATGTATTCGGAGCGAGTAAAGAGACTTGCGATGCGAGATTGAACTAGGTATTGGATACCGCGATCGAATCTCGGGCAAGTGTTATACCGATGACAAAGGGAACAACGTATGTTGTTATGCGGTTTGACCGATAAAGATCTTACGCAAAATATGTAGGAACCAATATGGGATCCGGTCCGCTATTGGTTATTGACGAGAATGGTTTTAGGTCATGTCTACATAGTTCTCGAACCGTAGGGTCATACGCTTAACGCTCGATGTGAGTTTTATTATGAGTTTATAAATTTTGATGTACCAGAAGTTTGTTTGGAGTCCGGATGTGATCACGGACATGGCGAGGAGTCTCGGAATGGTCGAGACATAAAGATTGATATATTGGAAGCTTGTGTTTGGACATCGGAATGGTTCGGGTGAAATCGGCATTTCTGGAATCTAGGGAGGTTCTGGAACCCCAGGGGTTAATGGGCCTACATGGGCCAAGAGGGAGAAAGAGGAAGGATCCGAGGAGGGGCGCGCCCCCCTCCTAGTCCGAATAGGACAAGGGAAGGCGGCGGCCCCTTTCCTTCCTCCTTCCCCTCTTTCCCCTTCTCTCCTATTCCAACTTGGAAAGGGAGTCCTACTCCCGGTGGGAGTAGGACTCCCCCCATAGCCCTGCCCCTGGCGGCCTCCTCCCCCCCGGCTCCTTTATATCTGCAGGCGGGGGGCACCCCATAGACACACAAGTTGATCTGCGGATCGTTCCTTAGCCGTGTCGGTGCCCCTTCCACCATAATCCACCTCGGTCATATAAATCGCGGAGTGTGGCGAAGCCTGCTTGATAGAACATCATCATCATCATCACGCCCGTCGTCTTGTGGAACTCATCTCGAGCTCGGCTGGATCGGAGGCGGAGATCGTCATCGAGCTGAATGTGTGCTGAACTCGGAGCCTTAAATGCGTTCGGTGCTTGGATCGGTCGGATCGTGAAGGCGTCTGACTACATCAACAGCGTTGTGATAGCGCTTCGCTTCACGGTCTCACGGTGCGTGGACATACACTCTCCCTCTCGTTGCTATGCCATCACCATGATCTTGTGTGTGCGTAGGAAATTTTTAAATTACTATGTTCCCCAATAGTTATCGTTCCCCAGCGATGGCATCGAGCCTAGGTTTTATCGTTGATGTTATATGCACGAGTATAACACAAGTCGGGTTGTGGGTGATACAAGTCATCTGCTTACTGACATGTCATACTTTGGTTCAGCGGTATTGTGAGATGAAGCGGCCGGATGACATTACAGCGTGCAGCTTCTGCGAGACTGGTTTCACCGTTCTGAGCACTTTCGTGCTTAAAAGGTATTGGCGGTGTCTGTCTCTCTCACTTTAGCTGAATCGAGTGTGGCTCGCCGGTCCTTGCGAAGGTTAAAACAGCCCCAACAGCGAACTATCGTTGTGGTTTTTATGCGTGGTAAACGGTTCTTGCTAAGCCCGTAGTAATACGTAAAATTTGCAACAACAAAGTAGAGGGCGTCTAACTTGTTTTGCAGGGCATGTTGTGATGTGATATGGTCAAGGCGTGATGCTATATTTTATTGTATGAGATGATCATGTTTTGTAACGAAGTTATCGACGGCTGGCGAGAGCCATATGGTTGTCACTTTATTGTATGAAATGCAAGCATACTGTAATTGCTTTACTTTATCACTAAGCGGTGCGATAGTCGTAGAAGCAATAGATGGCGTGAGCGACAACGATGCTACGATGGAGATCAAGGTGTCGCGCGGTGGCGATGGTGATCACGGCGGTGCTTGGAGATGGAGATCACAAGCACAAGATGATGATGGCCATATCATATCACTTATATTGATTGCATGTGATGTTTATCCTTCATGCATCTTATCTTGCTTTGATTGGCGGTAGCATTTTAAGATGATCCTCACTAAAATTATCAAGTAGTGTTCTCCACAGTATGCCCGTTGCCAAAGTTAAATCGTGCGAGACACCGCGTGATGATCGGGTGTGATAAGCTCTCGTCCATCTACAGCGGGTGCAAGCCAGTTTGCACTGCGAGAATACTCGAGTTAAACTTGGCGAGCCTAGCATATGCGAGATATGGCCTCGGAACACGGAGACCGAAAGGTCAGCGTGAATCATATAGTAGATATGATCAACATAATGATGTTCACCATTGAAAACTACTCCATCTCGCGTGATGATCGGTTATGGTTTAGTTGATTTGGATCATGTGATCACTTAGATGACTAGAGATGTACGTCTAAGTGGGGGTTCTTAAATAATATGATTAATTGAACTTAAATTTATCATGAACTTAGTACTGATAGTATCTTGCTTCTATGTTTTTTGTAGATAGATGGCTCGTCTTTGTTGTTAGTTGAATTTTAATGCGTTCCTTGAAAGCAATGTTGAAAGATGATGGTAGCAATTACGGATTGGGTCGTAACACGAGATTATCCTCATTGATGCCGAGAAGAGTTACGATCTGGAAGCACGGTGGGTGCGAACTGCTTGTTGATCTGGCGGGGCGTTAAGAGCGTCTGGCGAGCAAAGCTGATGACTACTCTATAGTTCGATGTGCCATGCTACGGCTTAGAACCGGGTCTTCAACGGCGTTTTGAGCGTCATGGAGCATATGAGATGTTCGGGAGTTGAAGTTAATATTTCAAGCAAATGCCGGATTGAGAGATATGAAGTCTCCAATAAGTTCTATAGCTGCAAGATGGAGAGAATAGTTACGTCGGTGAACACATACTCGGAATGTGCGGGTATAATAATCACTTGATTCAAGCTGGGAGTTAATCTTCACGATGATAGTGTCATTGTGAAATTCTCCAATCACGCCACCAAGCTACAAGAGCCGTGATGAACTATAATATGCAAGGGATGAACAAGACTATTCGAGCTCTTAGCGATCTTTGAAAGCATGGCGGTAGAAATCAGAAGGAACATCAAGTGTTGATGGTCAACAAGACCACTAGTTTCAAGAAGAAGGGCAAAGGAAGAAGAAGGGAACTTCAAGAAGAGCGGCAAGCAAGTTCTGCTCAAGAGAAAAACCCAAGTCTGGTCCCAAGCACAAGCCGAGTGCTTCTCTTGGCAGCGAGTGGACCTTTGAGCGGAACTGCCCCAAGTATTTGGCGGATAAGAAGGATGGCAAAGTGAACAAAGGTATATGTGATATACATGTTATTGATGTGTACCTAACTAGAGCTCGTAGTAGCTTTGGGTATTTGATCTTGGTTACATTGCTAATATTTGCAACTCGAAGCAGGGACTACTGGAATAAGCAAGCAGGCCAGGGCGAGGTGGCGATCGGCGTGGGAAGCGGTTCCAAAGTCGATGTGATCGCGGTTGTACGCTACCTCTACATCTACCTTCGGGATTAGTTTTAGACCTGAATAATTGTTATTTGGTGCGGCGTTGAGCATGAACATTATATCTGGATCTTGTTTGATGCGAGGCGGTTATTCATTTAATCGAGAGAATAATGGTTGTTCTATTTATATGAGTAATATCTTTTATGGTCATGCACCCTTGAAGAGTGGTCTATTTTATTGAATCTCGATAGTAGTGATACACATATTCATAATGTTGAAGCCAAAAGATCAGAGTTGATAATGATAGTGCAACTTATTTGTAACCTTGCCGTTTAGATCATATCGGTGTAAAGCGCATGAAGAAACTCCATCTTGATGGACTTACGGAATCACTTGATTATGAATCACTTGGTACTTCGAACCGTGCCTCATGGGCAAGATGACTAAAACACCGTTCTCGGAGTTATGGAGAGAGCAACAGATTTATTGGAGATCATACATACGGATGTATGTGGTCAATGAATGTTGAGGCTAAATGGCGGATATCGTTATTTTCTCACCTTCACGAGATGATTTGGCGGATATGGGTATATCTACTTAATGAAGCACAAATCTGAAACATTTGAAAAGTTCAAAGAATTTGAGTGAAGTAGAAAATCATCGTAACAAGAAAATAAAGTTTCTACAATCGATCATGGAGGAGAATATTTGAGTTCTGAGTTTGGTTTACATTTGAAACAATGCGGAATAGTTTAGCAACTCCGCCACTGGAACACCACAGCGAAATGGTGTGTCGAGCGTCGTGTCGTACTTTACTTGATATGGTGCGATCTATGATGTCTCTTACCAATTTACTGCTATCGTTTTGGGGTTATGCTTTAGAGATGGCGCATTCACGTTAAATAGGGCACCATCAAAATCCGTTGACCGACGCCTTATGAGCTGTGGTTTGGCAAGAAACCAAAGTTGTCGTTTCTTAAAGTTTGGGGCTGCGATGCTTATGTGAAGAAACTTCAACGAGATAAGCTCGAACCCAAATCGAATGTGTCTTCATAGGATACTCAAAAGAGATGTTGGGGACACCTTCTATCACAGATCCGAAGGCAAGACATTCGTTGCTAAGAATGGATCCTTTCTAGAAAGAGTTTCTCTCGAAAGAAGTGAGTGGGAGAAAGTAGAACTTGATGAGATAAGCTGTATCTACTCCCTTATTGGAAGGTAGTTCATCACGAGAACCGGTTCCGTGACAACTACACCAATTAGTGAGGAAGCTAATGATATTGATCATGAAACTTGGATCAAGTTTCTGCTGAACCTCGTGGGTCTACAGTAAGATCCGCACGAGTGATGCGGTAATCCTATTGCGGAAGTCATGTTACTTGACCATGATGAACCTACGAACTATGATGAAGCGATGATGAGCCGATTCATAAAATGGTTAGAGGCCATGAAATCGAGATGGGATCCATGTATGAAAACAAAGTATGGACTTTGGTTGACTTGCCCGATGATCGGCAAGCCATTGAGAATAAATGGATCTTTAAGAAGGCGGCGCTAATGGTAATGTTACTATCTATAAAGCTCGACTTGTTGCGAAAGGTTTTCGACAAGTTCAAGGGTTGACTATGATGAGACTTTCTCACCCGTAGCGATGCTTAAGTCTGTCCGAATCATGTTGGCTATTGCTGCATTTCATGATTATGAAATTTGGCAAATGGATGTCAAGATTGCATTCTTGAATGGATTTCTAGAAGAAGAGTTGTATATGATGCAGCGGAAGGTTTTGTTGATCCAAAGGTCTTGACAAAGTGTGCAAGCTCCGGCGTTCCATTTATGGACTGGTGCAAGCATCTCGGAGTTGGAATAAGCGCTTTGATAGTGTGATCAAAGCATATGGTTTTATCTGAGACTTTTGGAGAAGCTTTGTATTTACAAGAAAGTGAGTGGGAGCTCTGTAGCATTTCTAGTTTTATATGTTGATGACATATTATTAATTGGAAATGATATAGAATTTCTGGATAGCATAAAGGGATACTTGAATAAAAGTTTTTCAATGAAAGACCTTGGTGAAGCTGCTTACATATTGGGCATCAAAATCTATAGAGATAGATCAAGGCGCTTAATAGGACTTTCACAAAGCACATACCTTGACAAAATTTTGAAAAAGTTCAAAATGGATCGAGGCAAAGAAAGGATTCTTGCACGTGCTACAAGGTGTGAAGTTGAGTCAAACTCAATGCCCGACCACAATGAAGATAGAGAAAATGAAAAATGTTCCTATGCTTGAGCCATAGGCTCTATCATGTATGCAATGTTGTGTACCGGACTGGCGTATGTAGCAATAAGCTTGGTAGGAAGGTACCAAAGTAATCGGTGGATCCTTTGCACAGCGGTCAAGAACATCTGAAATACGAAAAGGACTAAGGATATGTTTCTACGTATATGGAGGTGACAAAGAGCTGAGTCGTAAATGGTTACGTCGATGCAAGCTTTGACACTGATCGAGACGATTCTAAATATAAACCGGATACATGTTTATATTAAGCGGTGGAGCTGTAAGTTGGTGCGATTCTAAACAAAGCGTCGTGGCGGGATCTACATGTGAGCGGAGTACATAGCTGTACGAATCAGCAAATGAAAGATGCGGATGAAGGAGTTCATTTCGATCTAGGTGTCATACCTAGTGCATCACGGACCAATGAAGATCTTACGTGACAATCTTTGGTGCAATTGCTTTGGCAAAGAATCCAGATTTCACAGAGGACCAAGCACATCAGAGAAGCTTCAATTCCATTGGGACCAAGTCCAAGTGGGAGACATAGAGATTTGCAAGATACATACGGATCTGAATGTTGCGAGACCCGTTGACTAAGCCTCTCTCACGAGCAAAACATGATCAGCACCAAAACTCCATGGGTGTTAGAATCATTACTATGTAATCTAGATTATTGACTCTAGTGCAAGTGGGAGGCTGAAGGAAATATGCCTAGATGCAATAATAAAGTTATTATTTATTTCCTCATATCATGATAAATGTTTATTATTCATGCTAGAATTGTATTAACAGGAAACATGATACATGTGTGAATACATAGACAAAACTATAGTCACTAGTATGCCTCTACTTAACTAGCTCATTAATCAAAGATGGTTATGTTTCTAACCATAGACATGTGTTGTCATTTGATTAGTGGGATCACATCATTAGAAGAATGATGTGATTGACATAACCCATTCCGTTAGCCTAGCACTTGATCGTTTAGTATCTTGCTATTGCTTTCTTCATGACTTATACAAAGTTCCTACAACTATGAGATTGTGCAACTCCGTTTACGAAAGAACACTTTGTGTGCTACAAACATCACCATGGCGGGTGATTATAAAGGTGCTCTGGTGTTTCGAAGGTACATGTTGAGTTGGCATAATTCGAGATTAGGATTTGTCACTCCGATTGTCGGAGAGGTATCTCTGGCCCTCTCGGTAATACTCATCACCTAAGCCTTGCAAGCATGTAACTAATGAGTTAGTTATAAGATGATGTATTATGGAGCGAGTAAAGAGACTTGCGATAGCGAGATTGAACTAGGTATTGGATACTGGCGATCGAATCTCGGGCAAATAACATACCGATGACAAAGGAACAACGTATGTTGTTATGGGTTTGACCGATAAAGATCTTACGTAGAATATGTAGGAACCAATATGGGCATCAGGTCCGCTATTGGTTATTGATGAAAATGGTTTTAGGTCATGTCTACATAGTTCTCAAACCCATAGGGTCCGCCGCTTAACCTTTTCGATGGCGGTTTTATTATGAGTTTATAAGTTTTGATGTACGAAGTTTGTTTGGAGTCCGGATGTGATCCACAGAGATGGCGAGGAGTCTCGGAATGGTGAGACATAAAGATTGATATATTGGAAGCTTTGTGTTTGGACATCGGAATGGTTCGGTGAAATCGGCATTTCAGGGAATCTAGGGAGGTTCAAGAACCCCCGGGGTTAATGGGCCTACATGGGCCAGAGGGAGAAGAGGAAGGAGCAGGGAGGGCCGCGCCTCCCCTCCTAGTCGAATAGGACAAGGGAAGAGGCGCCCCCCTTCCTTCCCTCCTTCCCCTCTTTCCCCTTCTCTCCTACTCCAACTTGGAAGGGAGTCCCTACTCCCGGTGGGAGTAGGACTCCCCCTAGCCGCCCCTTGGGCGGCCTCCTCCCCCAGCTCCTTTTATCTGTCAGGTGAGGGGGCACCCCATAGACACACAAGTTGATCTCGGATCGTTCCTTGGCGTGTCTGGTGCCCCTTCCACCTTATTCCACCTCGGTCATATCGTCGCGGAGTTTGGCGAAGCCTGCGCTCTGTTGGGGAGCGTAGTAATTTCAAAAATTTCCTATGCACGCGCAAGATCATGGTGATGGCATAGCAGCGAGAGGAGAGTGTATGTCCATGTACCCTCGTGGGCCGTGGCGAGCGTTATCCTGGGTTCGAGCGTCATGACCTAAAACCTCTCGATCAATAGTAGCGGTTTGGATGCCCTGCGTTCATATTCGATGTCGAACCGATCAACCGACCTCATCGATCCAGCCGAGCTCCGGATATGAGTTCCGTCGGCCATGCTTGCGGCGTGATATTACCGAGAAGGGCGATGATGATGTTCTAATCTTGAATTATGCCAACCCAACATGCGGCGGCTTCACCTAAACTCGTTGTGCGTTTGGCGATATGTTCTTCAGGTGGAATATGGTGGAAGTCATGGGCAGCGCTAAGCGATCAAGTGGCTAACGGAGCGATCGTCAATCATCATTCTTCTAATGATGTGTCTATCAAATGACAACACATGCCTATGGTTAGGAAACATAACCATCCCGTTATAGAGGCATAAGTGACTATAGTTTTGTCTATGGTATCATGTTTAGGTTAATACCTAGCATGAATAATAAACATTTATCATGAATGAGAAATAAATAATAACTTTATTATTGCCTCTAGGGCATATTTCCTTGATCTCCCACTTGCACTAGAGTCAATAATCTAGATTACATAGTAATGATTCTAACACCCATGGAGTTTTGGTGCTGATCATGTTTTGCTCGTGAGAGAGGCTTAGAAGAGGTGCAAAGGATCCAATGTATCTTGCAAATCTCGTCTCCCACTTGGACTTTCCGAATGGAATTGAAGCGTCTCTTGATGTGCTTGGTCCTATTTGGACTAGCAATTGAGATATTGTCATAGAAGATCTTCATTGGTCGATGCACTAGGTATGGCACCTAGAAAGGAAATGAACTCCTTCATCCAGACTCCTTCATTTGCTGCTTGAGAAGCAGCTATGTACTCCGCTCACATGTAGATCCCGCCCACGGCGCTTTGTTTAGAACTGCACCAACTTACAGCTCCTCGTATGGTTTGCGATTTAGAATCGTGGGATCAATGTCAAAGCTTGCTCGGCGTAACCATTTACGACTCTCTTTGTCTCATATTGAAACATATCCCCATGTTCTTGACCGCTGTCGATGGCATACATGATAGAGCCTATGGCTGAAGCATAGGAACATTTTTATTTCTCTCTATCTTCTGCTTGTGGTGGGCATTGAGTTTGACTCAACTTCACACCTTGTAACACAGGCAAGAATCCTTTCTTTGCCTGATCCATTTTGAACTTTTCAAAATTTTGTCAAGGTATGTGCTTGTGAAAGTCCCTTGATCTATCTCTATAGATTTTGATGCCCAATATGTATAGCAGCATCACGATCTTTCATTGAAAAACTTTTATTCAAGTATCCTTTATGGATTCTATATCATTTCCAATTAATAATATGTCATCAACATATAAAACTAGAAATGCTCAGAGCTCCCATTCGAGCTTCTCCAAAGTCTCAGATAAAACCCTTTGTCACACATCAAAGCGCTTAACTCCGAGATGCTTGCACCAGTCCATAAATGGATACGCTGAGCGCACACTTTGTCAACACCTTTTGGATCAACAAAACCTTCCGCTGCATCATATACAACTCTTCTTCTAGAAATCCATTCAAGAATGCAGTCTTGACATCCATTTATTTCATAATCATGAAATGCAGCAATAGCCAACATGATTCGGACAGACTTAATCGCCACGGGTGAGAAAGTCTCATCGTAGTCAACCCCTTGAACTTGTCGAAAACCTTCGCAACAAGTCGAGCTTTATAGACGATAACATTACCATCAGCGTCGGTCTTCTTAAAGATCCATTTATTCTCTTTAAGGTTCATCATGGTCAAGTAACATGACTTCCTGCAATAGGATTACCGCACCACTCAGTGCGGATCTTTCGTAGACCTACGAGCTCGGCCAGAAACTTGATCTCAAGTTTCATGATCAATATCATTAGCTTCCTCACTAATTGGTGTAGTTGTCACGGAACCCGTACCTTCCAATAAGGGGTAGATACTGCTTATCTCATCAAGTTCTACTTTCCTCCCACTCACTTCTTTCGAGAGACTCCAATAGAAGGTCATGAAGTTTCTTCACATAAGGCAGCCCCAAATATGTGAATGCGCCATCTCTAAAGCATCATATCAAGTAAAGTACGATATTGACGCTCGACACACCATTTTAACTGTGGCGTGAGTTGCTAAACTATTCCGCATTGTTTCAAATATAAACCAAACTCGAACTCAAATATTCTCCTCCACGATCGATCGTAGAAACTTTATTTTCTTGTTAGATGATTTTCTACTTACTTTTCAAAGTTTCATACTTGTGCTTCATTAAGTAGATATACCCCGCCAAATCATCTCGTGAAGGTGAGAAAATAACGATATCCGCCACGAGCCTCAACATTCATTCAATGTATGATCTCCAATAAATCTGTTGCTCTCCATAGTTCCCGAGAACGGTGTTTTAGTCATCTTGCCCATGAGGCACGGTTTGGTACCAAGTGATTCATAATCAAGTGATTCGTAATTCCATTATGCTTTTACATCGATATGACCTAATGCCACAAATAAGTTGCACTATCATTTCAACTGCATCTTTTGGCTTCAACATTATGAATATGTGTATCACTACTATCGAGATTCAATAAAATAGACCACTCTTCAAGGGTGCATGACCATAAAAGATATTACTCATATAAATAGAACAACCATTATTCTCTGATGAATAACCGCCTCGATCAAACAAGATCCAGATATAATGTTCATGCTCAACGCCGCACCAAATAACTCAGGTCTAAAACTAATATGTAGAGGTAGCGTGCGAATCATCGATCACATCGACATGGAGCTTCCCACGCCGCATCGTCACCTCACTGGTGCTCGCTTATTCAGTAGTCAAGATCAAATCGGTGTACACGAGCTCTAGTTAGGTACACATCAATAACATGACAATCCGCCAAATACTTGGAGCAGTTCCGCTTTAGTGTCCAACCGCATAGTTAGGACCAGACTTGGGTTTCTTCTTGAGCAGCAACTTGCTTGCCGACCTCAACACTTGATGTTCCTTCTGATTTCTACCTCCGCTTGCTTTCAGATCAAGAGCTCGAATAGTCTTGTTCATCCCTTGCATATTATAGTTCATTGAATCAAGTGATTATTATACCTGCACATTCCGAGTATGTGTTCACCGACAATTCTCCTCCATCTTGCAGCCATAGAACTTATTGGAGACTTTATTCATCAATGCTTGAAATATTAACTTCAACTCCCGAACATCTCATATGCTCATGACACGCGCCGTAATGCCAATAAAGCGTATCCACTCGACATAAATGATAAGGACTGCATAGTAATGATTCTCAAGGAACGCATTAAAATTCAACGATCCAACAACAACATGAGCCATCTATCTACAAACAAACATCTTTCAACTATTTGGACTTTCAGAATCGTCAGGATCAATCTTGCTCAGTACAACATCATGATAGAGCCTATGGTTCAGCTGACGATTCTTTCAAGGGCTTTGTAGAGTCCCGTCTTGATCTATCTCTATAGATTTTGGCCCGTCTTGACATCCATTTGCCAAATTTCATAATCATGAAATGCAGCAATAGCCAACATGATTCGGACAGACTTAAGCATCGCCACGGGTGAGAAAGTCTCATCGTAGTCAACCCCTTGAACTTGTCGAAAACCTTTCGCAACAAGTCGAGCTTTATAGACGAGAACATTACCATCAGCGTCGGTCTTCTTAAAGATCCATTTATTCTCAATGGCTTGCCGATCATCGGCAAGTCAACCAAAGTCCATACTTTGTTTTCATACATGGATCCCATCTCGATTTCATGGCCTCTAACCATTTTGCGGAATCTGGCTCATCATCGCTCTCATAGTTCGTAGGTTCATCATGGTCAAGTAACATGACTTCCGTAATAGGATTACCGTACCACTCTGTGCGGATCTTACTCCGTAGACCCACGAGGCTCAAGCAGAAACTTGATCAAGTTTCATGATCAATATCATTAGCTTCCTCACTAATTGGTGTAGTTGTCACGGAACCGGTTCTCGTGATGAACTACCTTCCAATAAGGGAGTAGATACAGTTATCTCATCAAGTTCTACTTTCCTCCCACTCACTTCTTTCGAGAGAAACTCCTTCTCTAGAAAGGATCCATTCTTAGCAACGAATGTCTTGCCTTCGGATCTGTAATAGAAGGTGTACCCAACAGTCTCTTTTGAGTATCCTATGAAGACACATTTCTCCGATTTGGGTTCAAGCTTATCTGGCTGAAGTTTCTTCACATAAGCATCGCAGCCCCAAACTTTAAGAAACGACAACTTTAGTTTCTTACCAAACCACAGTTCATAAGGCGTCGTGTCAACGGATTTTGATGGTGCCCTATTTAACGTGAATGCGGCCATCTCTAAAGCATAACCCCAAAACGATAGCGGTAAATCGGTAAGAGACATCATAGATCGCACCATATCAAGTAAAGTACGACACGACGCTCGACACACCATTTCGTTGTGGTGTTCCGGTGGCGTGAGTTGAAACTATTCCGCATTGTTTCAAATATAAACCAAACTCAGAACTCAAATATTCTCCTCCACGATCGATCGTAGAAACTTTATTTTCTTGTTATGATGATTTTCTACTTCACTCAAATTCTTTGAACTTTTCAAATGTTTCATACTTGTGCTTCATTAAGTAGATATACCCATATCTGCTCAAATCATCTGTGAAGGTGAGAAAATAACGATATCCGCCACGAGCCTCAACATTCATTGGACCACATACATCTGTATGTATGATCTCCAATAAATCTGTTGCTCTCTCCATAGTTCCGGAGAACGGTGTTTTAGTCATCTTGCCCATGAGGCACGGTTTGCAAGTACCAAGTGATTCATAATCAAGTGATTCCGAATTCCATCAAGATGGAGTTTCTTCATGCGTTTACAATCGATATGACCTAAACGGCAAGTGCCACAAATAAGTTGCACTATCATTATCAACTTTGCATCTTTTGGCTTCAACATTATGAATATGTGTATCACTACTATCGAGATTCAATAAAATAGACCACTCTTCAAGGGTGCATGACCATAAAAGATATTACTCATATAAATAGAACAACCATTATTCTCTCGATTTAAATGAATAACCGCCTCGCATCAAACAAGATCCAGATATAATGTTCATGCTCAACGCCGCACCAAATAACAATTATTCAGGTCTAAAACTAATCCGAAGGTAGATGTAGAGGTAGCGTGCCGATCGCGATCACATCGACTTTGGAACCGCTTCCACGCCAAGATCGTCCTCATCCTTGGTCAAGGTCGCTTATTCAGTAGTCCCTGCTTCGAGTTGCAAATATTAGCAATGAACCAGATCAAATACCCAGTGCTACTACGAGCTCTAGTTAGGTACACATCAATAACATGTATATCACATATTGTTCACTTTGCCATCCTTCTTATCCGCCAAATACTTGGAGCAGTTCCGCTTTAGTGTCCACCGCTTGGTAGAGAAGCACTCGCCAGCTTAGGACCAGACTTGGGTTTCTTCTCTTGAGCAGCAACTTGCTTGCCGTTCTTCTTGAAGTTCCCCTTCTTCTTCCCTTTGCCCTTCTTCTTGAAACTAGTGGTCTTGTTGACCATCAACACTTGATGTTCCTTCTTGATTTCTACCTCCGTTGCTTTCAGCATTGCGAAGAGCTCGGGAATAGTCGTGTTCATCCCTTGCATATTATAGTTCATCACGAAGCTCTTGTAGCTTGGTGGCAGTGATTGGAGAATTCTGTCAATGACACTATCATTAGGAAGATTAACTCCCAGTTGAATCAAGTGATTATTATACCCGCACATTACGAGTATGTGTTCACCGACGTAACTATTCTCCTCCATCTTGCAGCCATAGAACTTATTGGAGACTTCATATCTATCAATCCGGCATTTGCTTGAAATATTAACTTCAACTCCCGAACATCTCATATGCTCCATGACATTCAAAACGTCGCTGAATGCCCGGTTCTAAGCCGTAACGCATGGCACATCGAACTATAGAGTAGTCATCAGCTTTGCTCGCCAGACGTTCTAACGCCGCCGCCAGATCAAGAAGCAGGCTGGCACCCACCGGTGCTCCTGTGACGTAACTCTTTCATGTATCAATGAGGATAATCTCGAGTTACGGACCCGATCCGTAATTGCTACCATCATCTTTCAACTTTGCTTTCTCAAGGAACGATTAAAATTCAACGGAACAACAACATGAGCCATCTATCTACAAACAAACATAGACAAGCAAGATACTATCAGTACTAAGTTCATGATAAATTTAAGTTCAATTAATCATATTACTTAAGAACTCCCACTTAGACGACATTTCTCTAGTCATCTAAGTGATCACGTGATCCAAATCAACTAAACCATAACCGATCATCACGTGAGATGGAGTAGTTTTCAATGGTGAACATCATTATGTTGATCATATCTACTATATGATTCACGCCGACCTTTCGGTCTCCGTGTTCCGAGGCCATATCTGCATATGCTAGGCTCGCCAAGTTTAACTCGAGTATTCTGCGTGTGCAAAACTGGCTTGCACCGTTGTAGATGGACGAGAGCTTATCACACCCGATCATCACGTGGTGTCTCGACACGATTTAACTTTGGCAACGGTGCATACTGTGGAGAACACTACTTGATAATTTTAGTGAGAGATCATCTTAAAATTCTACCGCCAATCAAAGCAAGATAAGATGCATGAAGGATAAACATCACATGCAATCAATATAAGTGATATGATATGGCCATCATCATCTTGTGCTTGTGATTCCATCTCCGGCACCGCCGTGATCACCATAAATCACCGTAGCGACACCTTGATCTCCATCGTAGCATCGTTGTCGTTCACGCCATCTATTGCTTCTACGACTATCGCTACCGCTTAGTGATAAAGTAAAGCAATTACATGTATGCTTGCATTTCATACAATAAAGCGACAACCATATGGCTCCTGCCATTGCCGATAACTTTGGTTACAAAACATGATCATCTCCTACAATAAACTCCAAGACTACGAATATACAAGATTGAAGACTCCGTCCCGTGTCCGGATGGGACTTTCCTTGGCGTGGAAGGCAAGCTTGGCAATACGGATATGTAGATCTCCTACCATTATAACCGACTCTGTAACCCTAGCCTCCTCCGGTGTCTATATAAACCGGAGGGCTTTGAATCCATAGGACAATATACATTACAACAATCATACCATAGGCTAGCTTTAGGGTTTAGCCTCCTTGATCTCGTGGTAGATCCACTCTTGTACTACCCATATCATCAATATTAATCAAGCGGGGCGTGAGGGTTTTACCTCCATCGAGAGGGCCGAACACAGGTAAAACATCGTGTCCCTCGTCTCCTGTTACCATCCGCCTAGGCGCATGATTGGGACCCCCTACCGAGATCCGCCGGTTTGACACCGACATTGGTGCTTTCATTGAGAGTTCCTCGTGTCGTCACCGATAGGTAGGATGCCTCCACCCGTCTTCAAAGGCGGTGTTTTTGCGCCGAAGGGGCCTTGGCGCCGGCCAAACTATCCAACTAGGAGGTTTTCTTATGACCGCTTTGTCCGCCGCCGCCGACAAAGACTACTCAAGTCGTCGGAAGCAATCTTCGCGTCGGCTCGAAAGCTGCCGAGCAGTTGGATCAATAGAGCTCGTCATGTTAACGAGCTCTTGGATAAATGTCGCCGCCACGAGAGTCGCTCACATGACTACAACCAGATTGCGCTTAAAACCGATCTAAGAGAGATTAACTCTCCCCAGGCCACCCACCACGTCGCAGTGGTAGAGGAGCAATACGGCAACTCTTCGCCTTTATTGAAAACTATTCACGTCCAGATTCCCGAACCCTCCATGCCGGATTTCCGTGGAGGGACGGACTTCGATCGAGCATTGAACTTAAAATCATGCATCGCTCCGGACTCGCTGGATCGTATCCGGCAACCCAAGCTTTCGAATTCGGAGACTTCTCGGCCTTTAAGGCCCAAGATGGGCAGGGATCCGGATTTTAGTCTACCCACCCGCCCAGACATATGCGATCTATCTCTTATACGGCAAGAGCCAGCTGAAACAGTACATCACTATTGGGCCAGATTCCTCCTGGTTATGGACAGGATAAAGGACTGCCGAGAGGAAAACGCAATCTCAATTTTCCGCAATAATTGCACGGACAAGGGAATATTAAACACCATCGATCGTCGTAAAATTACACGCTTCACCGATCTGGCGTCCATAGTACCAAAGTACTGTGCAATGGAGAGTTTCCGGACATCCGAAAACCAATTTTGGGATAATCCGGCCCCAACCCCAGTCCGCAGCAAAAGGTTGCGTTACAGTCAGGCCCCAGATGCAAAAACGAAAAAGCAAAAACCCAATAAAGGGCACGGAACTGTACTAGAGGGATGGCTCAATGGACCCTGTAAGCTGCATAGTACAGGAGGAGCCGTCCCAACACATAGCCTTCGAGCATGTTGGGTATTACGGCAGGTGGCCAAAAGTGGCGTGGAGCTTCTAGCCCGGAAAACCACCCCAACAACACCGATGCGGTATCAATGTCTTGAGACCTTCGCATCAAACAATATCGCAACGAACAATCAGCGGACTCGCGAAGTCTACCAAGTAGCAACAGCAAATCCATGGGGCGACACAGCTATTACCTTCAACGCTAGCGGCGAGCCTAAATTCGAACAGCAGGCGCGGCCTGCTGGTGCTTAGTCCCATAGTGGGCGGCTTTTCGTGACAAAAGTCCTCATGGATGGCGGCAGCGGACTAAACCTCATCTATGAGGAAACTCTGCGAAAAATGGAAATCGATTGGAGCCGTATTGGCGAAGCAGCACAACCTTCAGAGGAATAATCCCTAGCGGAAGCGCTGCACGGAAAAATCACACTCGATGTGGTGTTGGCTCACCGGACAATTATAGATCCGAAGAAGTCACGTTCCAAGTGGCCCCGTTCAGCAGCGGATATCACGCTATATTAGGACGAGAGGCATTCACAATTTTTCAAGTAGTACCTCATTACAGGTACATGAAGCTCAAAATGCCTGGGACCGGCGGAATAATCACTCTCGCTAGTGATCCGGACATAGCACTCCACGCCGAAAACAAGACAGCCGCACTAGCCCTCGAGGCACTATCCGAAGCCTTAGCAGCAGAAGAACTCACCGCGCTGCGCTCTATGGTGAATAGGGACGATTTGATACTCGATAAAAGATCCCAGTCCACCTCCTTCAAACCAGCAGATGAAATAATAAAATTCCAGGTCCATCCAACGGACCAAACAAAGACGGCCTCAATTGGGGCACAATTGAACCCGAGGTAAGCGCGCGCTTTCTTGCGAATTCGCCGGGAAAATTGGTACATTTTACTTTGGCATCCGCCGGAAATGCCGGAATCCCACGCAGATTGGCGAACACAGCCTAAACATCCTAAAAGTTTAAGCCGATCAAACAGGCTCTTGACGATTTTCGAACCCAAAAGACAGGCAATGGGAGAAGAGCTAGCCAAGCTATTGGAAGCGGATTCATCAGAGATATCAAACATCCGGATTGGCTAGCAAATCTGGTAATGGTACCAAAGAAGGACAAATCCTGGCGCCTCTGTGTCGATTTTAAAGACCTCAATAAGGCTTGCCCAAAGGATCCCTTCCCTCACCCGCATCGACCAAATTATCGATGCTACCGCAGGGCACAATTCATTGTGCTTCCTCGACGCATACTCTGGCTACCATCAAATCAAGATGGCAGAAGCAGACCAAGCCGCAACGGCATTTATCACTCCTTACGAACCATTCTGCTTCAACACGATGCCCTTCGGACTTAAAAACGCCAGGGCAACATATCAGCGCATGATTCAAACATGCCTGGCTACCCAGATCGGCAAAACAGTCGAGGCATACGTAGACGACGTAGTCGTCAAAAAAAACACGTCGAAACCCTAGTAGACGATTTGAGGCTCACATTCGACAATCTCAGAGCATATGAATTCAAGCTGAACCCAGAAAAATGTATTTTCGGTGTACCAGCCGGAAAGCTGCTGGGCTTCATTGTATCTGGTAGAGGAATAGAAGCAAACCCAGCTAAAATCCGAGCTCTGTCACAACTGGACATTCCAAAAGACCTCAAACAAATACAAAGATTAACAGGATGCGTGGCAGCTCTAAGCCGCTTTATCTCCCGTCTAGGAGAAAAGGTGTTGCCCCTCTATCGCCTCCTTAGGCGCATCGAACACTTCGAGTGGACGGATGCTGCCACTGCCGGACTCGAAGAAATAAAGGCCATATTGGCAACAAATCCGGTCCTGGCTGCGCCCAATTTAGGCGAACCAATGTTGTTATACATCGCAGCAACACATCAAGTTGTAAGCGCGGTACTCGTCGTCGAGCGAGAGCGAAGGGCACAAATTCCCTCTTCAAAAACAGTGTATTATGTATCCCTTTGTGTTAACCCCTGCAAGTCCGTTACCGCACTATTAGAAGATAGCATATCACGGTGTTCATGGCGTCCGGAAGCTCCGACACTACTTTCAAGAGTGTTCGATAACGATGGCCTCTGAAGTACCACTCAATGACATTATAAATAAGCGAGCTTAGCAGGCGGGATTGCAAAATGGGCCATTGAGCTCTTACCATTTGATATAACTTACAAACCTCGTGAGCTATAAACTCACAAGTTTTGGCTGACTTTGTCGCCGAATGGGTGAAGCCGAACTCCATAAAAGTACGGCGCATACTCCAATTGGACTATGCATTTCGACGGCTCTAAAATGTTGGCCGGACTGGGGGCTGGCGTCGTATTGACGTCCCCAACCGGAGACACAGTCCAGTATGTACTTCAAATAATGTACACGGACTCCAACAACGCAGCCGAATACGAGGCCCTGTTACATGGTCTCCGGATGGCAGTCTCCATGGGCATTCAACGCCTAGAGGTGCGCGGGGATTCAAACCTTGCAATATCCCAAATAAACGGAGACTTTGACGCCAAGGATCCAAAAATGGCAGCATATCGCAACGCTGTCCTAAAAATGTCAGCTCGGTTTGAAGGACTCGAATTCCATCACATAGCCCGAGATAATAACCAAGCGGCGATGTATTAGCGCATCGGTCGCAACGTGATGCTGTCCCTTCAAATATCTTCCTGGAACGGCTCTTCAAGCCATCCGTACTATGGGAAGAGGAGCCCGGAAGTGACAAACCAGAAAAAACCGCGCCAATCGGTGAGTCAGCCGATGAAATAACACCTTCAGCCCACGTCATAATGGCAGTAATCACAGCGTGGACAGAACCATTCCTAGCCTACTTGCTTAGGCAGGAACTTCCCGAAGACCAAAACGAGGCCCACTGCATAGTCCGGCGATCGAAAGCCTACAAGGTCCATGAGGGAGAACTTTATAAGAAAAGTACAACCAGAGTCCTTCAAAGGTGTATCTCCGAAGACGAAGGGCGAAACCTCCTGGCTGAAATCCATGCCGGACTAGGCGGACACCACGCAACAGCCTGGGCCCTTGTAGGAAAGGCATTCTGTACAGGATTTTATTGGCCGACGGCCCGGGCAGATGCCCAGGACTTAGTCCAAAAATGCGTTGGTTATCAGCTCTTTGCTAATCAGAGCCACATGCCGCCCACCGCCCTCAAAACTATACCCATTACCTGGCCGTTCGCGGTCTGGTGGCTTGATATGGTTAGACCCCTTAAAGGGGGAACCCACAAGCAAAGATACCTATTGGTCATGGTGGATAAATTCACCAAATGGATAGAGGCCAAACTGGTTAAAACGGCAGAGTCCGGACCAGTGATAGACTTTATATCCGGGTTAGTACACCGCTACGGACTCCCCCACAGCATCATCACCGACAACGGCACGAACTTCACAGCCGATGAGGTTAACTCATGGTGCAAAAATATGGGCATCAAGCTCGACTACGCTTCTGTCTATCACCCTCAAACCAATGGTCAAGTGGAAAGAGCAAATGGTCTAATAATGAGCGGCATTAAACCCAGACTAGTGCGGTCACTTACTAAATCTGACACACACTGGGTAGAGGAGCTTGACTCCGTACTCTGGGGGCTGCGGACAACGCCTAACCGTACTACCGGATTCACACCATTCTTTATGGTCTACGGCGTAGAGGCAGTCTTGCCCTGCGACATTATTCATGACTCACCTCGAGTGCGCATGTACGAAGAAAGAGAGGCCGAGCTGGATCGGCAGGACAGCTTGGACGCATGGGAGGAAGAATGCGACGTCGCCAAGGCTCGTTCCGCATTCTATCAGCAGCAGGCCCGAAGATATCAAAGCAGAGAAGTACGGGCCAAGACTTACAACGTCGGCGAACTGGTTCTACGACTGCCGGACAAGAAAAATGACAAGCTCAAGCCCAAATGGGAGGGCCCTTCATTATCGATCAAGTCCTGACCGGCGGGGCGTACCGTCTACGAAATGCGTCGGATAACCGACTCGAGCCGAACCCATGGAACGCAGCCCGCCTCCGAAGATTCTATGCCTAGCGCCGGACTAAGAGTTCCCCTTCCTCCGTCCAAATTCTTACACTTCGGCTGTCTTTTGTTTCTCTCTTCATAACCCTTTTTACTAAAAAGCCCCTAAGGGCCTACTTTCGCATTGTTCACATACACTTGATGTGCCATCCACACTCATTATACCTGGGGGCTTCTTTCACAGAAGCTCAAATTATAAGGGTTTTATGCCCAGCACATGTGTCAAGCTTCCACATGTACCTTTTGCTCACCATTATATGCATCGATATGACTTAAGTTTTGGCCAAGCTAGGTTGCCTGGCTCTGTGCTTACCCCCACGTTCGATTGTTGGCTAGGAGGTAAAGGAGCACCTCTGCGATTATTCTTGCCGGGTCACCGGATGTGTACCTCGGTGGGTGAAGCGAAAGCTAAGCGTTCTTAAGGGAATATTGATCGGTGACCTAAAAGATGATTTTTACCTACTCATTTATTAGCCCACAGATGTTTTTACGCTTTTTTGCTTGATTCGGACATGCACTTTAGGGCATGCCTCCCGAGGAAAGGAACCCTTAGCGGAACTATTCTCTCTGGAAGATGTTTCTTACTAACCATGTAATATAACATAACTAGTTGGGCACTTGTGCGATAAAGCACTAATGACTCCCGCTTTGGTCTCCATGCATACCCGGTTGGTTTTAACCAAAAAGGTATTCGGACACACTCCGGACTCTCGGGTCCCGAGGTTGAAGCGAAAAGGTCCGCAAAGACAAACGATCTACAATCCGGCTAGAAGGCATTTCATATGTCACTTTAAAGGAAAACATACATCGTCAAAATTACTGATTGTATTCCTCCTCAATCCCGTCTAACAGGCTGTCTAACTTACAGTCACGTTGGGAAAATTTAGCAGCCAACTCTACTTGGCTGTACACTAAACTCACAGGGATCTCCTTCCCATCGGGCCCACCGGTCCAACTTCGGCCATGTGGTTGGGATCCGCCTTCTTGTAGCGCGTCTTCACCATGGTCCAAGCCTCCCTGGCACCTTGACGGCAAGCCGAAATCTTCCATAAACGGAAGCGCTGCCGCACTCCCTGAAGCTTCTCCGCAAGCTCCCCAAGGCCCTCGGGTAGGGAGATGGCTGGCCATAAAGCCTGGACGACGCCGCTCATTGCCTGCCGAACTCGTTCGAGTAGTTGCAACAGCTCGAGAAGTTGATCACCCGTTGATATGGGTATCTCCTCCGCAGGGCGACCTGTGAGTATACCTACAAGACATACTATGTCAATTTACTTCCTCGCCGAACTCTTCTTTTCAAAAGACTCCGCTCAAGCACTTACTATAAATGCCGCGACGAAGCCGCTGGTTCTCCTTAACGGAGCTGGACAGCCCGGCTTGAGCGCCTTTCAGCTCTTCTCCGAGCTTGGCGTTGGCATCTTGGAGCTGGTTCCTTTCTTGCTGCACCCTATTCAGCACTCTCTCGCTGACCTTTAGGCTGGCGCGATGGTCTTACTGTCCGGATCTTGTCGTGGCACCTGCAATATCACTATTAGACTTGCGCTTACACGCCGCTGGCGCTTATATTTATTAATAAAAATGTGTTACCGGGAGGGGTCTCGCGTCTCCTCTCTGCGGCAGCAAGTCTTGGCCTCAAGTTGGGCCTTGCATTCTTGCAGCTCACGAGACAATTTGGGCATTCTTCTCGAAAGAGCTCTGCGTTTCAAATGATCCTTAAATCAGTTAACATAACTACTTTAAGTATCGGGGGCTACTGGTATATATAACCATTAAAATTCCCTTACCCGTATGTCTTTCACATACTGCTCCGTGGCTCTGGTAAAACCATCTTGGCGGCACGCAGTGTGCGTCCCCTGCGTTAAAGGCGTCCAATGCCTCGGGAGAAGCACGCTTCACAAAATCTTGTCGTGGCGCCTATGGTTCATAAGCGCTCTCCACCTCAGACTTGGTGGCGGACAGTCTATCGGTGTCCTCCGTTGGAGAAGGATCCGGCCCGCGTCTTGCGCTTGCCTCCCCCTCCTGGCCGGGCGCTGGAGCCTGGCCGGTGTAGATTGGATCGGCAACTTCCGCGCTCGCAGTCTGGCGAGCACTTTTTCTCCTATAAAGATCATGAGCACTCAGACGCTTCCTAGGAGCGTTGCTCTGAAAATTCAAATACGAGTTATACCTCTGCGGTGACGTTTCGTTCCGTACCGCGCTCCTTTTCCGCCTGCTGGTCCGGACTGACCTTTGTTTGTCAGCCTCCGCGGGATCGGCTTCCCGCCATGAAGGCGCTTCCTGTAAAACACCGTCGTTCGCGAAGGTCAGAAATAGGCAAGGAAGAGACAATGGTGTCCGGACCTCGGTCACAGTCACCTGGGAAGCCGGATACAGTCCGGGGTAGTCCGCCGTAATGGCGACCAAAGCATTGTCCATGCTGAGCTGGTAAAATACCCCGTCGATCAGCTCCACCTTGATGTCCGGATCCTCTTCGGAGGCCGGATCTAGGGATCTTTCTGGATCCTCGAGTTGCGGAGCGGGACTTATCATGTCCTCCACAGTCCGGTGTAGATCCTGCGCCGAAGACATAATGTAAGAAGCTTAAACTTCGAAAGCATGGGTTGAGCCCTTAAAGGTGTTCGCTTACCCATCCTCTAGGGTTGTTCATGGAAAACTCATTCAAAGGGTTCGTTCGAAGGAAGTCCTCTTTCTCCCCCTTGTACAGGCTGGACAGGATCTCCACCAGATCCTCGGTCGAATCCGGCCCTTTGCGGCCATGACGGGTGGCATCATCCTCCCAGTTGAAATCCCACATGGGGTGGCCTCTGTATTGCAAAGGCTGTACCCGCCGCATGATGCATGTCGCCATGACTCCAATCATGGTCAACCCGGAATGGGCCAGTAATCTTATTCGGCCCATCAAGTAATGGACGCTCTTGTCTTCCTCAATCGGGGCTCCGTGGGCGCCCGGTGGCGTTCTTGGAGGAGCAGCACTAAACTCCGGGAGGCCAATCCGGACTGGGTCCGGCAGCGGAGCGTCTCCTATATAAAACCACTCGGAGGGCCAGTCTTCGGACGCCTTCTTGGGGGTACCGGATGGGTATCCGGTCCCGGCGATGCGCCATATTTCGGCGCCGCCCACTTGATATATGGACCCCTCGTAAGAACGGGGTACGAGGCAGAACAGCCTCTTCCACAAAGCAAAATGGGGCTCAATGCCCAGGAATAACTCGCAAAGAGCTACATATCCCGCGATATGCAAGACAGAGGCGGGTGTGAGGTGGTGGAGCTGGAGTCCGTAGAACTCCAGGAGCCCGCGGAGGAACGGATGTATTGGGAATCCGAGTCCCCTTATCAGACAAGGGACGAAGCATACCCGCTCCCCCTTATGGGGGCTTGGGGTAGCCTCCGCTTGCCTTCCACCTTGATAAGTAACCAGCCCGGCTCGAACCGGGACCATGAAGGCCGGAGGGAGATAACCCCCCGCTTGGAGCTTCATTAGCTCGTTGTGCGGAACAGAGCACCTCCTCCAATCCACTGGCGGTGGACTGGGAGCGCGAGAAGAGGAGCCGCGTCGACGGTCCATGATGGAATGGATTTTTAGGTCAAAGGCGCTCCGGTGAAGTATTCGCGGGAGGAAGATGGTGTGGTTTGGATCTGGATTTTTGCCTCTTTTGTAGGCGGACGGCTCGCACGACTAGGGGGTGAAAACGTAAAAGATACCCTGGCTTTTCGCATTCGTGCGACGCGTGGAAAAAGGCTATTATTGGACGTAGAAGCCAAGGAACACAGTATATATGATGAAGCGGATCTTGTTTCGGCGATTACATGGAACTTGAAAGGAGAACCCGCCTTGCAGCGCCGAAGACTATATCTGGCGCTGGACTTATCGTCATTGAAGCCTGGTTCGGAGCTCTTGAGGAGTCTGGACTAGGGGATGTCCGGACAGCGGACTATCATCATCCGCCGGACTCCAAGACTACGAAGATACAAGATTGAAGACTCCGTCCGTGTCCGGATGGGACTTTCCTTGGCATGGAAGGCAAGCTTGGCAATCGGATATGTAGATCTCCTACCATTGTAACCGACTCTGTGTAACCCTAGCCTCCTCCGGTGTCTATATAAACCGGAGGGCTTTAGTCCGTAGGACAATATACATTACAGCAATCATACCATAGGCTAGCTTTAGGGTTTAGCCTCCTTGATCTCGTGGTAGATCCACTCTTGTACTACCCATATCATCAATAATAATCAAGCAGGACGTAGGGTTTTACCTCCATCTAGAGGGCCCGAACCTGGGTAAAACATCGTGTCCCTCGTCTCCTGTTACCATCCGCCTAGACGCACAGTTCGGGACCCCCTACCCGAGATCCGCCGGTTTTGACACCGACAACTCCCCTTTTCAGAGTTGGAGTAGGAGAGAAGGGGGAAAGAGGGGAAGGAGGGGAAGGAAAGGGGGGGCGCCGCCCCCCTTCCCCTGTCCTATTCGGACTAGGAGGAGGAGGGGCGCGCGGCCCCCTCCTGGCTCCTTCCTCTTCTCCCTCTTGGCCCATGTAGGCCCATTAACCACCGGGGGGGCTCCGGTAACCTCCCGGTACTCCGGTAAAATGCCGATTTCACCCGGAACCATTCTGATGTCCAAACACAGGCTTCGAATATATCAATCTTTATGTCTCAACCATTCCGAGACTCGTCGTCATGTCCGTGATCACATCCGGGACTCCGAACAAACTTCGGTACATCAAAACTTATAAACTCATAATAAAACTATCATCAAAACGTTAAGCGTGCGGACCCTACGGGTTCGAGAACTATGTAGACATGACCTAAAACCATTCTCGGTCAATAACCAATAGCGGGACTTGGATGCCCATATTGGTTCCTACATATTCTACGAAGATCTTTATCGGTCAAACCGCATAACAACAAACGTTTTTCCCTTTGTCATCGGTATGTTACTTGCCCGAGATTCGATCGTCGGTATACAATACCTAGTTCAATCTCGTTACCGGCAAGTCTCTTTACTCGTTCCGTAATACATCATCTTATAACTAACTCATTAGTTACATGCTTGCAAGGCTTAGGTGATGAGTATTACCGAGAGGGCCCAGAGATACCTCTCCGACAATCGGAGTGACAAATCCTAATCTCGAATTATGCCAAGCCAACATGTACCTTCGGAAACACCTGTAGAGCACCTTTATAATCACCCAGTTACGTTGTGACGTTTGGTAGAACACAAAGTGTTCTTCCGGTAAACGGGAGTTGCACAATCACATAGTTGTAGGAACTTTGTATAAGTCATGAAGAAAGCAATAGCAGTATACTAAACGATCAAGTGCTAGGCTAACGGAATGGGTCATGTCAATCACATCATTCTTCTAATGATGTGATCTCACTAATCAAATGACAACACATGTCTATGGTTAGGAAACATAACCATCTTTGATTAATGAGCTTGTTAAGTAGAGGCATACTAGTGACTATAGTTTTGTCTATGTATTCACACATGTATCATGTTTCCGGTTAATACAATTCTAGCATGAATAATAAACATTTATCATGATATGAGGAAATAAATAATAACTTTATTATTGCCTCTAGGGCATATTTCCTTGATCTCCCACTTGCACTAGAGTCAATAATCTAGATTACATAGTAATGATTCTAACACCCATGGAGTTTTGGTGCTGATCATGTTTTGCTCATGAGAGAGGCTTAGTCAATGGGTCTGCAACATTCAGATCCGTATGTATCTTGCAAATCTCTATGTCTCCCACTTGGACTTGGTCCCGAATGGAATTGAAGCGTCTCTTGATGTGCTTGGTCCTCTTGTGAAATCTGGATTCCTTTGCCAAAGCAATTGCACCAGTATTGTCACAGAAGATCTTCATTGGTCCCGATGCACTAGGTATGACACCTAGATTGGAAATGAACTCCTTCATCCAGACTCCTTCATTTGCTGCTTCAGAAGCAGCTATGTACTCCGCTTCACATGTAGATCCCGCCACGACGCTTTGTTTAGAACTGCACCAACTTACAGCTCCACCGTTTAATATAAACACGTATCCGGTTTGCGATTTAGAATCGTCCGGATCGATGTCAAAGCTTGCATCGGCGTAACCATTTACGACTAGCTCTTTGTCACCTCCATATCGAGAAACATATCCTTAGTCCTTTTCGGTATTTGGGATGTTCTTGACCGCTGTCGATGATCCACTCTGGATTACTTTGGTACCTTCTGCCAAGCTTATTGCTAAGCATACATCAGGTCTGGTACACAGATTGCATACATGATAGAGCCTATGGCTGAAGCATATGGAACATTTTTCATTTTCTCTCTATCTTCTGCTTTGTGGTGGGCATTGAGTTTGACTCAACTTCACACCTTGTAGCACGAGGCAAGAATCCTTTCTTTGCACGATCCATTTTGAACTTTTCAAAATTTTGTCAAGGTATGTGCTTTGTGAAAGTCCTATTAAGCGTCTTGATCTATCTCTATAGATTTTGATGCCCAATATGTAAGCAGCTTCACGAGGTCTTTCATTGAAAAACTTTTATTCAAGTATCCCTTTATGCTATCCAGAAATTCTATATCATTTCCAATTAATAATATGTCATCAACATATAAAACTAGAAATGCTCTGAGCTCCCACTCACTTTCTTGTAAATCTGAGGCTTCTCCAAAAGTGCATATAAAACCATATCTTTGATCACACTATCAAAGCGTTTATTCCAACTCGAGATGCTTGCACTAGTCCATAAATGGAGCATTTGGAGCTTGCACACTTTGTCGGCACCTTTTGGATCAACAAAACCTTCCGGCTGCATCATATACAACTCTTCTTCTAGAAATCCATTCAAGAATGCAGTCTTGACATCCATTTGCCAAATTTCATAATCATGAAATGCAGCAATAGCCAACATGATTCGGACAGACTTAAGCATCGCTTCTGGTGAGAAAGTCTCATCGTAGTCAACCCCTTGAACTTTTGAAAACCTTTCGCAACAAGTCGAGCTTTATAGACGATAACATTACCATCAGCGTCGGTCTTCTTCTTAAAGATCCATTTATTCTCAATGGCTTGCCGATCATCGGGCAAGTCAACCAAAATCCATACTTTGTTTTCATACATGGATCCCATCTCAGATTTCATGGCCTCTAGCCATTTTGCGGAATCTGGGCTCATCATCGCTTCCTCATAGTTCGTAGGTTCATCATGGTCAAGTAACATGACTTCCAGAATAGGATTACCGTACCACTCAGTGCGGATCTTACTCGTAGACCTCGAGGCTCAGCAGAAACTTGATCGAAGTTTCATGATCAATATCATTAGCTTCCTCACTAATTGGTGTAGTTGTCACGGGAACCGGTTCTCGTGATGAACTACCTTTCAATAAGGGAGTAGATCTGATTATCTCATCAAGTTCTACTTTCCTCCCACTCACTTCTTTCGAGAGAAACTCCTTCTCTAGAAAGGATCCATTCTTAACAACGAATGTCTTGCCTTCGGATCTGTGATAGAAGGTGTACCCAATAGTCTCTTTGGGTATCCTATGAAGACACATTTCTCGATTTGGGTTCGAGCTTATCTGGTTGAAGTTTCTTCACATAAGCATCGCTGCCCCAAACTTTAAGAAGCGACAACTTTGGTTTCTTGCCAAACCACAGTTCATAAGGCGTCGTCTCAGCGGATTTTGATGGTGCCCTATTTAGCGTGAATGCGGCCGTCTCTAAAGCATAACCCCAAAATGATAGCGGTAAATCGGTAAGAGACATCATAGATCGCACCATATCAAGTAAAATACGATTCTGACGTTCGGACACACCATTTCGTTGTGGTGTTCCGGTGGCGTGAGTTCTTGAAACTATTCGCATTGTTTCAAATGTAAACCAAACTCGTAACTCAAATATTCTCCTCCACGATCAGATCGTAGAAACTTTATTTTCTTGTTACGATGATTTTCTACTTCACTCTGAAATTCTTTGAACTTTTCAAATGTTTGAGACTTGTGCTTCATTAAGTAGATATACCCATATCTGCTCAAATCATCTGTGAAGGTGAGAAAATAACGATATCCGCCACGAGCCTCAACATTCATTGGACCACATACATCCGTATGTATGATTTCCAATAAATCTGTTGCTCTCTCCATAGTTCGGAGAGCGGTGTTTTAGTCATCTTGCCCATGAGGCACGGTTCCCAAGTACCAAGTGATTCATAATCAAGTGATTCCGAAGTCCATCGGTATGGAGTTTCTTCATGCGTTTTAACGATATGACCTAAGCGGCGATTGCCACAAATAAGTTGCACTATCATTATCAACTCTGCATCTTTTGGCTTCAACATTATGAATATGTGTATCACTACTATCGAGATTCAATAAAATAGACCACTCTTCAAGGGTGCATGACCATAAAAGATATTACTCATATAAATAGAACAACCATTATTCTCGATTTAAATGAATAACCGTCTCGCATCAAACAAGATCCAGATATAATGTTCATGCTCAACGCCGGCACCAAATAACAATTATTCAGGTCTAAAACTAATCCGAAGGTAGATGTAGAGGTAGCGTGCCGACCGCGATCACATCGACTTTGGAACCGTTTCCCGCGCATTGTCACCTCGTCCTTGGCGATGCTCGCTTATTCCGTAGTCCTGTTTGAGTTGCAAATATTAGCAATGCAGAACCGAGTATCAAATACCAGTGCTACTACGAGCTCTAGTTAGGTACACATCAATAACATGTATATCACATATACCTTTGTTCACTTTGCCATCCTTCTTATCCGCCAAATACTTGGGGCAGTTCCGCTTCGATGTCGATCGCTTGCAGTAGAAGCACTCACTTTCAGGCTTAGGACCAGACTTGGGTTTCTTCTCTTGAGCAGCAACTTGCTTGCCGTTCTTCTTGAAGTTCCCCTTCTTCTTCCCTTTGCCCTTCTTCTTGAAACTAGTGGTCTTGTTGACCATCAACACTTGATGTTCCTTCTTGATTTCTACCTCCATGGCTTTCAAAGATCGCAAAGAGCTCGGGAATAGTCTTGTTCATCCCTTGCATATTATAGTTCATCACGAAGCTCTTGTAGCTTGGTGGCGATGATTGGAGAATTCATCAATGACACTATCATCGGAAGATTAACTCCCGGTTGAATCAAGTGATTATTATACCCGGACATTACGAGTATGTGTTCCTTGTGAGAACTATTCTCCTCCATCTTGCAGTATAGAACTTATTGGAGACTTCATATCTCTCAATCCGGGCATTTGCTTGAAATATTAACTTCAACTCTGGAACATCTCATATGCTCCATGGCGTTCAAAACGTCGTTGAAGACCCGATTCTAAGCCGTAAAGCATGGCACACTGAACTATAGAGTAGTCATCAGCTTTGCTCTACCAGACGTTCTTAACGTCGTCGGTTGCATCGGCGAAGCAGTTGGCACCCAGCGGTGCTTCCAGGAAATAACTCTTACGTGTAGCAATGAGGATAATCCTCGAGTTACGGACCCGATCCGTGTAATTGCTACCATCATCTTTCAACTTTGCTTTCTCAAGGAACGCATTAAAATTCAACGGAACAACAAGACGAGCCATCTATCTACAAACAAACATAGACAAGCAAGATACTATCGGTACTAAGTTCATGATAAATTTAAGTTCAATTAATCATATTACTTAAGAACTCCCACTTAGGCAGACATCTCTCTAGTCATCTAAGTGATCACGTGATCCAAATCAACTAAACCATAACCGATCATCACGTGAGATGGAGTAGTTTTCAATGGTGAACATCATTATGTTGATCATATCTACTATATGATTCACGCTTGACCTTTCGGTCTCCGTGTTCGAGGCCATATCTGCATATGCTAGGCTCGTCAAGTTTAACTGAGTATTCTGCGTGTGCAAAACTGGCTTGCACCCGTTGTAGATGGACGAGAGCTTATCACACCCGATCATCACGTGGTGTCTCGCACGACGAACTTTGGCAGCGGTGCATACTCGGGAGAACACTACTTGATAATTTTAGTGAGAGATCATCTTAAAATGCTACCGTCAATCAAAGCAAGATAAGATGCATGAAGGATAAACATCACATGCAATCAATATAAGTGATATGATATGGCCATCATCATCTTGTGCTTGTGATCTCCATCTCCAAAGCACCGTCGTGATCACCATCGTCACCGGCGCGCGACACCTTGATCTCCATCGTAGCATCGTTGTCGTTCACACCATCTATTGCTTCTCGACTATCGCTACCGCTTAGTGATAAAGTAAAGCAATTATGTAAGCGTTGCATTTCATACAATAAAGCGACAACCATATGGCTCCTGCCGATTGCCGATAACCGGTTACAAAACATGATCATCTCATACAATAAAATATAGCATCACGTCTTGACCATATCACATCACAACATGCCCTGCAAAAACAAGTTAGGCGTCCTCTACTTTGTTGTTGCAAATTTTACGTGGCTGCTACGGGCTTAGCAAGAACCGTTCTTACCTCGCATCAAAAACCACAGCGATAGTTCGTCAATTTGGTGCTGTTTTAACCTTCGCAAGGACCGGGCGTATACACTCGATTCAGCTAAAGTGAGAGAGGCGGACACCCGCCAGTCACCTTTAAGCACGAGTGCTCGTAGCGGTGAAACCAGTCTTGCGTAAGCGTCTGGCGTAATGTCGGTCCGGCCGCTTCATCTCACAATACCGCCCGAACCAAAGTATGACATCTTTGGTAAGCGGTATGACTTATATCGCCCACAACTCACTTGTGTTCTACTCGTGCATATAACATCAGCGCATAAAACCTAGGCTCGGATGCCTTTGTTGGGGAGCGTAGTAATTTCAAAAATATTCCTACGCACACGCAAGATCATGGTGATGGCATAGCAACGAGAGGGGAGAGTGTATGTCCATGTACCCTCGTAGACCGTAAGCGGAAGCGTTATCACAACGCGGTTGATGTAGTCGTACGTCTTCACGATCCGACCAATCCAAGCACCGAACGTACGGAGCCTCCGAGTTCAGCACACGTTCAGCTCGATGACGATCTCCGGCCTCCGATCCAGCCGAGCTCCGGAGATGAGTTCCGTCAGCACGACGGCGTGGTGACGATGATGATGTTCTACCGGCGCAGGGCTTCGCCTAAACTCCGTGACGATATGACCGAGGTGGAATATGGTGGAAGGGGCACCGACACGGCTAAGGATCGATCCGTAGATCAACTTGTGTGTCTATGGGGTGCCCCGCCCCGTATATAAAGGAGCTGGGGGGGAGGCCGCCGGCCTAAGGGGTGTGCAGGGGGAGTCCTACTCCCACCGGGAGTAGGACTCCCCTTTTCCAAGTTGGAGTAGGAGAGAAGGGGAAAGAGGGGAAGGAGGGGAAGGAAAGGGGGGGCGTCGCCCCCCTTCCCTTGTCCTATTCGGACTAGGAGGGGGAGGGGCGCGCGGCGCCCTCCTGGCTCCTTCCTCTTCTCCCTCTTGGCCCATGTAGGCCCATTAGCCCCGGGGTTCGGTAACCTCCGGTACTCGGTAAAATGCCGATTTCACCGGAACCATTCCGATGTCCAAACATAGGCTTCCAATATATCAATCTTTATGTCTCGACCATTCGAGACTCCTCGTCATGTCCGTGATCACATCCGGGACTCGAACAAACTTGGTACATCAAAACTTATAAACTCATAATAAAGCGGTCATCAAAGCGTTAAGCGTGCGGACCCTACGGGTTCGAGAACTATGTAGACATGACCTAAAACCATTCTCGGTCAATAACCAATAGCGGGACCTGGATGCCCATATTGGTTCCTACATATTCTATGAAGATCTTTATCGGTCAAACCGCATAACAACATCGTTGTTCCCTTTGTCATCGGTATGTTACTTGCCCGAGATTTGATCGTCGGTATCAATACCTAGTTCAATCTTGTTACGGCAAGTCTCTTTACTCGTTCCATAATACATCATCTTATAACTAACTCATTAGTTACATGCTTGCAAGGCTTAGGTGATGAGTATTACCGAGAGGGCCAGAGATACCTCTCCGACAATCGGAGTGACAAATCCTAATCTCGAATTATGCCAACCCAACATGTACCTTCGAAACACCTGTAGAGCACCTTTATAATCACCCGATTCGTTGTGACGTTTGGTAGCACACAAAGTGTTCTTCGTAAGCGGAGTTGCACAATCTCATAGTTGTAGGAACTTTGTATAAGTCATGAAGAAAGCAATAGCGATATACTAAGCGATCAAGTGCTAGGCTAACGGAATGGGTCATGTCAATCACATCATTCTTCTAATGATGTGATCCCACTAATCAAATGACAACACATGTCTATGGTTAGGAAACATAACCATCTTTGATTAAGGAGCTAGTTAAGTAGAGGCAAACTAGTGACTATAGTTTTGTCTATGTATTCACACATGTATCATGTTTCCGGTTAATACAATTCTAGCATGAATAATAAACATTTATCATGATATGAGGAAATAAATAATAACTTTATTATTGCCTCTAGGGCATATTTCCTTCATTCTCCCACTTGCACTAGAGTCAATAATCTAGATTACATAGTAATGATTCTAACACCCATGGAGTTTTGGTGCTGATCATGTTTTGCTCGTGAGAGAGGCTTAGTCAGCGGTGCGCAACATTCAGATCCGTATGTATCTTGCAAATCTCTATGTCTCCCACTTGGACTTGGTCCCGAATGGAATTGAAGCGTCTCTTGATGTGCTTGGTCCTCTTGTGAAATCTGGATTCCTTTGCCAAAGCAATTGCACAGTATTGTCACGAGAAGATCTTCATTGGTCCCGATGCACTAGGTATGACACCTAGATCGGAAATGAACTCCTTCATCCAGACTCCTTCATTTGCTGCTTGAAGCAGCTATGTACTCCGCTTCACATGTAGATCCCGCCACGGCGCTTTGTTTAGAACTGCACCAACTTACAACTCCACCATTTAATATAAACACGTATCCGGTTTGCGATTTAGAATCGTCCGGATCGGTGTCAAAGCTTACATCGGCGTAACCATTTACGACTAGCTCTTTGTCACCTCCATATCGAGAAACATATCCTTAGTCCTTTTCGGTATTTCGGGATGTTCTTGACCGCTGTCGATGATCCACTCTGGATTACTTTGGTACCTTCCTGCCAAGCTTATTGCTAAGCATCGTCGGTCTGGTACACAACATTGCATACATGATAGAGCCTATGGCTGAAGCATAGGGAAATTTTTCATTTTCTCTCTATCTTCTGCTTGTGGTCGGGCATTGAGTTTGACTCAACTTCACACCTTGTAGCACAGGCAAGAATCCTTTCTTTGCGATCCATTTTGAACTTTTCAAAATTTTGTCAAGGTATGTGCTTTGTGAAAGTCCTATTAAGCGTCTTGATCTATCTCTATAGATTTTGATGCCCAATATGTAAGCAGCTTCACGAGGTCTTTCATTGAAAAACTTTTATTCAAGTATCCCTTTATGCTATCCAGAAATTCTATATCATTTCCAATTAATAATATGTCATCAACATATAAAACTAGAAATGCTCTGAGCTCCCACTCACTTTCTTGTAAATCTGAGGCTTCTCCAAAAGTCTGTATAAAACCATATGCTTTGATCACACTATCAAAGCGTTTATCCAACTCGAGATGCTTGCACCAGTCCATAAATGGAACGCTGGAGCTTGCACACTTTGTCAGCACCTTTTGGATCAACAAAACCTTCCGGCTGCATCATATACAACTCTTCTTCTAGAAATCCATTCAAGAATGCAGTCTTGACATCCATTTGCCAAATTTCATAATCATGAAATGCAGCAATAGCCAACATGATTCAGACAGACTTAAGCATCGCTACGGGTGAGAAAGTCTCATCGTAGTCAACCCCTTGAACTTGTCGAAAACCTTTCGCAACAAGTCGAGCTTTATAGACGATAACATTACCATCAGCGTCAGTCTTCTTCTTAAAGATCCATTTATTCTCAATGGCTTGCCGATCATCGGGCAAGTCAACCAAAGTCCATACTTTGTTTTCATACATGGATCCCATCTCAGATTTCATGGCCTCTAGCCATTTTGCGGAATCTGGGCTCATCATCGCTTCCTCATAGTTCGTAGGTTCATCATGGTCAAGTAACATGACTTCCGAATAGGATTACCGTACCACTCAGTGCGGATCTTACTCTGGTAGACCCACGAGGATCGTGAGAAACTTGATCTGAAGTTTCATGATCAATATCATTAGCTTCCTCACTAATTGGTGTAGTTGTCATGGGAACCGGTTCTCGTGATGAACTACCTTCAATAAGGGAGTAGATACTGATTATCTCATCAAGTTCTACTTTCCTCCCACTCACTTCTTTCGAGAGAAACTCCTTCTCTAGAAAGGATCCATTCTTAACAACGAATGTCTTGCCTTGGATTTGTGATAGAAGGTGTATCCAACAGTCTCTTTTGGGTATCCTATGAAGACACATTTCTCCGATTTGGGTTCGAGCTTATCGGTTGAAGTTTCTTCACATAAGCATCGCAGCCCCAAACTTTAAGAAACGACAACTTTGGTTTCTTGCCAAACCACAGTTCATAAGGCGTCGTCTCAGCGGATTTTGATGGTGCCCTATTTAGCGTGAATGCGGCCATCTCTAAAGCATAACCCCAAAAGCGATAGCGGTAAATCGGTAAGAGACATCATAGATCGCACCATATCAAGTAAAGTACGATTATGACGTTCGGACACACCATTTCGTTGTGGTGTTCCAGGTGGCGTGAGTTGCGAAACTATTCCGCATTGTTTCAAATGTAAACCAAACTCGTAACTCAAATATTCTCCTCCACGATCAGATCGTAGAAACTTTATTTTCTTGTTACGATGATTTTCTACTTCACTCTGAAATTCTTTGAACTTTTCAAATGTTTCAGACTTGTGTTTCATTAAGTAGATATACCCATATCTGCTCAAATCATCTGTGAAGGTGAGAAAATAACGATATCGCCACGAGCCTCAACATTCATTGGACCACATACATTTGTATGTATGATTTCCAACAAATCTGTTGCTCTCTCCATAGTTAGGAGAACGGTGTTTTAGTCATCTTGCCCATGAGGCACGGTTCGCAAGTACCAAGTGATTCATAATCAAGTGATTCGAAGTCCATCGGTATGGAGTTTCTTCATGCGTTTTACACCAATATGACCTAAGCGGCGATTGCCACAAATAAGTTGCACTATCATTATCAACTTTGCATCTTTTGGCTTCAACATTATGAATATGTGTATCACTACTATCGAGATTCAATAAAATAGACCACTCTTCAAGGGTGCATGACCATAAAAGATATTACTCATATAAATAGAACAACCATTATTCTCGATTTAAATGAATAACCGTCCGCATCAAACAAGATCCAGATATAATGTTCATGCTCAACGCGGCACCAAATAACAATTATTCAGGTCTAAAACTAACCCGAAGGTAGATGTAGAGGTAGCGTGCCGACCGCGATCACATCGACTTTGGAACCGTTTCCCGCGCATCGTCACCTCGTCCTTGGCGCTGCTCGCTTATTCCGTAGTCCTTGTTTGAGTTGCAAATATTAGAAACAGAACCGATATCAAATACCCGGTGCTACTACGAGCTCTAGTTAGGTACACATCAATAACATGTATATCACATATACCTTTGTTCACTTTGCCATCCTTCTTATCCGCCAAATACTTGGGCAGTTCCACTTCCAGTTTCGATCGCTTGCAAGAGAAGCACTCGATTTCAGGCTTAGGACCAGACTTGGGTTTCTTCTCTTGAGCAGCAACTTGCTTGGCGTTCTTCTTGAAGTTCCCCTTCTTCTTCCCTTTGCCCTTCTTCTTGAAACTAGTGGTCTTGTTGACCATCAACACTTGATGCTCCTTCTTGATTTCTACCTCCATGGCTTTCGGCATTGCGAAGAGCGGGAATAGTCTTGTTCATCCCTTGCATATTATAGTTCATCACGAAGCTCTTGTAGCTTGGTGGCGTGATTGGAGAATTACATCAATGACACTATCATCGGAAGATTAACTCCCGGTTGAATCAAGTGATTATTATACCCGGACATTACGAGTATGTGTTCACTTGTGAACTATTCTCCTCCATCTTGCAGCTATAGAACTTATTGGAGACTTCATATCTCTCAATCCGGGCATTTGCTTGAAATATTAACTTCAACTCTGGAACATCTCATATGCTCCATGGCGTTCAAAACGTCGTTGAAGGCCCGGTTCTAAGCCGTAAAGCATGGCACACTGAACTATAGAGTAGTCATCACTTTGCTCGCCAGACATTCTTAACGTCGTCGGTTGCATCAGCGGCGCAGGTTGGCACCCAGCGGTGCTTCGGGGCGTAACTCTTACGTGCAGCAATGAGGATAATCCTCGAGTTACGGACCCGATCCGTGTAATTGCTACCATCATCTTTCAACTTTGCTTTCTCAAGGAACGCATTAAAATTCAACGGAACAACAGCACGAGCCATCTATCTACAAACAAACATAGACAAGCAAGATACTATCAGGTACTAAGTTCATGATAAATTTAAGTTCAATTAATCATATTACTTAAGAACTCCCACTTAGGCAGACATCTCTCTAGTCATCTAAGTGATCACGTGATCCAAATCAACTAAACCATAACCGATCATCACGTGAGATGGAGTAGTTTTCAATGGTGAACATCATTATGTTGATCATATCTACTATATGATTCACGCTTGACCTTTCGGTCTCCGTGTTCGAGGCCATATCTGCATATGCTAGGCTCGTCAAGTTTAACTGAGTATTCTGCGTGTGCAAAACTGGCTTGCACCCGTTGTAGATGGACGAGAGCTTATCACACCGATCATCACGTGGTGTCTCGCACGACGAACTTTGGCAGCGGTGCATACTCGGGAGAACACTACTTGATAATTTTAGTGAGAGATCATCTTAAAATGCTACCGTCAATCAAAGCAAGATAAGATGCATGAAGGATAAACATCACATGCAACCAATATAAGTGATATGATATGGCCATCATCATCTTGTGCTTGTGATCTCCATCTCCGAAGCACCGTCGTGATCACCATCGTCACCGGCGCGACACCTTGATCTCCATCGTAGCATCGTTGTCGTTCACGCCATCTATTGCGTCTATGACTATCGCTACCGCTTAGTGATAAAGTAAAGCAATTACTGGGCGTTTGCATTTCATACAATAAAGCGACAACCATATGGCTCCTACCAGTTGCCGATAACTTCGGTTACAAAACATGATCATCTCATACAATAAAATATAGCATCACGTCTTGACCATATCACATCACAACATGCCCTGCAAAAACAAGTTAGACGTCCTCTACTTTGTTTGCAAATTTTACGTGGCTTCTATGGGCTTAGCAAGAACCGTTCTTACCTACGCATCAAAAACCACAGCGATAGTTCGTCAAGTTGGTGTTGTTTTAACCTTCGCAAGGACCGGGCGTAGCCACACTCGATTCAGCTAAAGTGAGAGAGCAGACACCCGCCGATCACCTTTAAGCACGAGTGCTCGTAGCAGTGAAACCAGTCTCGCGTAAGCGTCACGCGTAATGTCGGTCCGGGCCACTTCATCTCACAATACCGCCGAACCAAAGTATGACATCTTTGGTAAGCGGTATGACTTGTATCGCCCACAACTCACTTGTGTTCTACTCGTGCATATAACATCAACGCATAAAACCTAGGCTCGGATGCCACTATTGGGGAACGTAGTAATTTCAAAAAATTTCCTACGCACACGCAAGATCATGGTGATGGCATAGCAACGAGAGGGGAGAGTGTATGTCCACATACCCTCGTAGACCGTAAGCGGAAGCGTTATCACAACGCAGTTGATGTAGTCGTACGTCTTCACGATCCGACCGATCCAAGCACCGGACGTACGGAGCCTCCGAGTTCAGCACACGTTCAGCTCGATGACGATCTCCGGCTTCCGATCCAGCCCAGCTCCGGAGATGAGTTCCGTCAGCACGACGGCGTGGTGACGATGATGATGTTCTACCGGCGCAGGGCTTCGCCTAAACTCCGCGACGATATGACCGAGGTGGAATATGGTGGAAGGGGGCACCGCACACGGCTAAGGAACGATCCGTAGATCAACTTGTGTGTCTATGGGGTGCCCCCCGCCCCCGTATATAAAGGAGGGAGGGAGGAGGGGCCGCCTAAGGGGAGGCGCCCTAGGAGGGGGAAACCTACTCAAGTAGGTTTCCCCCTTTCCTAATCCAAGAAGGAGGGAAGGAAGGAGTAGGAGGGGAAGGAAAGGGCCGCCCCCTTTCCATGTCCTATTCGGACTCAAGGGGAGGGGGCGCGCCACTTGCCCTGGCCGGCCCCTCTCTTTCTCCAATAGGTCCCATCAAGGCCCATTACTTTCCTGGGGGGTTCCGGTAACCCTCCGGTACTCCGGTTTTCTCCGAAAAACTCCCGGAACCTTTCCGGTGTCCGAATATAGCCGTCCAATATATCAATCTTTATGTCTCGACCATTTCCAGACTCCTCGTCATGTCCATGATCATATCCGGGACTCCGAACAAACTTCGGTACATCAAAACTTATAAACTCATAATAAAACTGTCATCGAAACGTTAAGCGTGCGGACCCTACGGGTTAGAGAACTATGTAGACATGACCTAAAACCATTCTCGGTCAATAACCAATAGCGGGACCTGGATGCCCATATTGGTTCCTACATATTCTATGAAGATCTTTATCGGTCAAACCGCATAACAACATACTTTGTTCCCTTTGTCATCGGTATGTTACTTGCCCGAGATTTGATCGTCGGTATCCAATACCTAGTTCAATCTCGTTACCAGCAAGTCTCTTTACTCGTTCCGTAATACGTCATCTCATAACTAACTCATTAGTTACATGCTTGCAAGGCTTAGGTGATGAGTATTACCGAGAGGGCCCAGAGATACCTCTCCGACAATCGGAGTGACAAATCCTAATCTCGAATTATGCCAACTCAACATGTACCTTCGGAAACACCTGTAGAGCACCTTTATAATCACCCAGTTACGTTGTGACGTTTGGTAGCACACAAAGTGTTCTTCCGGTAAACGGGAGTTGCACAATCTCATAGTTGTAGGAACTTTGTATAAGTCATGAAGAAAGCAATAGCAGTATACTAAACGATCAAGTGCTAGGCTAAAAGAATGGGTCTAGTCAATCACATCATTCTCCTAATGATGTGATCCCATTAATCAAATGACAACACATGTCTATGGTTAGGAAACATAACCATCTTTGATTAATGAGCTAGTCAAGTAGAGGCATACTAGTGACTATAGTTTTGTCTATGTATTCACACATGTATCATGTTTCCGGTTAATACAATTCTAGCATGAATAATAAACATTTATCATGATATGAGGAAATAAATAATAACTTTATTATTGCCTCTAGGGCATATTTCCTTCACTCTCCCACTTGCACTAGAGTCAATAATCTAGATTACATAGTAATGATTCTAACACCCATGGAGTCTTGGTGCTGATCATGTTTTGCTCGTGAGAGAGGCTTAGTCAGCAGGTGCGCAACATTCAGATCCGTATGTATCTTGCAAATCTCTATGTCTCCCACTTGGACTTGGTCCCGAATGGAATTGAAGCGTCTCTTGATGTGCTTGGTCATCTTGTGAAATCTGGATTCCTTTGCCAAAGCAATTGCACCAGTATTGTCACAGAAGATCTTCATTGGTCCCGATGCACTAGGTATGACACCTAGATAGGAAATGAACTCCTTCATCCAGACTCCTTCATTTGCTGCTTCAGAAGCAGCTATGTACTCCGCTTCACATGTAGATCCCGCCACGACGCTTCGTTTAGAACTGCACCAACTTACAACTCCACCGTTTAATATAAACACGTATCCGGTTTGCGATTTAGAATCGTCCGGATCAGTGTCAAAGCTTGCATCGACGTAACCATTTATGACTAGCTCTTTGTCACCTCCATATACGAGAAACATATCCTTAGTGCTTTTCGTATTTCAGGATGTTCTTGACCGCTGTCGATGATCCACTCTGGATTACTTTGGTACCTTCCTGCCAAGCTTATTGCTAAGCATCGTCAGTGCGGTACACAACATTGCATACATGATAGAGCCTATGGCTGAAGCATAGGGAACATTTTCATTTCTCTCTATCTTCTGCTTGTGGTCGGGCATTGAGTTTGACTCAACTTCAAACCTTGTAGCACGTGCAAGAATCTTTCTTTGCTCGATCCATTTTGAACTTTTTCAAAATTTTGTCAAGGTATGTGCTTTGTGAAAGTCCTATTAAGCGTCTTGATCTATCTCTATAGATTTTGATGCCCAATATGTAAGCAGCTTCACCGAGGTCTTTCATTGAAAAACTTTTATTCAAGTATCCCTTTATGCTATCCAGAAATTCTATATCATTTCCAATTAATAATAGGTCATCAACATATAAAACTAGAAATGCTCTGAGCTCCCACTCACTTTCTTGTAAATCTGAGGCTTCTCCAAAAGTCATATAATACCATATCTTTGATCACACTATCAAAGCGTTTATTCCAACTCCGAGATGCTTGCACCAGTCCATAAATGGAACGCTGGAGCTTGCTCACTTTGTCAGCACCTTTTGGATCAAGAAAACCTTCCGGCTGCATCATATACAACTCTTCTTCTCGAAATCCATTCAAGAATGCAGTCTTGACATCCATTTGCCAACTTTCATAATCATGAAATGCAGCAATAGCCAACATGATTCGGACAGACTTAAGCATCGCTACGGGTGAGAAAGTCTCATCGTAGTCAACCCCTTGAACTTGTCGAAAACCTTTCGCAACAAGTCGAGCTTTATAGACAGTAACATTACCATCAGCGTCAGTCTTCTTCTTAAAGATCCATTTATTCTCAATGGCTTGCCGATCATCGGGCAAGTCAACCAAAGTCCATACTTTGTTTTCATACATGGATCCCATCTCAGATTTCATGGCCTCTAGCCATTTTGCGGAATCTGGGCTCATCATCGCTTCCTCATAGTTCGTAGGTTCATCATGGTCAAGTAACATGACTTCCGAATAGGATTACCGTATTCACTCAAGTGCGGATCTTACTCTGGTAGACCTACGAGGATCAGCAGAAACTTGATCTGAAGTTTCATGATCAATATCATTAGCTTCCTCACTAATTGGCGTAGTTGTCACGGGAACCGGTTCTCGTGACGAACTACCTTCCAATAAGGGAGTAGATACAGTGAATGCGGCCGTCTCTAAAGCATAACCCCAAAACGATAGCGGTAAATCGGTAAGAGACATCACAGATCGCACCATATCAAGTAAAGTACGATTATGACGTTCGGACACACCATTTCGTTGTGGTGTTCCAGGTGGCGTGAGTTGGGAAACTATTCCGCATTGTTTCAAATGTAAACCAAACTCGTAACTCAAATATTCTCCTCCACGATCAGATCGTAGAAACTTTATTTTCTTGTTACGATTATTTTCTACTTCACTCTGAAATTCTTTGAACTTTTCAAATGTTTCAGACTTGTGTTTCATTAAGTAGATATACCCATATCTGCTCAAATCATCTGTGAAGGTGAGAAAATAACGATATCGGCCACGAGCCTCAACATTTATTGGACCACATACATTTGTATGTATGATTTCCAACAAATCTGTTGCTCTTTCCATAGTTCCGGAGAACGGTGTTTTAGTCATCTTGCCCATGAGGCACGGTTCGCAAGTACCAAGTGATTCATAATCAAGTGATTCCAGAAGTCCATCAGTATGGAGTTCCTTCATGCGTTTTACACCGATATGACCTAAACGGCAGTGCCACAAATAAGTTGCACTATCATTATCAACTCTGCATCTTTTGGCTTCAACATTATGAATATGTGTATCACTACTATCGAGATTAAATAAAAATAGACCACTCTTCAAGGGTGCATGACCATAAAAGATATTACTCATATAAATAGAACAACCATTATTCTCTGATTTAAATGAATAATCGTCTCGCATCAAACAAGATCCAGATATAATGTTCATGCTCAACGCTGGCACCAAATAACAATTATTCAGGTCTAAAACTAATCCCGAAGGTAGATGTAGAGGTAGCGTGCCGACCGCGATCACATCGACTTTGGAACCGTTTCCCACGTGCATCGTCACCTCGTCCTTGGCGATGCTCGCTTATTCCGTAGTCCCTGTTTGAGTTGCAAATATTAGCAATGAACCAGTATCAAATACCAGTGCTACTACGAGCTCTAGTTAGGTACACATCAATAACATGTATATCACATATACCTTTGTTCACTTTGCCATCCTTCTTATCCGCCAAATACTTGGGGCAGTTCCGCTTCCGGTGTCGATCGCTTAAAGTAGAAGCACTCGATTTCAGGCTTAGGACCAGACTTGGGTTTCTTCTCTTGAGCAGCAACTTGCTTGCCGTTCTTCTTGAAGTTCCCTTCTTCTTCGCTTTGCCCTTCTTCTTGAAACTAGTGGTCTTGTTGACCATCAACACTTGATGTTCCTTCTTGATTTCTACCTCCATGGCTTTCAAAGATCGCGAAGAGCTCGGGAATAGTCTTGTTCATCCCTTGCATATTATAGTTCATCACAAAGCTCTTGTAGCTTGGTGGCGATGATTGGAGAATTACATCAATGACACTATCATCGGAAGATTAACTCCCGGTTGAATCAAGTGATTATTATACCCAGACATTCGAGTATGTGTTCACCGACGAACTATTCTCCTCCATCTTGCAGCTATAGAACTTATTGGAGACTTCATATCTCTCAATCCGGGCATTTGCTTGAAATATTAACTTCAACTCTGGAACATCTCATATGCTCCATGACGTTCAAAAGCGTCGTTGAAGGCCCGGTTCTAAGCCGTAAAGCATCGCACATTGAACTATAGAGTGGTCATCGGCTTTGCTCGCTAGACGTTCTTAACGTCGTCGGTTACATCGGCGCAGCAGTTGGCACCCAGCGGTGCTTCGGGGCGTAACACTTACGTGCAGCAATGAGGATAATCCTCAGGTTACGGACCCAGTCTGTGTAATTGCTACCATCATCTTTCAACTTTGCTTTCTCAAGGAACGCATTAAAATTCAACGGAACAACAGCACGAGCCATCTATCTACAAACAAACATAGACAAGCAAGATACTATCAGGTACTAAGTTCATGATAAATTTAAGTTCAATTAATCATATTACTTAAGAACTCCCACTTAGACAGACATCTCTCTAGTCATTTAAGTGATCACGTGATCCAAATCAACTAAACCATAACCGATCATCACGTGAGATGGAGTAGTTTTCAATGGTGAACATCATTATGTTGATCATATCTACTATATGATTCACGCTTGACCTGTCGGTCTCCGTGTTCCGAGGCCATATCTGCATATGCTAGGCTCGTCAAGTTTAACCTGAGTATTCTGCGTGTGCAAAACTGGCTTGCACCCGTTGTAGATGGACGTAGAGCTTATCACACCCGATCATCACGTGGTGTCTCGGCACGACAAACTTTGGCAACGGTGCATACTCAGGGAGAACACTACTTAATAATTTTAGTGAAAGATCATCTTAAAATGCTACCGTCAATCAAAGCAAGATAAGATGCATGAAGGATAAACATCACATGCCATCAATATAAGTGATATGATATGGCCATCATCATCTTGTGCTTGTGATCTCCATCTCCGAAGAACCGTCGTGATCACCATCGTCACCGGCGCGACACCTTGATCTCCATCGTAGCATCGTTGTCGTTCACGCCATCTATTGCTTCTACGACTATCGCTATCGCTTAGTGATAAAGTAAAGCAATTACTGATGCGTTGCATTTCATACAATAAGCGACAACCATATGGCTCCCGCCGATTGCCGATAACTTCTATTACAAAACATGATCATCTCATACAATAAAATATAGCATCACGTCTTGACCATATCACATCACAACATGCCTGCAAAAACAAGTTAGACGTCCTCTACTTTGTTGTTGCAAATTTCACGTGGCTGCTACGGGCTTAGCAAGAACCGTTCTTAACTACGCATCAAAAACCACAACGATAGTTCGTCAAGTTGGTGCTGTTTTAACCTTCGCAAGGACCGGGCGTAGCCACACTCGATTAAGCTAAAGTGAGAGAGACAGACACCCGCCAGTCACCTTTAAGCACGAGTGCTCGTAACGGTGAAACCAGTCTCGTGTAAGCGTACGCGTAATGTTGGTCCGGGCCCCTTCATCTCACAATATCGCCGAACCAAAGTATGACATGCTGGTAAGCAGTATGAATTGTATCGCCCACAACTCACTTGTGTTCTACTCGTGCATATAACATCAACGCATTAAACCTAGGCTCGGATGCCACTGTTGGGGAACATAGTAATTTCAAAAAATTTCCTACGCACACGCAAGATCATGGTGATGGCATAGCAACGAGAGGGGAGAGTGTATGTCCACGTACCCTCGTAGACCGTAAGCGGAAGCGTTATCACAACGCGGTTGATGTAGTCGTACGTCTTCACGATCCGACCAATCCAAGTACCGAACGTACGGAGCCTCCGAGTTCAGCACACGTTCAGCTCGATGACGATCTCCGGCCTCCGATCCAGCCGAGCTCGGGAGATGAGTTCCGTTAGCACGACGGCGTGGTGACGATGATGATGTTCTACCGGCGCAGGGCTTCGCCTAAACTCCGCGATGATATGACCGAGGTGGAATATGGTGGAAGGGGGCACGACACACGGCTAAGGAACGATCCGTACATCAACTTGTGTGTCCACGGGGTGCCCCCCGCCCCCGTATATAAAGGAGCCAGGGGGGAGGAGGCCACCGGCCTAAGGGGGCGCGCCAAGGGGGGACTCCTACTCCCACCGGGAGTAGGACTCCCCTTTTCCAAGTTGGAGTAGGAGAGAAGGGGGAAAGAGGGGAAGGAGGGGAAGGAAAGGGGGGGCACCACCCCTCTTCCCTTGTCCTATTCCGACTAGGAGAGGGAGGGCAGCGCGGCCCCCTCCTGGATCCTTCCTCTTCTCCCTCTTGGCCCATGTAGGCACATTAACGCCCGGGGGGTTCCGGTAACCTCCCGGTACTCTGGTAAAATGCCGATTTCACCCGAAACCATTCCGATGTCCAAACACAGGCTTCCAATATATCAATCTTTATGTATCGACCATTCCGAGAATCCTCGTCATGTATGTGATCACATCCGGGACTCCGAACAAACTTCGGTACATCAAAACTTATAAACTCATAATAAAACTGTCATCGAAACGTTAAGCGTGCGGACCCTACGGTTTCGAGAACTATGTAGACATGACCTAAAACCATTCTCGGTCAATAACCAATAGCGGGACCTGGATGCCCATATTGGTTCCTACATATTCTACGAAGATCTTTATCGGTCAAACCGCATAACAACATACGTTGTTCCCTTTGTCATCGGTATGTTACTTGCCCGAGATTCGATCGTCGGTATCCAATACCTAGTTCAATCTCGTTACCGGCAAGTCTCTTTACTCGTTCCGTAATACATCATCTTATAACTAACTCATTAGTTACATGCTTGCAAGGCTTAGGTGATGAGTATTACCGAGAGGGCCCAGAGATACCTCTCCGACAATCGGAGTGACAAATCCTAATCTCGAATTATGCCAACCCAACATGTACCTTCGAAACACATGAGAGCACCTTTATAATCACCCGATTCGTTGTGACGTTTGGTAGCACACAAAGTGTTCTTCCGTAAGCGGAGTTGCACAATCTCATAGTTGTAGGAACTTTGTATAAGTCATGAAGAAAGCAATAGCAGTATACTAAACGATCAAGTGCTAGGCTAACGGAATGGGTCATGTCAATCACATCATTCTTCTAATGATGTGATCCCACTAATCAAATGACAACACATGTCTATGGTTAGGAAACATAACCATCTTTGATTAATGAGCTAGTTAAGTAGAGGCATACTAGTGACTATAGTTTTGTCTATGTATTCACACATGTATCATGTTTCCGGTTAATACAATTCTAGCATGAATAATAAACATTTATCATGATATGAGGAAAGAAATAATAACTTTATTATTGCCTCTAGGGCATATTTCCCTCAGTCTCCCTCTTGCACTAGAGTCAATAATCTAGATTACATAGTAATGATTCTAACACCCATGGAGTTTTGGTGTTGATCATGTTTTGCTCGTGAGAGAGGCTTAGTCAGCGGTTGCGCAACATTCAGATCCGTATGTATCTTGCAAATCTCTATGTCTCCCACTTGGACTTGGTCCCGAATGGAATTGAAGCGTCTCTTGATGTGCTTGGTCCTCTTGTGAAATCTGGATTCCTTTGCCAAAGCAATTGCACCAAGTATTGTCACAGAAGATCTTCATTGGTCCCGATGCACTAGGTATGACACCTAGATCGGAAATGAACTCCTTCATCCGACTCCTTCATTTGCTGCTTGAAGCAGCTATGTACTCCGCTTCACATGTAGATCCCGCCACGGCGCTTTGTTTAGAACTGCACCAACTTACAGCTCCACCGTTTAATATAAACACGTATCCGGTTTGCGATTTAGAATCGTCCGGATCGGTGTCAAAGCTTGCATCGGCGTAACCATTTACGACTAGCTCTTTGTCACCTCCATATCGAGAAACATATCCTTAGTCCTTTTCGGTATTTCGGGATGTTCTTGACGCTGTCCGATGATCCACTCTGGATTACTTTGGTACCTTCTGCCAAGCTTATTGCTAAGCATCGTCGATAAGGCGTATACTTACTCGATTCAGCTAAAGTGAGAGCGGACACCGGCGATCACCTTTAAGCGGGTGCTAAATAGCAGTGAAACCAGTCTTGCGTAGCGTCTGCGTAATGTCGGTCGGGCTTCATCACTAATACCGCCCGAACCAAAGTATTACATCTTTGGTAGCGTATGACTTATATCGCCCACAACTCACTTGTGTTCTACTCGTGCATATAACATCAGCGCATAAAACCTAGGCTCGGATGCCCTTTGTTGGGGAGCGTAGTAATTTCAAAATATTCCTACGCCAAGATCATGGTGATCGCGCAAAGCGAGAGGGAGTGTATGTCCATGTACCCTCGTAGACTGTAAGAGGAGGCGTTATCTGGCGCGGTTGATGTAGTCGTCGTCTTCACGATCCGACCAATCCAAGCAAGAATGTCACAACCTCCGAGTTCAGCACCACGTTCAGCTCCATGGCGATCTCCGGCCTCGATCGGCGAGCTCGGGAGATGAGTTAAAATCGACCGCGACAGCGTGGTGGCGATGATGATGTTCTACCAGCACGGGGCTTCGCCTAAACTCATGACGATATGGCCGAGATGGAATATGGTGGAAGGGCACCGCTGCGGCTGAGATCGATCCAGTAGATCAACTTGTGTGTCTATGGGGTGCCCCGCCCGTATATAAAGGAGCCGGGGAGGGAGGCGGCCGGCTAAGGGGTGTGCCAGGGGGTCCTACTCCCAGGAGTAGGACTCCCCTTCAGATGGAGTAGGAGGAAGGGAGAGGAGGAAGGAAAGAGCGTCCCCTTCCTGTCCTATTAGGACTAGGAGGGGAGGGCGCGGGCGCCTCACAGCTCCTCCTCTTCTCCCTCTTGGCCCATGTAGGCCCATTAGCCCCAGAAGTTCAGTAACCTCCGGTACTCGATAAAATGCCGATTTCCGGAACCATTCGATGTCCAAACACAGGCTTCAATATATCAATCTTTGTCTCGACCATTGGAGACTCCTCGTCATGTCGTGATCATCGGGACTCGAACAAACTTGGTACATCAAAACTTATAAAGTCATAATAAAGCGGTCATCAAGCGTTAGCGTGCGGACCCTACGGTTCGAGAACTATAGACATGACCTAAAACCATTGTGGAAATAACCAATAGCGGGACCTGGATGCCCATATTGGTTCCTACATATTCTATGAAGATCTTTATCGGTCGAACCGCATAACAACATCGTTGTTCCCTTTGTCGGTATGTTACTTGCCGAGATTCGATCGTCGGTATCAATACCTAGTTCAACCTTGTTGCAAGATCTCTTTACTCGTTCCATAATACATCAACTTATAACTAACTCATTAGTTACATGCTTGCAAGGCTTAGGTGATGAGTATTACAGGGGCGAGATACCTCTCCAGGCAATGGAGTGACAAATCCTAATCTCGAATTATGCCACCCAACATGTACCTTGAAACACACCTTGAGCACCTTTATAATCACCCGATTCGTTGTGACGTTTGGTAGCACACAGTGTTCTTCGGTTAGCAGGTGCACAATCTCATAGTTGTAGGAACTTTGTATAAGTCATGAAGAAAGCGATAGCGATATACTAAGCGATCAAGTGCTAGGCTAACGGAATGGGTCATGTCAATCACATCATTCTTCTAATGATGTGATCCCACTAATCAAATGACAACACATGTCTATGGTTGGGAAACATAACCATCTTTGATTAAGAGAGCTAGTTAAGTAGAGGAGCAAACTAGTGATATTTTGTCTATGTATACACATGTATCATGTTTCCGGTTAATACAATTCTAGCATGAATAATAAACATTTATCATGATATGAAATAAATAATAACTTTATTATTGCCTCTAGGGCATATTTCCTTCATTCCCACTTGCACTAAATCATAATCTAGATTACATAGTAATGATTCTAACACCCATGGAGTTTTGGTGCTGATCATGTTTTGCTCGTGAGAGCTTAGTCAGCGGATGCGCAACATTGAGATCCGTGTATCTTGCAAATATCTATGTCTCCCACTTGGACTTGGTCGAATGGAATTGAAATCTCTTGATGTGCTTGGTCCTCTTGTGAAATCTGGATTCCTTTGCCAAAGCAATTGCACGAGTATTGTCCGGAAGATCTTCATTGGTCGATGCACTAGGTATGACACCTAGATCGGAAATGAACTCCTTCATCCGGACTCCTTCATTTGCTCAGGAAGCAGCTATGTACTCCGCTTCACATGTAGATCCCGCCCGCGCCTTTGTTTAGAAGCGCAACACAACTCCACCATTTAATATAAACGTATCCGGTTTGCGATTTAGAATCGTCGGATCGGTGTCCAGATTACATCGGCGTAACCATTTACGACTAGCTCTTTGTCACCTCCATATCTGAGAAACATATCCTTAGTCCTTTTAGGTATTCGGGATGTTCTTGACCGCTGTCGATGATCCACTCTGGATTACTTTGGTACCTTCTGCCAAGCTTATTGCTAAGCATCGTCGGTCTGGTACGGCATTGCATACATGATAGAGCCTATGGCTGAAGCATAGAAAATTTTCACTTTCTCTCTATCTTCTTTGTGGTGGGCATTGAGTTTGACTCAACACACCTTGTAGCGAGCAAGAATCCTTTCTTTGCTGATCCTTTTGATCTTTTCAAAATTTTGTCAAAGTATATGCTTTGTGAAAGTCCTATTAAGCGTCTTGATCTATCTCTATAGATTTTGATGCCCAATATATAAGCAACTTCAGGGTCTTTCATTGAAACTTTTATTCAAGTATCCCTTTATGCTATCCAAATTCTATATCATTTCCAATTAATAATATGTCATCAACATATAAAACTAGAAATCTCTGAGCTCCCACTCACTTTCTTGTAAATCGAGGCTTCTCCAAAATGCATGTATACCACCATACTTTGATCACACTATCAGCGTTTATCTAACTCGAGAGATGCTTGCACCATCCATAAATGGAGAATGGAGCTTGCACACTTTATCGAACCTTTTGGATCAACAAAACCTTCCGGTGCATCATATACAACTCTTCTTCTAGAAATCCATTCAAGAATGGATCTTGACATCCATTTGCCAAATTTCATAATCGTGAAATGCAGCAATAGCCAACATGATTCAGACGGACTTAAGCATCCTCGGGTGAAAAGTCTCATCGTAGTCAACCCTTGAATTGTGAAAACCTTTAGCAACAAGTGAACTTTATGAAGCGATAACATTACCATCATTCAGTCTTCTTCTTAAAGATCCATTTATTCTCAATGGCTTGCCGATCATCGAACAGAAATCGCAAAATCCATACTTTGTTTTCATACATGGATCCCATCTCAGATTTCATGGCCTCTAGCCATTTTGCGAATCTGGGCTCATCATCGCTTCCTCATAGTTAGTAGGTTCATCATGGTCAAGTAACATGACTTCGAATAGGATTACCGTACCACTACAGTGCGGATCTTACTCTGAGTAGACCTGAGGATCGTGACTTGATCTGAAGTTTCATGATCAATATCATTAGCTTCCTCACTAATTGGCGTAGTTGTCATGGGAACCGGTTCTCGTGATGAACTACCTTCAATAAGGAGTACATCGATTATCTCATCAAGTTCTACTTTCCTCCTCACTTCTTTAGGAGAAACTCCTTCTCTAGAAAGGATCCATTCTTAACACGAATGTCTTGCCTTGGTTGTGATAGAAGGTGTATCCAACGATCTCTTTTGGGTATCCTATGAAGACACATTTCTCCGATTTGGGTTGAGCTTATACGGTTGAAGTTCCTTCACATAAGCATCGCAGCCCCAAACTTTAAGCGACAACTTTGGTTTCTTGCCAAACCACAGTTCATAAGGCGTCGTCTCATGGATATTGATGGTGCCCTATTTAGCGTGAATCGGCCATCTCTAAAGCATAACCCCAAAGCGATAGCGGTAAATCGGTAAGAGACATCATAGATCGCACCATATCAAGTAAAATGCAATTATGGCGTTCGGACACACCATTTCGTTGTGGTGTTCGGTGGCGTGAGTTCTTGAAACTATTCCGCATTGTTTCAATGTAAACCAAACTCGTAACTCAAATATTCTCATCCACGATCAGATCGTACAACTTTATTTTCTTATTACGATTATTTTCTACTTCACTCAAAATTCTTTGAACTTTTCAAATGTTTCAGACTTGTGTTTCATTAAGTAAGTATACTCATATACTGCTCAAATCATCTGTGAAGGTGAGAAAATAACGATATCAACCCGCGAGCCTCAACATTTATTGGACCACATACATTTGTATGTATGATTCCAACAAATCTGTTGCTCTCTCCATAGTTAGGAGAGCGGTGTTTTAGTCATCTTGCCCATGCGGGTTATGAGTACCAGTGATTCATAATCAAGTGATTCAGAAGTCCATCGATATGGAGTTTCTTCATCGTTTTACCAATATGACCTAAGCGGCGATTACCAATAAGTTACTATCATTATCAACTTTGCATCTTTTGGCTAACATTATGAATATGTGTATCACTACTATGAATTCAATAAAATAGACCACTCTTCAGGGTGCATGACCAAAAAGATATTACTCATATAAATAGAACAACCATTATTCTCTGATTTAAATGAATAACCGTCCGCATCAAACAAGATCCGGATATAATGTTCATGCTCAGCGGCACCAAATAACAATTATTCGGTCTAAAACTAACCCGAAGGTAGATGAAGATGGCGTGCGAGCGTCGATCGACATTGGAACCGTTTCCCACGCGCCGTCACCTGCGTCCTTGGCGATGCTAGCTTATTAGTCCTTGTTTGAGTTGCAAATATTAGAAAGCAGAACGATATCAAATACCGGTGCTACTACGAGCTCTAGTTAGGTACACATCAATAACATGTATATCACATATACCTTTGTTCACTTTGCCATCCTTCTTATCCGCAAATACTTGGGCGGTTCCACTTCCGGTTCGATGCGCGCAGTAGGCTTTCAGTTCGGGCTTAGGACCAGACTTGGGTTTCTTATCTTGGCGGCAACTTGCTTGGCGTTCTTCTTGAAGTTCCCCTTCTTCCGCCCTTCTTCTTGAAACTAGTGGTCTTGTTGACCATCAACACTTGATGCTCCTTCTTGATTTCTACCTCCGGCTTTGGCATTGCGAAGAGCTCGGGAATAGTCTTGTTCATCCCTTGCATATTATAGTTCATCCGAAGCTCTTGTAGCTTGGTGGCGTGATTAGAATTACATCAATGACACTATCATCGGGAAGATTAACTCCCGGTTGAATCAAGTGATTATTATACCCGAACATTACAGTATGTGTTCCTTGTGGAATTCTCCTCCATCTTGCACTATAGAACTTATTGGAACTTCATATCTCTCAATCCGGGCATTTGCAAATATTAACTTCACTCTGGAACATCTCCTTATCTCCATGGCGTTCAAAAGCGTCGTTGAAGCCGGTTCTAAGCCGTAGCATGGCACTGAACTATAAGTGTAGTCATCGACTTTGCGCGGACATTCTGCGTGTCGATTGCATCACCAGGCACAGCACCCAGCGGTGCCTCGGGGCGTAACTCTTACGTGCAGCAATGAGGATAATCCTCGAGATACGGACCCGTCCGTGTAATTGCCATCATCTTCCAACTTTGCTTTCTCAAGGCGCATTAAAATTCAACGGAACAACAGCACGAGCCATCTATCTACAAACAAACATAGACAAGCAAGATACTATCGGTACTAAGTTCATGATAAATTTAAGTTCAATTAATCATATTGCCAGAACTCCCACTTGGCGACATCTCTCTAGTCATCTAAGTGATCCGTGATCAAATCAACTAAACCATAACCGATCATCCGTGAGATGGAGTAGTTTTCAATGGTGAACATCATTATGTTGATCATATCTACTATATGATTCACGCTTGACCTTCGGTCTCGTGTTCAGGCCATATCGCATATGCATTCGTCAAGTTTAACTTTGAGTATTCTGCGGTGTGCAAACTGGCTTCGCCGTTGTAGATGGACGTGAAATCACACGATCATCCGCGTGGTGTCTGACCGACGAACTTTGTAGCAGTGCATACTCGGGGAGAACACTACTTGATAATTTAGTGAGAGATCATCTTAAAATGCTACCGATCAATCAAAGCAAGATAAGATGCATGAAGGATAAACATCACACAACAATATAAGTGATATGATATGGCCATCATCATCTTGTGCTTGTGATCTCCATCTCCGAAGCACCGTCGTGATCACCATCGTCCCGCAGCGACACCTTGATCTCCATCGTAGCATCGTTGTCGTTCACGCCATCTATTGCTTCTATGACTATCGCTACCGCTTAGTGATAAAGTAAAGCAATTCTTGAGGCGTTGCATTTCATACAATAAGCGACAACCATATGGCTCCTACCGATTGCCGATAACCCGTTACAAAACATGATCATCTCATACAATAAAATATAGCATCACGTCTTGACCATATCACATCACAACATGCCACTGCAAAACAAGTTAGGCGTCCTCTACTTTGTTTGCAAATTTTACGTGGCTTCTATGGGCGCAAGAACCGTTCTTACCTACGCATCAAAAACCGCGATAGTTCGTCAAGTTGGTGTTGTTTTAACCTTCCAAGGACGAGGCGTATGCACAAAATTCAGCTAAAGTGAGAGACACCCGCTTGATCACCTTTAAGCCGAGTGCTGCAGCAGGTGAAACCGGTCTCGCGTAAGCGTCTGTAATGTCGGTCAGGCCACTTCATCTCACAATCTGCCGAACCAAAGTATGACATCTTTGGTAAGCGGTATGACTTATATCGCACAACTCACTTGTGTTCTACTCGTGCATATAACATCAGCGCATAAAACCTAGGCTCGGATGCCACTATTGGGGAGCGTGGTTCAAAAATTTCCTACGCTGCCAAGATCATGGTGATGGCATAGCAGAGGGGAAGTGTATGTCCACATACCCTCGTGAACCGTGGCGAGCGTTATCTGCTTGATTGTTGATGTAGTCGTCGTCTTCACGATCCGACCGATCCAAGCACGGACGTACGGACCTCGAGTTCGCGCGTTCAGCTCGATGGCGATCTCCGGCCGATCAGCCCAGCTCGGAGATGAGTTCCGTCGTGCGGCGTGGTGGCGATGATGATGTTCTACGGCGCGAGAACCCTAAACTCATGACGATATATGGAGGTGGAATATGGTGGAAGGGGCGCGCTACGGCTAAGGAGCGATCCGTAGATTAACTTGTGTGTCTATGGGGTGCCCCGCCCCGTATATAAAGGAGGGAGGGAGGAGGGGCCGACAGGGGAGGCGCCCTGGGAGGAAACCCTCATGGGTTCCCCCCTCCTTCTAATCAGAAGGAGGGAAGGAAGGAGTAGGAGAGGGGAAGGCAGGCGCCGCCCCTTTCCATGTCTATTAGGACTCAAGGGGAGGCGGCCACTTGCCCTGGCAGCCCTCTCTTTCTCCAATAGGTCCATCAAGGCCCATTACTTTCTGGGGGTTCGGTAACCTCGGTACTCGTTTCTCCGAAAAACTCCGGAACCTTTCCGGTGTAAAGAATAGCCGTCAATATATCAATCTTTATGTCTCGACCATTTCAGACTCCTCGTCATGTCCATGATCATATCCGGGACTCGAACAAACTTGGTATCAAAACTTATAAACTCATAATAAGCGTCATCGAAGCGTTAGCGTGGGACCCTACGGGTTAGAGAACTATGTAGACATGACCTAAAACCATTCTCGATTGATAACCAATGGGACTTTATATTGGTTCCTATATATTCTATGAAGATCTTTATCGGTCAAACCGCCAACATACTTTGTTCCTTTGTCATCGGTGTACTTTTAGAATTTGATCGTGGTATCAATACCTAGTTCAATCTGGTTACCGAGCAGTCTCTTTACTGTTCATCGTCATCTCATAACTAACTCATTAGTTACATGCTTGCAAGGCTTAGGTGATGAGTATTACCGAGGGCAGATACCTCTCCAGAGCAAGTGACAAATCCTAATCTCGAATTATGCCAACTCAACATGTACCTTGGAAACTTTGTAGAACCTTTATAATCACCTAATTCGTTGTGTTTGGTAGCACAAAGTGTTCTTAGGTAAATGGGAGTTACAATCTCATAGTTAGGAACTTTGTATAAGTCATGAAGAAAGCAATAGCGGTATACTAAGCGATCAAGTGCTAGGCTAAAAAATGGGTCTATCAATCCATCATTCTCCTAATGATGTGATCCATTAATCAAATGACAACACATGTCTATGGTTGAGAAACATAACCATCTTTGATTAATGAGCTAGTCAAGTAGAGCATACTAGTGACTATAGTTTTGTCTATGTATTCACACATGTATCATGTTTAGGTTAATACAATTCTAGCATGAATAATAAACATTTATCATGATATGAAATAAATAATAACTTTATTATTGCCTCTAGGGCATATTTCCTTCACTCTCCCACTTTTGAGTCAATAATCTAGATTACATAGTAATGATTCTAACACCATGAGTCTTGAGTGCTGATCATGTTTTGCTTTCGTGAGAGGCTTAGTCAGCCAGTGCAACATTCAGATCCGTATGTATCTTGCAAATCTCTATGTCTCCCACTTGGACTTGGTCCCGAATGGAATTGACGTCTCTTGATGTGCTTGGTCATCTTGTGAAATCTGGATTCCTTTGCCAACAATTGCACCGATATTATCACGAGAAGATCTTCATTGGTCCCATGCACTAGGTATGACACCTAGATAGGAAATGAACTCCTTCATCAGACTCCTTCATTTCTTTGCAGCGAAGCTATGTACTCCGCTACATGTAGATCCGCCAACGACTTCCGTTTAGAAGCGCACCAACTTACAACTCCACCGTTTAATATAAACACGTATCCGGTTTGCGATTTAGAATCGTGGGATCGATGTCAAAACTTACATCAGCGTAACCATTTATGACTAGCTCTTTGTCACCTCCATATCGAAACATATCCTTAGTGCTTTTTCATATCTCTCAATCCGGGCATTTGCTTGAAATATTAACTTCAACTCTGGAACATCTCATATGCTCCATGGCGTTCAAAGCGTCGTTGAAGACCGATTCTAAGCCGTAAAGCATGGCGGACTGAACTATAGAGTAGTCATCGACTTTGCTCTACGGGGCGTTCTTAACGTCGTCGGTTGCATCGATGACGGGCTGGCACCAGCGGTGCTTCGGGGACATAACTCTTACATGTAGCAATGAGGATAATCCTCGAGATTCTGAACCCGAGTCCGTGTAATTGCTACCATCATCTTTCAACTTTGCTTTCTCAAGGCGCATTAAAATTCAACGGAACAACAGCATGAGCCATCTATCTACAAACAAACATAGACAAGCAAGATACTATCGGTACTAAGTTCATGATAAATTTAAGTTCAATTAATCATATTACTTAAGAACTCCCACTTAGGCGGACATCTCTCTAGTCATCTAAGTGATCCGTGATCAAATCAACTAAACCATAACCGATCATCCGTGAGATGGAGTAGTTTTCAATGGTGAACATCATTATGTTGATCATATCTACTATATGATTCACGCTCGACCTTTCGGTCTCCGTGTTCGAGGCCATATCTGCATATGCTAGGCTCGTCAAGTTTAACTTTGAGTATTCTGCGTGTGCAAAACTGGCTTGCACCCGTTGTAGATGGACGTGAAGCTTATCACACCGATCATCACGTGGTGTCTCGGCACGACGAACTTTGCAGCAGTGCATACTCGGGAGAACACTACTTGATAATTTTAGTGAGAGATCATCTTAAAATGCTACCGTCGATCAAAGCAAGATAAGATGCATGAAGGATAAACATCACATGCAATCAATATAAGTGATATGATATGGCCATCATCATCTTGTTCTTGTGATCTCCATCTCAAAAACACCGTCGTGATCACCATCGTCACCGGTGCGACACCTTGATCTCCATCGTAGCATCGTTGTCGTTCACGCCATCTATTGCTTCTCGACTATCGCTCTTTGCTTAGTGATAAAGTAAAGCAATTACAGAGCGTTGCATTTCATACAATAAGCGACAACCATATGGCTCACGCGATTGCCGATAACCCGGTTACAAAACATGATCATCTCATACAATAAAATATAGCATCACGTCTTGACCATATCACATCACAACATGCCTGCAAAAACAAGTTAGGCGTCCTCTACTTTGTTGTTGCAAATTTTACGTGGCTGCTACGGGCTTAGCAAGAACCGTTCTTACCTCGCATCAAAAACCACAGCGATAGTTCGTCAAGTTGGTGCTGTTTTAACCTTCGCAAGGACCGGGCGTAGCACCTCGATTCAGCTAAAGTGAGAGAGCAGAGACACCCTTGATCACCTTTAAGCACGAGTGCTCGTAGCAGTGAAACCGGTCTCGCGTAAGCGTCTGGCGTAATGTCGGTCGGGCAGCTTCATCTCACAATACCGCCCGAACCAAAATCGACATCTTTGGTAAGCAGTATGACTTATATCGCTCACAACTCACTTGTGTTCTACTCGTGCATATAACATCAGCGCGCATAAAACCTGAGCTCTCGATACCCTTTGTTGGGGAGCGTAGTAATTTCAAAAATTTCCTCGCTGCGCCAAGATCATGGTGATGGCATAGCAGCGAGAGGAGAGTGTATGTCCATGTACCCTCGTAGACCGTGGCGGAGCGTTATGACAGCGGTTGATGTAGTCGTCGTCTTCACGATCCGACCGATCCAAGCACCGAGCGTCACGGAGCCTCGAGTTCGGCACTACGTTCAGCTTCGATGGCGATCTCCGGCCTCCGATCGGCGAGCTCGGAGATGAGTTCCGTCGGCCTGACGGCGTGGTGGCGATGATGATGTTCTACGGCGCGGAGGCTTCGCCTAAGCTCATGACGATATGACCGAGGTGGAATATGGTGGAAGGGGCACCACACGGCTAAGGAGCGATCCGTAAATCAACTTGTGTGTCTATGGGGTGCCCCGCCCCGTATATAAAGGAGCGAGGGGAGGAGGGCGCCCGGCCCTAGGAGGCGCGCCAAGGGGAGTCCTACTCCCAGGAGTAGGACTCCCCTTTCCGGTTGGAGTAGGAGAGAAGGGAAAGGGGGAAGGAGGGAAGGAAGGGGTGCGCCCCCTTCCTTGTCCTATTCGGACTAGGAGGGGAGGGGCGCGGCCCCCTCTGGATCCTTCCTCTTCTCCCTCTTGGCCCATGTAGGCCCATTAACCCCGGGGGTTCGGTAACCTCCGGTACTCCGGTAAAATCCGATTTCACGGAACCATTCCGATGTCAAACATAGGCTTCAATATATCAATCTTTATGTCTCGACCATTCCGAGACTCCTCGTCATGTCCGTGATCACATCGGGACTCGAACAAACTTGGTACATCAAAACTTATAAACTCATAATAAAAGCTGTCATCGAAGCGTTAAGCGTGCGGACCCTACGGGTTCGAGAGAACTATATTCTCGGTCATGACCTAAAACCATATTTTACGAAGATCTTTATCGGTCAAACCGCATAACAACATACGTTGTTCCCTTTGTCATCGGTATGTTACTTGCGAGATTTGATCGTCGGTATCAATACCTAGTTCAATCTCGTTACCGGCAAGTCTCTTTACTCGTTCGTAATACATCATCTTATAACTAACTCATTAGTTACATGCTTGCAAGGCTTAGGTGATGAGTATTACCGAGAGGGCCGAGATACCTCTCGACAATCGGAGTGACAAATCCTAATCTCGAATTATGCCAACCCAACATGTACCTTGGAAACACTGTAGAGCACCTTTATAATCACCCGATTCGTTGTGACGTTTGGTAGCACACAAAGTGTTCTTCGGTAAATGGGAGTTGCACAATCTCATAGTTGTAGGAACTTTGTATAAGTCATGAAGAAAGCAATAGCAGTATACTAAGCGATCAAGTGCTAGGCTAACGAGAATGGGTCATGTCAATCACATCATTCTTCTAATGATGTGATCCCACTAATCAAATGACAACACATGTCTATGGTTAGGAAACATAACCATCTTTGATTAATGAGCTAGTCAAGTAGAGGCATACTAGTGACTATAGTTTTGTCTATGTATTCACACATGTATCATGTTTCGGTTAATACAATTCTAGCATGAATAATAAACATTTATCATGATATGAGGAAATAAATAATAACTTTATTATTGCCTCTAGGGCATATTTCCTTGATCTCCCACTTGCACTAGAGTCAATAATCTAGATTACATAGTAATGATTCTAACACCCATGGAGTCTTGGTGCTGATCATGTTTTGCTCGTGAGAGAGGCTTAGTCAGCAGGTGCGCAACATTAAGATCCGTATGTATCTTGCAAATCTCTATGTCTCCCACTTGGACTTGGTCCCGAATGGAATTAGGCGTCTCTTGATGTGCTTGGTCCTCTTGTGAAATCTGGATTCCTTTGCCAAAGCAATTGCACGAGTATTATCACGAGAAGATCTTCATTGGTCGATGCACTAGGTATGACACCTAGATCGGAAATGAACTCCTTCATCGAGACTCCTTCATTTGCTGCTTGAAGCAGCTATGTACTCCGCTTCACATGTAGATCCATACGGCGCTTTGTTTAGAACTGCACCAACTTACAGCTCCACCGTTTAATATAAACACGTATCCGGTTTGCGATTTAGAATCGTCGGATCGGTGTCAAAGCTTACATCGGCGTAACCATTTCGACTAGCTCTTTGTCACCTCCATATCGAGAAACATATCCTTAGTCCTTTTCGGGTATTTCGGGATGTTCTTGACCGCTGTCGATGATCCACTCTGGATTACTTTGGTACCTTCCTACCAAGCTTATTGCTAAGCATCGTCGGTCTGGTACACAACATTGCATACATGATAGAGCCTATGGCTGAAGCATAGGAACATTTTCATTTCTCTCTATCTTCTGCTTGTGGTGGGCATTGAGTTTGACTCAACTTCACACCTTGTAGCACAGGCAAGAATCCTTTCTTTGCTGATCCATTTGAACTTTTCAAAATTTTGTCAAGGTATGTGCTTTGTGAAAGTCCTATTAAGCGTCTTGATCTATCTCTATAGATCTTGATGCCCAATATGTAAGCAACTTCACGAGGTCTTTCATTGAAAAACTTTTATTCAAGTATCCTTTATGCTATCAGAAATTCTATATCATTTCCAATTAATAATATGTCATCAACATATAAAACTAGAAATGCTCTGAGCTCCCACTCACTTTCTTGTAAATCAGGCTTCTCCAAAAGTGCATATAAAACCATATCTTTGATCACACTATCAAAGCGTTTATTCCAACTCGAGATGCTTGCACCAGTCCATAAATGGAGCATTTGGAGCTTGCACACTTTATCGGCACCTTTTGGATCAACAAAACCTTCGGCTGCATCATATACAACTCTTCTTCTAGAAATCCATTCAAGAATGCAGTCTTGACATCCATTTGCCAAATTTCATAATCATGAAATGCAGCAATAGCCAACATGATTGAGACGGACTTAAGCATCGCTACGGGTGAGAAAGTCTCATCGTAGTCAACCCTTGAACTTGTCGAAAACCTTTACGCAACAAGTCGAGCTTTATAAACGATAACATTACCATCAGCGTCGGTCTTCTTCTTAAAGATCCATTTATTCTCAATGGCTTGCCGATCATCGGGCAAGTCAACCAAAATCCATACTTTGTTTTCATACATGGATCCCATCTCAGATTTCATGGCCTCTAGCCATTTTGCGGAATCTGGGCTCATCATCGCTTCCTCATAGTTCGTAGGTTCATCATGGTCAAGTAACATGACTTCGAGAATAGGATTACCGTACCACTCAGTGCGGATCTTACTCTGGTAGACCTCGAGGTTCAATGAAACTTGATCGAAGTTTCATGATCAATATCATTAGCTTCCTCACTAATTGGTGTAGTTGTCACGGGAACCGGTTCTCGTGATGAACTACCTTCAATAAGGGAGTAGATCTGATTATCTCATCAAGTTCTACTTTCCTCCCTCACTTCTTTGAGAGAAACTCCTTCTCTAGAAAGGATCCATTCTTAACAGCGAATGTCTTGCCTTCGGATCTGTGATAGAAGGTGTACCCAATGAGTCTCTTTTGGGTATCCTATGAAGACACATTTCTCCGATTTGGGTTCGAGCTTATCTGGTTGAAGTTTCTTCACATAAGCATCGCAGCCCCAAACTTTAAGCGACAACTTTGGTTTCTTGCCAAACCACAGTTCATAAGGCGTCGTCTCAGCAGTTTTGATGGTGCCCTATTTAGCGTGAATCGGCCGTCTCTAAAGCATAACCCCAAAGCGATAGCGGTAAATCGGTAAGAGACATCATAGATCGCACCATATCAAGTAAAAAACGATTCTGACGTTCGGACACACCATTTCGTTGTGGTGTTCGGTGGCGTGAGTTCTTGAAACTATTCGCATTGTTTCAAATGTAAACCAAACTCGTAACTCAAATATTCTCCTCCACGATCGGATCGTAGAAACTTTATTTTCTTATTCGATGATTTTCTACTTCACTCTGAAATTCTTTGAACTTTTCAAATGTTTCAGACTTGTGCTTCATTAAGTAGATATACCCATATCTGCTCAAATCATCTGTGAAGGTGAGAAAATAACGATATCATACGAGCCTCAACATTCATTGGACCACATACATACGTATGTATGATTTCCAACAAATCTGTTGCTCTCTCCATAGTTCGGAGAGCGGTGTTTTAGTCATCTTGCCCATGAGGCACGGTTCACAAGTACCAAGTGATTCATAATCAAGTGATTCGAAGTCCATCGGTATGGAGTTTCTTCATCGTTTTACACCGATATGACCTAAGCGGCGATTGCCACAAATAAGTTGCACTATCATTATCAACTCTGCATCTTTTGGCTTCAACATTATGAATATGTGTATCACTACTATCGAGATTCAATAAAATAGACCACTCTTCAAGGGTGCATGACCATAAAGATATTACTCATATAAATAGAACAACCATTATTCTCGATTTAAATGAATAACCGTCTAGCATCAAACAAGATCCAGATATAATGTTCATGCTCAGCGCGGCACCAAATAACAATTATTCAGGTCTAAAACTAATCCGAAGGTAGATGTAGAGGTAGCGTGCCGACCGCGATCACATCGACTTTGGAACCGTTTCCCAGCGCATCGTCACCTCGTCCTTGGCGATTGCTCGCTTATTCCGTAGTCCACATTTGAGTTGCAAATATTATAGCAGAACCAGTATCAAATACCAGGTGCTACTCGAGCTCTAGTTAGGTACACATCAATAACATGTATATCACATATACCTTTGTTCACTTTGCCATCCTTCTTATCCGCCAAATACTTGGGGCAGTTTCGCTTCGAGTGTCGATCGCTTGCGGTAGAAGCACTCGATTTCAGGCTTAGGTCCAGACTTGGGTTTCTTCTCTTGGCGACAACTTGCTTGCCGTTCTTCTTGAAGTTCCCTTCTTCTTCCCTTTGCCCTTCTTCTTGAAACTAGTGGTCTTGTTGACCATCAACACTTGATGCTCCTTCTTGATTTCTACCTCCATGACTTTCGGCATCGCGAAGAGCTCGGGAATAGTCTTGTTCATCCCTTGCATATTATAGTTCATCACGAAGCTCTTGTAGCTTGGTGGCGATGATTGGAGAATTACATCAATGACACTATCATCGGAAGATTAACTCCCGGTTGAATCAAGTGATTATTATACCCAGACATTACGAGTATGTGTTCCTTGAGAACTATTCTCCTCCATCTTGCAGCTATAGAACTTATTGGAACTTCATATCTCTCAATCCGGGCATTTGCTTGAAATATTAACTTCAACTCTGGAACATCTCATATGCTCCATGAGCGTTCAAAAGCGTCGTTGAAGACCGGTTCTAAGCCGTAAAGCATGGCACACTTGAACTATAAGTAGTCATCGGCTTTGCTCGCGAGACGTTCTTAACGTCGTCGGTTGCATCGGCGGCACTGGCACCAGCGGTGCTTCGGGGCGTAACTCTTACGTGCAGCAATGAGGATAATCCTCGATTCTGGACCCGATCCGTGTAATTGCTACCATCATCTTTCAACTTTGCTTTCTCAAGGAATGCATTAAAATTCAACGGAACAACAGCACGAGCCATCTATCTACAAACAAACATAGACAAGCAAGATACTATCGGTACTAAGTTCATGATAAATTTAAGTTCAATTAATCATATTACTTAAGAACTCCCACTTAGGCAGACATCTCTCTAGTCATCTAAGTGATCACGTGATCAAATCAACTAAACCATAACCGATCATCACGTGAGATGGAGTAGTTTTCAATGGTGAACATCATTATGTTGATCATATCTACTATATGATTCACGCTCGACCTTCGGTCTCCGTGTTTGAGGCCATATCTGCATATGCTAGGCTCGTCAAGTTTAACTGAGTATTCTGCGTGTGCAAAACTGGCTTGCCCGTTGTAGATGGACGTAGAGCTTATCACCCGATCATCACGTGGTGTCTCGGACACGACGAACTTTGCAGCGGTGCATACTCGGGAGAACACTACTTGATAATTTTAGTGAGAGATCATCTTAAAATGCTACCGTCAATCAAAGCAAGATAAGATGCATAAAGGATAAACATCACATGCAATCAATATAAGTGATATGATATGGCCATCATCATCTTGTGCTTGTGATCTCCATCTCAAAGCACCGTCGTGATCACCATCGTCACCGGCCGACACCTTGATCTCCATCGTAGCATCGTTGTCGTTCGCCATCTATTGCTTCTCGACTATCGCTACGCTTAGTGATAAAGTAAAGCAATTACAGAGCGTTGCATTTCATACAATAAGCGACAACCATATGGCTCCTGCGATTGCCGATAACCGGTTACAAAACATGATCATCTCATACAATAAAATATAGCATCACGTCTTGACCATATCACATCACAACATGCCTGCAAAAACAAGTTAGGCGTCCTCTACTTTGTTGTTGCAAATTTTACGTGGCTGCTACGGGCTTAGCAAGAACCGTTCTTACCTCGCATCAAAACCACAGCGATAGTTTGTCAAGTTGGTGCTGTTTTAACCTTAGCAAGGACGGGCGTAGCCTTTTCGATTCAACTAAAGTGAGAGGCAGACACCGCCAGTCACCTTTAAGCACGAGTGCTCGTAGCAGTGAAACCAGTCTCGCGTAAGCGTCTGGCGTAATGTCGGTCGGGCGCTTCATCTCACAATACCGCTGAACCAAAGTATGACATCTTTGGTATGCGGTATGACTTATATCATCCCACAACTCACTTGTGTTCTACTCGTGCATATAACATCAGCGCATAAAACCTAGGCTCGGATGCCCTTTGTTGGGGAGCGTAGTAATTTCAAAAATTTCCTCGCTGCGCAAGATCATGGTGATGGCATAGCGAGAGGGAGAGTGTATGTCCCGTACCCTCGTGAACCGTGGCGAGGCGTTATCTGTAGCGGTTGATGTAGTCGTGCGTCTTCACGATCCGACCGATCAAGCACCGAGCGTATGGAGCCTCCGAGTTCAGCACCGTTCAGCTCGATGGCGATCTCGGCCTCCGATCAGCCGAGCTCGGAGATGAGTTCCGTCGACCTGACGGCGTGGTGGCGATGATGATGTTCTACGGCGCGGGGCTTCGCCTAAACTCATGACGATATGACCGAGGTGGAATATGGTGGAAGGGGCACCGCTGCACGGCTAAGGCGATCCGTAGATCAACTTGTGTGTCTATGGGGTGCCCCCGCCCCGTATATAAAGGAGAGGGGAGGGGCGGCCGGCCTAAGAGGCGCGCCAAGGGGAGTCCTACTCCCAGGGAGTAGGACTCCCCTTTCCAAGTTGGAGTAGAGAAGGGAAGGAAGAGGGAAGGAGGGAAGGAAAGAGGCGCGCCCCCTTCCCTTGTCCTATTCGGACTAGGAGGGGGAGGGGCGCGCGGCCCCCTCCTGGATCCTTCCTCTTCTCCCTCTTGGCCCATGTAGGCCCATTAACCCCGGGGGTTCGGTAACCTCCGGTACTCGGTAAAATGCCGATTTCACGGAACCATTCCGATGTCCAAATATAGGCTTCCAATATATCAATCTTTATGTCTCGACCATTTGAGACTCCTCGTCATGTCGTGATCACATCCGGGACTCGAACAAACTTGGTACATCAAAACTTATAAACTCATAATAAAGCTGTCATCGAAGCGTTAAGCGTGCGGACCCTACGGGTTCGAGAACTATGTAGACATGACCTAAAACCATTCTCGGTCAATAACCAATAGCGGGACCTGGATGCCCATATTGGTTCCTACATATTCTGAAGATCTTTATCGGTCGAACCGCATAACAACATCGTTGTTCCCTTTGTCATCGGTATGTTACTTGCGAGATTTGATCGTCGGTATCAATACCTAGTTCAATCTCGTTACCGGCAAGTCTCTTTACTCGTTCCATAATACATCATCTCATAACTAACTCATTAGTTACATGCTTGCAAGGCTTAGGTGATGAGTATTACGAGAGGGCAGAGATACCTCTCCGACAATCGGAGTGACAAATCCTAATCTCGAATTATGCCAACCCAACATGTACCTTGGAAACACTGTAGAGCACCTTTATAATCACCCGATTCGTTGTGACGTTTGGTAGCACACAAAGTGTTCTTCGGTAAGCAGGAGTTGCACAATCTCATAGTTGTAGGAACTTTGTATAAGTCATGAAGAAAGCAATAGCGGTATACTAAGCGATCAAGTGCTAGGCTAGCGGAATGGGTCATGTCAATCACATCATTCTTCTAATGATGTGATCCCACTAATCAAATGACAACACATGTCTATGGTTAGGAAACATAACCATCTTTGATTAATGAGCTAGTTAAGTAGAGGCATACTAGTGACTATAGTTTTGTCTATGTATTCACACATGTATCATGTTTCGGTTAATACAATTCTAGCATGAATAATAAACATTTATCATGATATGAGGAAATAAATAATAACTTTATTATTGCCTCTAGGGCATATTTCCTTGATCTCCCACTTGCACTAGAGTCAATAATCTAGATTACATAGTAATGATTCTAACACCCATGGAGTTTTGGTGCTGATCATGTTTTGCTTTCGTGAGAGGCTTAGTCAGCAGATTACGCAACATTCAGATCCATATGTATCTTGCAAATCTCTATGTCTCCCACTTGGACTTGGTCCCGAATGGAATTAGGCGTCTCTTGATGTGCTTGGTCCTCTTGTGAAATCTGGATTCCTTTGCCAAAGCAATTGCACCGATATTGTCACGAGAAGATCTTCATTGGTCCCGATGCACTAGGTATGACACCTAGATCGGAAATGAACTCCTTCATCCAGACTCCTTCATTTCTTTGCTTGAAGCAGCTATGTACTCCGCTTCACATGTAGATCCATACGGCGCTTTGTTTAGAACTGCACCAACTTACAGCTCCACCGTTTAATATAAACATGTATTCGGTTTGCAATTTAGAATAAATGCGGATCGGTGTCAAAGCTTGCATTGGCGTAACCATTTACGACTAGCTCTTTGTCACCTCCATATATGAAACATATCCTTAGTCCTTTTCGGGTATTTCAGGATGTTCTTGACGCTGTCCGATGATCCACTCTGGATTACTTTGGTACCTTCTGCCAAGCTTATTGCTAAGCATCGTCGGTCAGTACACAAATTGCATACATGATAGAGCCTATTGCTGAAGCATAGGGAACATTTTTCATTTTCTCTCTATCTTCTGCTGTGGTCGGGCATTGAGTTTGACTCAACTTCACACCTTGTAGCACATGCAAGAATCATTTTTTGCCTGATCCATTTTGAACTTTTTCAAAATTTTGTCAAGGTATGTGCTTTGTGAAAGTCCTATTAAGCGTCTTGATCTATCTCTATAGATTTTGATGCCCAATATGTAAGCAGCTTCACCGAGGTCTTTCATTCAAAAAAACTTTTATTCAAGTATCCCTTTATGCTATCTGGAAATTCTATATCATTTCCAATTAATAATATGTCATCAACATATAAAACTAGAAATGCTACATAGCTCCCTCACTTTCTTGTAAATCTGAGGCTTCTCCAAAAGTGCATATAAAACCATATCTTTGATCACACTATCAAAGCGTTTATTCCAACTCCGAGATGCTTGCACCAGTCCATACATGGAACGATAGAGCTTGCACACTTTGTCAGCACCTTTTGGATCAACAAAACCTTCCGGCTGCATCATATACAACTCTTCTTCTAGAAATCCGTTCAAGAATGCAGTTTTAACATCCATTTGCCAAATTTCATAATCATGAAATGTAGCAATAGCCAACATGATTCGGATAGACTTAAGCATCACTACGGGTGAGAAAGTCTCATCGTAGTCAACCCCTTGAACTTGTCGAAAACCTTTCGCAACAAGTCGAGCTTTATAGACAGTAACATTACCATCAGCGTTAGTCTTCTTCTTAAAGATCCATTTATTCTCAATGGCTTGCCGATCATCGGGCAAGTCAACCAAAGTCCATACTTTGTTTTCATACATGGATCCCATCTCAGATTTCATGGCCTCTAGCCATTTTGCGGAATCTGGGCTCATCATCGCTTCCTCATAGTTCGTAGGTTCCTCAAGGTCAAGTAACATGACTTCCAGAATAGGATTACCGTACCACTTTGGTGCAGATCTTACTCTGGTAGACCTACGAGGCTCAGCAGAAACTTGTTCTGAAGTTTCATGATCAATATCATTAGCTTCCTCACTAATTGGTGTAGTTGTCACGGGAACCGGTTCTCGTGATGAACTACCTTCAATAAGGGAATAGATCTGATTATCTCATCAAGTTCTATTTTCCTCCCACTCACTTCTTTGAGAGAAACTACTTCTCTAGAAAGGATCCATTATTAACAGCGTATGTCTTGCCTTCGGATCTATGATAGAAGGTGTACCAAACAGTCTCTTTTGGGTATCCTACATTTCTCGATTTGGGTTCGAGCTTATCGGTTGAAGTTTCTTCACATAAGTATCACAGCCCCAAACTTTAGAAAGCGACAACTTTGGTTTCTTGCCAAACAACAGTTCATAAGGCGTCGTCTCAGCGGTTTTGATGGTGCCCTATTTAACATGAATCGGCCGTCTCTAAAGCATAACCCCAAAGCGATAGCGGTAAATCGGTAAGAGACATCATAGATCGCACCATATCAAGTAAAAATCACGATTCTGACGTTCGGACACACCATTTCGTTGTGGTGTTCGGTGGCGTGAGTTGCGAAACTATTCGCATTGTTTCAAATGTAAACCAAACTCGTAACTCAAATATTCTCCTCCACGATCGGATCATAGAAACTTTATTTTCTTATTACGATGATTTTCTACTTCACTCTGAAATTCTTTGAACTTTTCAAATGTTTTAGACTTGTGCTTCATTAAGTAGATATACCCATATCTGCTCAAATCATCTGTGAAAGTGAGAAAATAACGATATCGCCACGAGCCTCAACATTCATTGGACCACATACATGCGTATGTATGATTACCAATAAATCATTGCTCTCTCCATAGTTCGGAGAAGCGGTGTTTTAGTCATCTTGCCCATGAGGCACGGTTACATAAGTACCAAGTGATTCATAATCAAGTGATTCGAGAAGTCCATCGATATGGAGTTTCTTCATGCGTTTTACACCGATATGACCTAAGCGGCAGTGCCACAAATAAGTTGCACTATCATTATCAACTCTGCATCTTTTGGCTTCAACATTATGAATATGTGTATCACTACTATCGAGATTCAATAAAATAGACCACTCTTCAAGGGTGCATGACCATAAAAGATATTACTCATATAAATAGAACAACCATTATTCTCGATTTAAATGAATAACCGTCTCGCATCAAACAAGATCCGGATATAATGTTCATGCTCAGCTGGCACCAAATAACAATTATTCAGGTCTAAAACTAATCCCGAAGGTAGATGTAGAGGTAGCGTGCCGACCGCAATCACATCAACTTTGGAACCGTTTCCCAGCGCGTCGTCACCTCGTCCTTGGCGGTGCTCGCTTATTCCATAGTCCTGTTTGAGTTGCAAATATTAGCAACAAAACCAGTATCAAATACCCAGGTGCTACTACGAGCTCTAGTTAGGTACACATCAATAACATGTATATCACATATACCTTTGTTCACTTTGCCATCCTTCTTATCCGCCAAGTACTTGGGGCAGTTCCGCTTCCAGTGTCCAGTCTGCTTGCAGTAGAAGCACTCAGTCTCAGGCTTAGGACAAGACTTGGGTTTCTTCTCTTGAGCAGCAACTTGAAGTTCCCCTTCTTCTTCCCTTTGCCCTTCTTCTTGAAACTAGTGGTCTTTTTGACCATTAACACTTGATGCTCCTTCTTGATTTCTACCTCTGCGGCTTTCAGCATCGCGAAGAGCTCGGGAATAGTCTTGTTCATCCCTTGCATATTATAGTTCATCACGAAGCTCTTGTAGCTTGGTGGCAGTGATTGGAGAGTTCTGTCAATGACACTATCATCGGGAAGATTAACTCCGGTTGAATCAAGTGATTATTATACCCACATTACGAGTATGTGTTCCTTGTGAACTATTCTCCTCCATCTTGCAGCTATAGAACTTATTGGACACTTCATATCTCTCAATCCGGGCATTTGCTTGAAATATTAACTTCAAATCTGGAACATCTCATATGCTCATGGCGTTCAAAAGCGTCGTTGAAGACCTGGTTCTAAGCCGTAAAGCATGGCACCTTGAACTATAGAGTAGTCATCGACTTTGCTCTGCGGACGTTCTTAACGTCGTCGGTTACATCAGCGGCGGGCACTGGCACCAGCGGTGCTTCGGGGCGTAACTCTTACGTGCAGCAATGAGGATAATCCTCGAGTTACGGACCCGATCCGTGTAATTGCTACCATCATCTTTCAACTTTGCTTTCTCAAGGAACGCATTAAAATTCAACGGAACAACAGCAGGAGCCATGATGTTATATGGTCAAGATGTGATGCTATATTTTATTGTATGAGATGATCATGTTTTGTAACCGAAGTTATCGACGGCTGGCGGGAGCCATATGGTTGTCGCTTTATTGTATGAAATGCAAGCATACGTAATTGCTTTACTTTATCACTAAGCGGTAGCGATGATCGTAGAAGCAATAGATGGGCGTAACGACAACGATGCTACGATGGAGATCAAGGTGTCGGCGCCCGGTGGCGATGGTGATCACGGCGATTGCCGGAGATGGAATCACAAGCACAAGATGATGGTGGCCATATCATATCACTTATATTGATTGCATGTGATGTTTATCCTTTATGCATCTTATCTTGCTTTGATTGGCGGTAGCATTTTAAGATGATCTCTCACTAAAATTATCAAGAAGTGTTCTCCCTGAGTATGCAATGTTGCCAAAGTTAAATGCGTCTTGAGAAACCGCGTGATGATCGGGTGTGATAAGATCTCGTCGATCTACAGCGGGTGCAAGCCAGTTTTGCACGCTTGAATACTCGAGTTAAACTTAGCGAGCCTAGCATATGCGGATATGGCCTCGGAACACGGAGACCGAAAGGTCGGCGTGAATCATATAGTAGATATGATCAACATAGTGATTATCGAGATAATGGGCCGCGGGTAGGCCGACCGGAACCAGGATCTTTCAAGACGCCGGGGCGAGCAGCCCTCTGGCGAGTCGGTGGCGACCTTCGGAGCAGGCCCCGGCTAGCGACCGGGCTTGAGTCCCGAGCGGCGACTATAAAGCAAGCCGACTCCGGCTTGCGACCTCAAGCGCCGACTATGAAGTCGGCCCGCGACCTTCACGGAGACCAATGCAGTCTGGCCCGGCGTGGCCATCCCCTCTCGCCTACGAGGGTTGGCACGGCTTCTGATGAAGCCGTATCGCGGGAGATCTCGGCGGCGCGTCCTTGTTGCCATGCCTCCCCTGACCTCAGCCACGATTGCATGATGCCTTTGTGCCTGGCAACGCCGGACCTGTCTGGCCCGAGATCGCCGGGCCACCCGTCGGTGGGTGAATCGAGGCAATGGCGCCGGAAAAGCGGCCACGAGGGAGTCGGCCTCCCAGTCGGCCGCCTCCCGGTAGAACCCCACAAGCCATAAACCAGATTGGATGGGGAGTTGCGGCGGTGATCGCTGACGGCAATGCAGCTTGTCGCCACGACCCATGACCAAGCCTGCGTCATTAGGAGTCTTGCCTGATGTCAGACTGTCCATGGGACCCACCAGTCGGCCGAGCCCGAAGCGGCGGGAAGGGCGGCGGAAGAAGGCCGGCGGTGGGGACCCGCCCAGTCGACTACTCTTGTACCCACAGAAGTAGGCCTATCTAAACCCCAGGGCACCCATGCAAAGGTTCGGACCTTGGATAGATTTAGACACATAGACAAGTGAGGAGAGAGCCGAGCCTAGCTCCTCCTGCCTCCCGATCACAGCTCTAGGAGCACCCTTGTAACCTTTTCGCCATAGTGACCATGCGGAGACCCATGAGCAGCGATGGGGTGTTATCTCCCCGGAGAGCCCCGAAGCTGGGTAAGATTCGCCGGCGTGCATGTCTGCGCCTCATCCCGTTTCCAGGCACCGGCGATGTTCTACTCGCCCCCACCATGATAAGCCATCCTTTGGCATATGTCGCACCAACCCCGACATTTGGTGCCCACCGTGGGGCGAGGTGCACCGTCGTCCGGAGATCTGTTACGGGCGGGAACCCTTTCCTCCCTGGTGGCGCAGCCAGCCCGGCTCGCCGGATGGAGTCTGCATTGACCGCTGCTTGGCGGCGCGAAGCTACTGCGCTGCTGGCGGCCTTCGCCGAACTTATCGGCGAGTCGCCTCTCCAGCGAGCTGGACGGATGCGAGCGCGGGTGGCCCGAGAACCTTCTCGCGGGCCTCCTCAACCAACTCCATGTCGCGGCGAGCCTGCCGTGAACATGGAGTCCGTAAACTCCTCCGACCCGATCTTTGGTCGACTCGGCGCCGTGTCGCTTGACATCTTCCCCACCAGCGTGGTGGTCTCGACGAGCCACTTCCGTGCGAGGAGAGTGGCGGAGCGCCGTCCGCGGAGGTGCTCGTCATCAACCACAGCGAGCACTCCGGTAGCGCCGGGACCCGCTGCGGCGGTCTGCGAGGACCTAACGCGCCCATTCCGAGAGGGCAGACGCCGAGCGCTGAAACATACGCCTTGGATCGCCGAAGGCGCCAAGAGATAGCGAGCATGGCGCTTGTCGAAGCATACCAGCCTTGAGATGGATCGCGCCGTAAGCGCTCGCCGGCTCGGCGGGCCGAGCCGTCTCGGTGCGGTCAACAGCGTGGCACAGCCATTGCCGACTTGCTCGGTAACGCCCATGTCGCCACCCAGCGGAGAATATCATGCCGTAGCGGCGACAAACTGAAGAACTTTGAGGCAAAGACCGCCGTGTGATGGCGGGCGAGTCAGCAGCTCCTCGGCGTGGTTGTTGCGCCAAAGCGGCGGCGGCGCGCGGATCTGCCAGCGGCAAAAAGCGATGGCGTACCTCCCGCCGAGATCAAAAGCGCGACCTCCCGAGCGCCGGCTGGCGGAGTCCGCGGAATCAAAGAAGAAGAGCGGCTGTCGGTCACAGCGGACTCGCATCACCATCGGCGTGACCAAGGCGGCCGCCCAAGAAGCGGTGGAGCAGCGGGGCGATTATCGCCTCCACCGCCCGAAGAAGGCGGCGAGTTTCTCCACCGCCTGTTGAGCATCCGACTCTCGGAGGTCGCCTTGGCCACCGAGAGGGAGTCGGAGAGAATGATGCCCGCCATCGGATCGACCGACTCCACCGATCCCTGGCGCTGGAAGAAGAAGATGAGTTGGGTCCGCCTTGCTTCGGGCCCCGCATCAGAGACGAGCCCTTCCCCAAAGGGTTCACGCTACCCCGAGACACGCCCAAGTACACCAGCTCCGTGAAGCCGGAGGACTGGTTGATAGACTACTCCACAGCCGTCAACATAGCAAACGGCAACAAGCGAGTTGCCGTGAAGTATGTTCCTCTCATGCTCCAGGGCACGGCCCGGACATGGCTGAACAGCATGAAGCCCTGCAGCATCAACAGCTGGGTCGACTTCACGGAAGCCTTCATTCGCCTTCACCCGGCCGCATTACAAGCGACCTCCCAAGCGCGCTGCTCTCCTTGTGCGTGCAAGGCCACGAAGAAGAATCAGCGACTACCTCCTGCGGCAGGCGAACTTGAAACTCCTGCAAGGGCGTGCGAGGTGCGAGCTATTGAGTACTTCCTTTGCCGGGTGCGAGAGGACACCCTCCTCAAGCACAAGCTCCTCTGCGGCAGGCAGAAACCCTTGTGAGCTGCTAGTCATAGCAGATAAATGCATCACATGCCGACTCCTCTATGAAGGCGGAGATTCAAGTCAGCAGCGGTGGCAAAGTGACTCCCAGGCTCCCAGAACCCGGTGGAGACACCCGGTCGGCGGCAACAACAAAACAACAACAAGCGCCAAGGCCCCTGGCCGACTTCCAGCGATCGGCGGTCGCGGCAATGGAAGATCAGCGCCGGAGGGCAGCCTCGATAGCGGCGAAAAGGCGGCAAGTCAATTGGTTGCGGCTTTCTCCTATGAGCGAACTTTGGATGGTCCTTGCAAGTTCCACAGTGGCGTGAAGCCTTCGAACCACACCACAAGAAAGTGCCACTGGCTCGCCAGAATCGCCAAGGGAGACGGCCTCACTCCTCCGCTGCTTGCAGGGCCGCCGCCTCCGCCGCCGCCCCAGCAGCCGGTGGCTTGGCCAGTCGGCGCGGTCCAAGACAAGTTCCCAGAAGAGCACGGAGCCTACGTAGTGTTCACCAGTGTGGCAGATGACCGGCGCGGCGGCGCCAACAACGACAAGTAAATCAGTAGCAATGGATGCTCGAGTTCATGCATTGGTCAGAGAAGGCCTATCGGTTTGGTCAGGCGGACCACCGGAGGTGATGCGAGACCAGGCTCTTATGCCCTGGTCCTAGAGTGCGACCTTGGCCAGCGATAGGCGGGCTGCCCGTTTCATGAGTCACGATGAGCGGAGGCAGCAGCTTAAACATCTGTACAAAGACACCATGGGAAGCTCGGAATCAAGCGAAGGCAGCTGCGAGCAGCGCCTTGTGTTCCATGGAATTGTACCGGCCTCTCTGTTCACCGATAGGCAAGATCGATAGGCGTCCTCTTGGAGACAAAGATCACTTCCGCCGAGAGCGGTCTGGTTGGTGGTGGACTTGGAAGCCGTACCACGCCTTGCTTGGCGGCCTGCCTTGGCCAAGTTCATGGCGATTCCCCTCGCCTACCTCAAAATTAAGATGCCGAGTTCAAGGGATTGACCATTGCGGTGACTACAAGAAGTCGTCGCTTGCGGCGAGGAAGCGATCGGCTGGCGAGTCTTTGGTGATCGCAGCGAAGCGGCTCCTTGACCGAGTCGTGGCGATGGCGGAAAGCAGCCAGAGATATCGCATGACTGAAGGAATCGGAGGCGAAGGATCATTCAAGCCGGCTAAAAAACCAAGAAGATACCCTGGACCCGAGCACCCAGAGAATCTGTTGTCGTAGGCACGAGGCCTTGGCGGCAAATAGGAAAAGCGAGCTCGTCGATTTCCTCCGTGAGAATCGGGACATCTTTGCATAGCCCCCAAGGACATCTTTGGGTGTGCAGGCGGAATTCGTGAGCACAAGCTACGTCGGGCAGATATGAAGCCGTCGGGTAGCCCTTGCGCCGCTGTCGGAAGAAAAAAGTAGAGTTGTTGGAGAAGAGATGGCCCGGCTCCTAGCAGCCGGCTTCATCATGGAAGTGTTCTTTCGAGTGGCTAGCAAACCCGATCTTTGGTCTTTGAAGAAGAACAAGCGATGGCGGATGTGCATCGACTACACAAGCCTCAATAAAGCCTGCCCAAAGGACCCGTTTGCTCTGCCAAGGATTGATCGGTGATAGACTCCACAGCGGATCGAGCTGTTGAGTTTCCTAAGCGCATACTCGGGATACCACGGATCAAGCTGAATCTAGCGAACAGGCTGAAAACCGCATTCATCCGCCATTTGGAGCCTTAAGAAATGCGGCGCCACCTTTCAGCGTTGCATGCGAAGTGCCTCCTCAAGCAACTTCGGCGAGAGCATACGTCTATGTGGATGATGTGGTGGTGAAGGCGGAAGCGTGGGGCGCTGCTGGAAGACCTCAAAGAGACCTTTGAAAATTTGCGCCGATTCGGATCAAGCTCAACCCGAAGTGCGTGTTGAGTCCCAGGCCAGCTCCTTGGCTTCTGGTCTCGAGCAGCGGCATAGAGTGCAACCCGTGAAGATCAAGGCCATTGAGAGAATGGAGGTACCCAACCATTGTTGGATGTCTGAAGTTCACGGCTGCTGGCGTCCATCGGCCGATTTATCGATCATTTGGCGAAAGCTTCTGCCTTTGTATCAACTAATGAAGAAGACCACCTTCTTTGAGTGGAACCACAAGGCAGATGAGGCATTTCTCCAACTGAAGAAGATGTTGGCTACTCCCCGTGTTGGCGGCTCCGACTCCCAAAGAGCCCATGCTCTTGTACATCGCCGCCACCAGCCGAGTAGTCAGCAAGGTCAGTGTAGTCGAGCGCAAGGAGGAAGGCAAAGCGCTCCTGTCCGAAGACGGTATATTACAGGCGAGTCTTTGTCGACCTCCAAGCAAAACTACCCTCACTATCCGAAGATGTGTTCTGGCGTGCATTTCGCCGCCAGAAAGTGAAGCCCTACTTTCAAGAGCATCCAATCTTTGTGGTTTGCCTTTGCTCCACTCGCCGAGGCGCCTCGGCCGGTGGCCAAATAGACTATAGATCTAGCCCTTACACCATCTACTACCAGCCCCTTTACCGCCATCAAATCGCGGTATTGGCCGACTTCCTCGTCGTGGGCGAGAACGATTACTGCCGCTTGGCGCCGACTCCACTCATTGGCGAATGCGCCGCCGACTCAAGATCTTTTGGCCTTGGAGCGGCGTCGTCCTCACCTCCCTAAGGCGACAAGCTCAAATACATCTGCAAATCCGCCGCCACCTCCAACAACGTCGCCCGAATATGAGGCGCTCATCCATGGTCTCCGGCTTGCCAAAGAACTCGGCATTCGCGGATCACGTGCTATGGCGACTCCGACTTGGTGGTTCAGCAATCATCCGTGTGGGGCGCCAAAAGCGCAAACATGGCAAGCTACCGCTTCTGGTGCAACAACTCAGCGGATATTTCGAGGTGCGAATTCCTCCACGTGCCAGAAATGACAACGATCAAGCGGATGTCTTGGCGAGTCGGCTCCACCGCCAAGAATACCTTCTAGCGTCGCCCTTGGCGCCTCCTCAAGCCGTCTATCAAGCCTTCACGGTCAGACTCCATCTTCGTGCGGCTCCGCCGAAATAGTCGGATCCGACTCCAAGACCGGCGGCGACCTCAAAAGCCACAGTTGAAACCAGCCGGGGACTGCGCCCGATCGGCCAGGGACTTCGAGCCCAGCCGGGGACTGCGCCCGGTCGGGCGAGACTTGAGCCCGGCCGAGGATTCGCCATCGGCCGGGGCTGCCCCAATCATCGAAGATTCCCTCAATCCAGCAAGCGGCGGCGGACTCCAGCCCGCCGCCTCCGGCCCAGCCACCCTTGTCCAAAGTCATTTGTGGTAGCGATTGAAGAGATAGCAGCACCTTCATGGGCACAGCCCATCCTCAAGTTTCTAGTGAACAAAAGAATTACCAGCAGGCGAGATCTTGGCTCGGCAAGTGCAGGCCGGCGGCAGCATACACCATTGTCAGCGAGAGAGCTAGTCGGTAGCGGTGTCCTTGGTGTCTACCAGTATTGCATAGAGTCGAGCAAGGCAGCGATCCTCGAGAGACATCCATCGAGGCGAGTCACGGCCACCATGCGGCTTCAAGGGCACTCGTGGCCAAAGCCTTTCGACACGGTTTCTTACGGCCGACTGCCTAGAAGAAGCTAAGAACTAGTCCAAAAATGCAAGGGGTGCTAGATGTTCGCTCCAAGCCCCTTGAGCGGCTTCATGTTGAAGACAATCCCCATTACGGCCCTTAGCGGTTTGGGGCTGGACATAGTATGACCATTCAAGATGGCGGCGGCCTAACTCATCTGCTTGTCGCGGTGGACAAGTTCACCAAGTGGGTGGAAGCAAAGCCCATCAAGAAATTGAGCAGGCCTCTGCGGTGACTTTCATTGCCGACATCACGGTGCGGTAGGCATACCGCTTGACATCATCACCGACAGCGGCACCAACTTTGCCAAAGGCGCCTTGGCTCGTTTACTTGCGACAGCGAGCGTCCATTGGACTTAGCGTCCGTTGCCCATCCACGATCAAGCGGCGGTGGAGCGACCAATGGCCTCATCCTATCCGGCATCAAGCCTCGATTGGTTGAACCACTCGAGCGTTCGGCCGGCTGTTGGGTCGAAGAGCTGCCTGCCGTCCTCTGGGTCTGCGCACAACCCCATACAAGTCAACGGCTTCACCTTTCTTCCTTGTCATCCCAGCGGATATAGAGTTCGACTCTCCATGAGTCCCCATGTACACGAAAGAAGCGAAGAAGCACGCCAAGATGGCGTCAATACATTGGAAGAGGGCATTGTTGGCACTCGGTCGGTCCGCATCTACCGGTGATCTGCGCCGATACTACAAACACAAGGTCAAGCCAAGATCATTAGAGAGGCGACCTTGTGCTCAAACTGATTCGAGAGAACAGCCGGCTGCCTAAATTGATTGCTTTTAGAAACTCATGTTCTTGCTCTAGAGTGAGCTTCTCGAGCGTAGCTTCTCATGAGATCTTAGAAGCTCTCTATGATCTTCTTGAGTTGTTTCATGAGCTAACTTAAGAGTTTTTAGTTCTTTAGTTAGGCGCTCAATCTCCTTCATAGCATTGTCATTCGACTCTTCTCGACTATAAAGACTACTAGCATGTTCATCATTACTAGGCTCCTTTGGATTTATCATGTAGAGCTCATCTTCACCAAGCAAGTCATCCTCATCACTATCGAAGTCAATGAATTCAGGGTGTGATACCTTGGGGCCTAGAGCCATGAAGCATCTTCCAATTCCCTCATTTGGTGAATCAAATAAGTCGTAGGAGTTGGAGTTGGAGGATCTGAGAGCAAGACCGGCAACACCTTCATCTTGGTTGTAGTCGGAGTAGGAGTGATAGCTTCCTTGGATTGATTAGCCGAGTCCGAGGCGGAGACCCATTCACCTACATGAGCTTGATGTTTTCTTCTTGTGTAGCTCCTTGATGACTTGTCTTTTCTCTCGAATCCTTGCTTCTCCGAGAGGTCTTCGTTCATACGATCATCTCTGCTCCTTCTCTCTTTCGAGGTGACTCATCTCTTGAGCTTCTTCTTCTTGGAGATTCTTCTCTTCTCTTGTGGGGAGCCGTACACTCATTTGAGTAGTGTCGGGTCTTCCACAATATGTGATTCGATCACGACTAGAAGATCTCTTTTCATCATATGATCTAGACTTTGAGCTTCTCTCTTTGCCTCTATTCTTGTAGAATTTGTTGAAGTTCTTGACCATTAGGCTTATCTCTTCATTGGAAACTAACTTGTCACTTGAGGTTGTGGGAGCATCACTTGTAGCTTTTGTAAGCACCACTTGACTTGTTGTGAAGCTCTTCCTTATCCTTAAGTGTCATCTCATGAGCAACAATTCTTCCAATGACTTCGGTTGGCTTGAGATTCTTGTAGTTTGGCATCATTTGGATCAAAGTGCACATGGTGTCATACTTTCCATCAATGCTCGAGAATCTTCTTGATGATGAATCGATTCGGTCATTTCTTAGCTTCCTAAGCGGCAATCTCATTTGTGATGAGAGCAAGCCTAGAAGTACATTCAGCGACTCCTTCACCATCCTTCATCTTGAACTTGTCAAGTTGACCTTGAAGAATATCTAGCTTTGATTCCTTCACGGACTCGGTACCTTCGTGCATTTCAACCAAAGTATCCCAAATCTCTTTTGCATTCTCAAGGCGGCTGATTTTGTTGAACTCCTCGGGACACAAGGCATTGAAGAGAATGTCACAAGCTTGAGCATTGTTTTGCAACATCCATAATTCTTCCGTTGTAACCCGGCGATCCGGAACTTTCCTTCCTCGAAGAATTCACCTTGCATACCAACACAAATAATGCCCCATGCGGCTGGGTTATGACCAAGAATATGCATTTTCATTTATGCTTCCAACTAGCAAAATTTGTACCATCAAAGTAAGGACCTCTCTGAAAATTACCCTCACTAGGCGCCATACTCTCCTAGGTTGTGAAACCATGCTTATGGAGTCAATGCAATGAAACCAATACAATGGAGACCAAAGCTCGATACCACTTGTAGGATCGAAAGTATGTCTAGAGGGGTGATTAGACTACTTGACAATATAAAAATTCTGCCTTTTGACAAAGAATAGTTTTGGCAGATTCACAATTATGATCAAGTCAAGCATCACCCTACACATGCAATTCTAGAGTATAGGCAGCGGAAAGTAAATTGCACATGTAGTAAAGAGAGGTGGAGAAAGCAAGCGCAATTTTGGAGAGCGGTGATTTTCTCGTCGTTCCGATAGGTGGTGCTATCGTACTTCCACGTTGATGGAGACTTCAACCCACGGAGGATAGCTTGGCTGCGAGAGTCCACGGAGGCTCCACCCACGAAGGGTCCACGAAGAAGCAACCTTGTCTATTCCATCATGGCCTCATACGGAGGCTAGCCTTACTCGGGGTAGATCTTCACGAAGTAAGCGATCTCCTTGCCCTTACAAACTTCTTGGTTCAACTCCACATCTCGTGGAGGCTCCCAAGCGACACCTAACCAATCTAGGAGGCACCATCCTCCAAAAGGTAATAGATGTTGTAGATGATGATGAACTCCTTGCTCTTGTGCTTCAAATGATAATCTCCCCAACACTCAACTCTCCTCCTTGATTTGGCTGTGGTGGAAGAAAGGATTGAGTGGAAAGCAACTTGGGAAGGCTAGAGATCAAGCTTCATATGGTGGGAGTGGAGCAACTTGATCTCAACACAAGGGTAGGTAGTTCTCTTCTCGAAATGTAAGGTAGGAGTGGTAGTTCTTTCGATGGCTCTCTCCACGAATGAAGAGGGGTGGAGGGTATAAATAGCCTCCACACAAAACCCAACCGTTACACACATTTGAGCAATCTCGGTGGGACGAAGTGGACAACTCGGTGAGACCGATAGTTCAAATAATGTGAACATTAGGATTTCGGTGGGACCGAAAATACAATCTCGGTGAGTCCGATTAGATGCAATGACAAGAGCATGCCGGTTTGGTGGGACCGACTTCATCATCTCGGTGACACCGATTTGATGTGAAGATTCTGAAGCTTGGCAACTCATGTTTCGGTGAGACCGAGTTGAGAATCGGAAAATCCGAGTTTGCTAGGGTTTGGCTTATGGCTAAGGTGGTTCATCTCGGTGTGGTGAGTTTGGAATATCGGTGGGACCGAGACTACTTATGAGTGTATATGGCGGTGAAAGTTCTTGATAGTTTAGGACATGTATCACTAAGCACTTGAGCAACGGATCATCATCATATCCTCATCCTTTTAATAGTATTGGCTTTTCCTATGGACTCAATGTGATCTTGGATCACTAAACCAAAAATGGAGTCTTGAGCTTTTGCCAATGCTTGCCTTAGCATTTTGGTGGTTCCACTTCTTGAGTCCTTGCCATACCCATATCCTTGAACTTTACGAAATGATTCTCAAGTAACTATTAGTTCAATGATATATATGTTGTTATTAATTACCAAAACCACCGGGGATTAGTTGCACTTTCAATCTCCCCTTTTTGGTAATTGATGACAACATATAGATCAAAACTTCGACAAAGGATATAATCAATGAATAATATAAATAAGCTTTGAGAAGTATGTGATAAGTAAAGCTCCCCTAAATTTGTGCATTATTTAAGATTTGCGTTTGAATGCAAATGCAATCGATTAGGATCATGGGTCACTCTTCCATGTCACATACATCTTGGTGGGCGCACAAAATGATAAGAATTAACAGCATGCACCCAATCACCAAGACATGAGTAAATGGTCATACTGAGATAGGAATGGCATATGATAAGCATTAAGCACACATTAAAGCATAATGCGACCAAGCACTTATTAAGGTAGAATCAAGCGGAGTATCAAACACCTGAATGTCTCGAAAACCAAAAGTATCTCAAAGAAACCGCAAAAAACGAAAAGAGCAAAAGCGCAAAGACAACAGCACTCTCTCTCTCTCGAAGTCCTATGATCTATACAATTTCTCCCCTTTGGCAACAAGTTACCAAAAGTTCGAAAATGCATAGAGCTAAGCGTCCTTTGGGGACTCTCTGGCGGCTCCGTGCAGGTTGATGTCGGAGTGGATATGACAGCATCGGCGAAGACTTGATTGATGTATGTCTTTGGAGGAGTGGTCCTTTGGAGCTGTGGCTGGAGTAGGACATCTCTTTGGAAGCTGTGGGAGAGTCTTTGAAGCTGTAGTCTGGTTTCGATCCTTTGGAATAGCAGTGATCGGGGTCCTTTGGGAACCGGGCGGTGTGTTGATGAGAATCTGGACTAAGTCATCCTGCATCTCATGCATAAGCTCTTCCTTCTCTGCTTTGCTTCCTCAATATCGCCTCGAGCTTGTTGGCGGTCACTTGTACTTGATCGACTTCACGTCCAGGCGTAGATCTTCTCGTCAACAATCCTCTCTAAGCTCTCTGAGGCGTACAATCTTGACGAGCGTTGTTCAATCCTTTAGGTAGCTTCAAGAATTTGCTCTCGAAACTCTTTGGTTTAGGCTGCTGCTGCTTCTTTGCTTCCTTGTCGACTTTGGCTTTCTTAGCAGCTTCAATCTTGGCTTGACCTTCAACAGATGTCGGATCCTCCTCATTCATCACAACAACATTGTCTTCATGCTCTGGCTGCAGCGGTAAATGTTCTCTATCCAACAAGAATGTGCCCGTGCCAAACTTGGCATTGATAAGCATCTGAATCTGCGGGGCAAATCCACATGACCTTTTGTGGTCAGCTGCAGTCCTCTTAATGGTCTCTACCATCAAGTCCATCACCTTGAAAGGTGCTTTCTCATCAAGTATGTGCAGCATGTTGATAGAGTATCCTCTGATCATGCGATAATCTCCAGATTTGGGCATCAAGGTATGCCTCAAGATGGTATTAGTGGTAGGTAAGCCTGCCTGGAGATAGTAGACTGAGCCGAGCTTCCAGATTCCCAAATCCTCTGCTGGAATCTCTTTGTACATGTTCTTCATGGATTCATGATTCTTCTCTAGAATCCCATATACATCAATATCATCTTCTCGTTGCACTGGAGCATTCAGAATTTCTGCCCATTCTTCAACAGAAGAAGAAAATCTTTGACCTTCAGTCATCCACATAATCTTTCCATCAGGATAGAAGTGAGCTATGGCATAGAATTACATTATCATCTCATCGTTTCAACTGGTCAATTTCTGACCTACAAAATCTGCAACGCCACATGCAGTGAAACTTTCATGCACATGTGGAAAGAAATCTGTGTGCTCTTCGCTGTCAATGTACTTCCGTCAACATATCGGTGTCTGCGACTATGGGCTTCTTGTCCATCAGCACGGTCTCATAGAAGTCCTGCTGCTCTACGGTGTGAAATCTGGGATCTCTGGCAGTTCTTCTCCTCCACGGCATATGGGTGATTGTCTCCATAGCACTTTGAGACCTTTATCTTTCCTTGCCTTCATATTCTCGGCTTGAGGATGAGCATCATTATGGAGTGGCGATTTTGGGCGAAGTTTCAGCAAAACTGGTCCTTCATCGTCGACTCACTAGTGGCACATCATCCTTGTTCTTTTGAGACCTTTGGAATGTTTCGGCGGTCTTCTTGGGCTTGGCGGCGGGCTTTCTTTGGAGCTGCCTTAGCTGGGCAATTTCTTGGGCTTTGATGTGGCTCCGGCCTTAATGGCATCACCCATGAACTTGGCACGAGGCGGAGGCTGGGGTGCTTCCTCATCCTCATCCTCTCTGCTGCATCTTCATGTACTAATCTCTTTCTCTTGGTGGTTTCTTCACTTTGCTTGCAGTTGCCTCTCCCAAATTCAGCTTCTTGGCAATAGTTGTTGCTTGACTTTCTTTGGTGCCCTTCTTAGATTGTTGACCTTGTTGCTCTTTGGCAACAACCTTCCTTTAGGCTTTGAGGTCACCTCTTCCTCAACAACAAAATCTGAATCCTCATCATCTGAATTCCTCTTCTTTCTAGCTCGGTGGCTGGGAGGCATGCCACTTGGTGTACTCCTCTCACCATCATCGGATGAGCTGCTAGGATCGGGAGTAGTGCTGCCTCTGGAATATCGCAATGGGTGTCTCGACCTGTTACATTATCCTTGGCATCGACATGGTGACAACTTTGTGAAAAGATAAGGTGTGGCGAGAAGAAGAGTCATCACAAAATGTAGAAGTTTTGCAAAAAAATGAGTTCAAATTCTAGTATTAGGTTTTCACGAGAAGACATTTCGGTCGGACCGAGTTTAAGATTCGGTGAATCCGAAGTGTTAAGCAGGAGCTTGGCACACCACTTTCGGTTTGACGAAGTGGGTTTGATCTGCCGAAAACACTAGGGTTTCACAGAATCTTCATTTCGGTCACACCGATTTTGCACAACTTCGGTTGGACGAAAGGTGCGTCTGCAATAGCCACGAGCCAAATCGGTCATACTGAAACTATAAAATCGGTCTCACCGAGATGTGTTCGTGAAACCTAACCTAAAACTTTTACTCAAATCTAGTTCAAATGAACTAATCGGTGTCTGAGGAGGATTTCAATCGTGGCAAGATACTAGGCAATCAAGCGTGCATTGAATCGGAGATGGGAGCACGAGTGGGATCAAAACTCACCTAACTTGGTGGAGTTTTTCTCTGGCGGCAGCTTGGAGGAGATGTCCGTTGGCGGCGGAGACTGCGGCGCGCCGAGGCGGCAACGGCGGCGATCCGGAGACCAAGCGGCGGCGGCAAGGGGTGTGGGGTGAAAGCGTTTGAAGGAGGAATCAGCAGCGGCCCTCGGAATATATATACCCCTTGCTGTCGGTGGGACCGAGTTGTAAAACTTCGGTGGCAAGATGGATAACTGCTAAGCGATTATGCACTTGATCACGCCGAAAATCACAACTTGGTTTCACCAAGATGAAAACCTAGATCAGTCTAAATGCTTTCGGTTCGACCGAGTTTGAGTGAGTTAGTGCGACGAAATCAATTAGAAGGTTTTGAAATTAGCCCTTGACGGATCGGTGGCTCGAGTGCTCCTCACCGGAGGTCGAAAATGACTTGTTCAAAATTTGTGATGTAAGCATGAATAGAATTTGAGACAAGAAAGCATAGATAGCTAGGGGAGGTACTTAGGCATTCTTGTCCATCCATTTGGTCGGAAAAATCAAAAGCGACCAAAACAACAAATGGATGTCCTCGAATGGATAAAATCATGCATCAACATGCTCACACAATAAGATAGCAAATGAAATATGTGTCAAACATGCACAACAAAACTCTAGCTACTAACACACAATTTGTCGATGACTATGGCATCTTTATATGAGTATATTGACTTAGGAGCCAAATGAGAACATTTGATCATAGGTCATACTCATCGTTTAAGCACAAGTGGGGTTACCACTTTTACATAAAGTATTGATGTGTTCACATCATTTGAAGATGCTTTAGCTCAATTTTTAAACAAAGCTCCCCTAGATGTGAGAACCCTTTTAAAGGGTCAAACTAACCTTGGGTTGTCGTAGAAGACTTCATGTAGATGTTGAAGATGTGGACGCTCAATGTTGATGGAGATCATCAAGAGTTGGGAGCTATCCTTTGGATTCGGGCACTTTCAATACCTACATGGTTTAGTCCCACAAGGAACAAACAAGGATATCCATGGACATAGATTGAAGTTCACAATAGATGATGTCCATGAAAGCAATGATTACCTTGTCCCTTGACTTACCAACAAGAGGTTTGTGACTCCATGAACTAGTGCACGATGTGGAAGTTGATTGCACAAGTTTTGCCAAAATGAATGTGAGTGAAGTATGTTGGCGGAGTCACCCTCAAGAACTTTCTAGTTCTTCTTCTTGGGATCCACATCATCTTGATGGGAATCCTTGGGGTTGTAGTTGAGCTTGACGAAGTAGAACTTGGCGTTTCCTTGGGAACCCACTTGACCATGGCTTGAGGTGCATCAACAAATGCATCAATCTCCTCTTGAAGCTTGTCCTTGCCTTTTAGCTTGTGGTCTTGTGGTGGAAGGTCATCTTGAGCTTGTTCCACATTGGAAGAAGTAGGATCATACTTCTCCTTTTGAGAAACAAAGCGTGGAGTAGGATATTGACCTTCTTCCCTCAACACCTTCGGCGTTGAACTTTCGCTCAAAACCAATTCCTTGATTCTTCGGTGCCTTCCTTCCTTGCGAACAATTTCCTCAAAGTTCTTGCTTCGGCAAGGCTCTTGTAGACACCTTTCTCTATGATCCCTTTCAATAAACTATTTTCTTGCTCAAGTGTAACTTGGCTTGAAACATTGTTAGTGGAATCAAGAGAACTTTGGATTTAGCATGGTTATTGTTACTACTAGAAAGAATTTTTCTTATACTTGTCATGCTTAGTCTTAATGGGTGGCAAGAAATTAGACAAGAGAAGTCGTTTGGCAAGATATGAAGAACTCTTCTTTGAAGATCGTCATTGATTGCTTTTAGAAACTCATGTTCTTGCTCTAGAGTGAGCTTCTCGAGCGTAGCTTCTCATGAGATCTTAGAAGCTCTCTATGATCTTCTTGAGTTGTTTCATGAGCTAACTTAGAGTTTTTAGTTCTTTAGTTAGGCGCTCAATCTCCTTCATAGCATTGTCATTCGACTCTTCTCGACTATAAAGACTACTAGCATGTTCATCGTTACTAGGCTCCTTGGATTTATCATGTAGAGCTCATCTTCACCAAGCAAGTCATCCTCATCACTATCGAAGTCAATGAATTCAGGGTGTGATACCTTGGGGCCTTTAGCCATGAAGCATCTTCCAATTCCCTCATTTGGTGAATCAAATAAGTCATAGGAGTTGGAGTTGGAGGATCTGAGAGCAAGACCGGCAACACCTTCATCTTGGTTGTAGTCGGAGTAGGAGTGATAGCTTCCTTGGATTGATTGCCGAGTCGGGCGGAGACCCATTCACCTACATGAGCTTGATGTTTTCTTCTTGTGTAGCTCCTTGATGACTTGTCTTTTCTCTCCAAATCCTTGCTTTTCCGAGAGGGTCTTCGTTCATAACGATCATCTCTGCTCCTTATCTCTTTCCGAGGTGACTCATCTCTTGAGCTTCTTCTTCTTGGAGAATCTTCTCTTCTCTTGTGGGGAGCCATACACTCATTTGAGTAGTGTCGGGTCTTCCACAATTGTAGCGATTCGATCACGACTAGAAGATCTCTTTTCATCATATGATCTAGACTTTGAGCTTCTCTCTTTGCCTCTATTCTTGTAGAATTTGTTGAAGTTCTTGACCATTAGGCTTATCTCTTCATTGGAAACTAACTTGTCACTTGAGATTGTGGGAGCATCACTTGTAGCTTTGTAAGCACCACTTGACTTGTTGTGAAGCTCTTCCTTATCCTTAAGTGTCATCTCATGAGCAACAATTCTTCCAATGACTTTGGTTGGCTTGAGATTCTTGTAGTTTGGCATCATTTGGATCAAAGTGCACACGGTGTCATACTTTCCATCCAAAGCTCTGAGAATCTTCTTGATGATGAATCGATCGGTCATTTCTTCGCTTCCTAAGCCGGCAATCTCATTTGTGATGAGAGCAAGCCTAGAGTACATTTCAGCGACTCCTTCACCATCCTTCATCTTGAACTTGTCAAGTTGACCTTGAAGAATATCTAGCTTTGATTCCTTCACGGACTCGGTACCTTCGTGCATTTCAACCAAAGTATCCCAAATCTCTTTTGCATTCTCAAGACGGCTGATTTTGTTGAACTCCTCGGGACACAAGGCATTGAAGAGAATGTCACAAGCTTGAGCATTGTTTTGCAACATCCATAATTCTTCCGTTGTAACCCGCGATCCGGAACTTTTCCTTCCTCGAAGAATTCACCTTGCATACCAACACAAATAATGCCCCATGCGGCTGGGTTATGACCAAGAATATGCATTTTCATTTTATGCTTCCAACTAGCAAAATTTGTACCATCAAAGTAAGGACCTCTACAAAATTACCCTCACTAGGCGCCATACTCTCTAGGTTGTGAAACCAAGCTTATGGAGTCAATGCAATGAAACCAATACAATGGAGACCAAAGCTCGATACCACTTGTAGGATCGAAAGTATGTCTAGAGGGGGTGATTAGACTACTTGACAATATAAAAATTCTGCCTTTTGACAAAGAACAGTTTTGGCAGATTCACAATTATGATCATGTCAAGCATCACCCTACATGCAATTCTAGAGTATAGGCAGCGGAAAGTAAATTGCACATGTAGTAAAGAGAGGTGGAGAAGAGCAAAGCGCAATTTTGGAGCAGCGGTGATTTTTCTCGTGGTTCCGATAGGTGGTGCTATCGTACTCCCACGTTGATGGAGACTTCAACCCACGGAGGAGCAGCTGCGAGAGTCCACGGAGGCTCCACCCACGAAGGGTCCACGAAGAAGCAACCTTGTCTATTCCATCATGGCCTCACACGGAGGCTAGCCTTACTCGGGGTAGATCTTCACGAAGTAGGCGATCTCCTTGCCCTTACAAACTTCTTGGTTCAACTCCACATCTTGTGGAGGCTCCCAGCGACACCTAACCAATCTAGGAGACACCACCCTCCAAAAGGTAATAGATGTTGTAGATGATGATGAACTCCTTGCTCTTGTGCTTCAAATGATAATCTCCCCAACACTCAACTCTCCTCACTGATTTGGCTGTGGTGGAAGAAAGGATTGAGTGGAAAGCAACTTGGGAAGGCTAGAGATCAAGCTTCATATGGTGGGAGTGGAGCAACAGATCTCAACACAAGGGTAGGTAGTTCTCTTCTCGAGAAATGTAAGGTAGGAGTGGTAGTTCTTTCGATGGCTCTCTCCACGAATGAAGAGGGGGTGGAGGGTATAAATAGCCTCCACACAAAATCCAACCGTTACACACATTTGAGCAATCTCGGTGGGACGAAGTGGACAACTCGGTGAGACCGATAGTTCAAATAATGTGAGCGTTGGGATTTTAGTGGGACGAAAATACAATCTCGGTGAGTCCGATTAGTGCAATGACAAGAGCATGCCAGCTTGGTGGGACCGACTTCATCATCTCGGTGACACCGATTTGATGACGAAGATTCTGAAGCTTGGCAACTCATGTTTGGTGAGACTGAGTTGAGAATCGGAAAATCCGAGTTTGCTAGGGTTTGGCTTATGGCTGAGGTGGTTCATCTCGGTGTGGTGAGTTTGGAATATCGGTGGGACCGAGACTACTTATGAGTGTATATGGCGGTGAAAGTTCTTGATAGATTAGGAGATGTATCACTAAGCACTTGAGCAACGGATCATCATCATAACCTCATCCCTTTTAATAGTATTGGCTTTTCCTATGGACTCAATGTGATCTTGGATCACTAAACCAAAAATGGAGTCTTGAGCTTTTGCCAATGCTTGCCTTAGCATTTTGGGGGTCCACTTCTTGATCCTTGCCATACCCATATCCTTGAACTTTCTGAAATGATTCTCAAGTAACTATTAGTTCAATGATATATATGTTGTTATTAATTACCAAAACCACCGGGATTAGTTGCACTTTCACGGTCTCGGCTTGAGTGCGCCTCGTGGCGGTCGTCTTAATCCTTGCGGCTCGTTCTTTGGGCCTTGATCGAAGTGAGGCTAACCGCTGCCGTCTTCTGGCGCCTCCTCCTCGCCTCCGTCCTCCGACTCGTCCTCCTCCTCGGTCTTTGGAGTCAATCACCTCCATGAGTCTTCCTCGTACTCGGGTTCATCGAACTAGTCAGCGGTGCCTCCTCGCCGCCTTCAGTCGCTTCGGGCACAAAGACCTTTGGTGTCCGTGTACTCGGCGATAGCCGCCGCGCATCGACAAAGGCGCCTTCTCTGACCTCAACTCGGCTGGGCCTCGGCGGAATGCGGCGGGCGGTCCAGTCAGCACCGGATACCACCCCTTGGCGAACTCGGGGCTCGGCGTGCTCGGCCGGGCGAGAACCCTTCAAGCCTCAAAGCGGCGGTGACCTCCGGCCCGGTCGGTGATCTGGTAGTGGTGCGAAAGCCGCACGTCCGGCCCAGGCGGCAACCACTTGGGCACCGGCACGCTGAAGGCGGCGCAGCGAGCGGTGGCGGGGCGAAGCGAGCCCGATGCTCGAAGCTGCTGCGTCGATGGTTGGGGTGTTGGCGGAAATCACCTCACCTTCCGCCCTTCGCGCCTCCCGAGCCGCCTCGATGGCTAGAGGGACGGCTTGTGAATGGCCGGGAAAGAAGTCTGCCAAGGCAGAAAAGAAGATAGTCGAGAAAATCAAAAATCAGCTCGACACAGATTCAGAAGACCAAATAAGCAAAAAAGGCTTACCGTCGGCGATGTCCTCGAGCTTCGTGGTAGCGGAGGTTAGCGCCGCCTCCCGATCAGTCGGCGGGGCGTTCGACCTCGAACTTCGGCCATGAGGCATCCTCCAGCGACTTGGCGTCTTCGCGCGCCGGAGCAGCTCATACGCTTTCGGCCAGCTGCATCGCCGGCGAGATCGCGCTCTTAGGCGAGCTTGTCGCCTCCTCCTCCTTGGCGTGGCGGCGGTGTTGGCCTCGCCCGGCTGCTCTGGAGGCGGCGTTAAGCGCTGAAATCGAAAAACAAGACAAGAAAGTCATCGATGGGTAGATCGCCGGGGTGATCGGCACGGCTGCTCGATGGTCGGCTGAATCTCGAGGACTACAGCCCGTGGGGCCTTCGCGCGCCCATGGAAAGAAGGAAGATAGATCGCGGGGAGATCCGGCCCGACTGCTCAGTGATCGGCCCGAATCTCGGGGACTACAGCCATGAGTGCGCTTGTGCGCCCCTTGAAGAAAGGAAGAAATAACTCACCTCGGCTTTCCGTAAGGTCGGCGGTCGCTTCTTCAGCTCCTCGGCGTTGCGGTTGAAGGCAGCGGCGGAGATTATGATATTCCTGCAAAAGCGGCAAAGAAAGTTAGTCCTCGGAGCTCACGGGAGTTCGAACCGCTGCTTCGACCGACCGGAACTCGGGGACTACACCTAGTGGGTGCGTGGCGCGCCTGACGAGGAAGCGAAACTTAAAAAAAAGAAACATACCGAATGGATGTCCGCACAGCAGATCGCTCTGGTGCAGACTTGGAAGCATCGCTCTCCTCGCGCAGCTTAATTTGGGCGTCGGGAGGCCTAATTTAGCGGGCGGTGCCGCCTCCGCGCAACCAGCCGGTGGGCGGCAACCTTTGGAAGGCCAGCGTCAGATCGCGCGAACTTGCGGCGCCCGGTCTCCCCGGCTTCGCGGCGCCCGGCTCGTCCTCTCAAGCGGCGGCCTTGGCGCAGCGACTGAAAAAGCAGCAGCGCCTCGGCATCGTCCGTGGTCGGAGGATCCTGCGGGTCCACCGGCTGCTGCCATGCGGCCTCCTAGGCAGGCGGCGAAGCGGCGGCGGCGGCGTGGGTGTCGAGCACGAGACCGCCGCCCTCCTCGCGAAGGTTCTCGGCGCCCGACCTCTCGGTCTGCCCGTGAACTCCACGGCGGCGGCGCCGGCGACAATGGAGGGACAAGCATCGCCCGATCGGCGGCGCGACCTCCTCGGCGTGTCGTTCGCGCGCGGCGGCGATCTCGGCCCCTTGAACTTCTTACATTTGCGCCGGGTGCGCTCGGCCGGCGTGGCGCCTCTTTCGCCGACTTGGCGGAGGGCGGTCCTCGGCTGGCGGCGTGGGGCGACTTCCGCGTCGGCGTCGTCCTCGGGCGATCGGCGAAAGGTGGCCGCGGCACTGAGCCGCCGTCCGCCCTCTCCGCCGCCTTGGCGTCGGCCTCAGCGCCGCCGCCCCAAGTCGGGTCGTCGACATCCTTGTCCTCGCGATCTGGGGCGTAGTCGCGGGGCTCTCTCGTGGCGCCCGGCTGCGGCGCCGTGAGGACTCTGCCGGAAGAAACCAACAACGATTAGAGTCGGAGTCGGCTGCAAAAAGATTAAGCTCTGAAGGATCGACTTACCATTGGAGGGTTGTCGCGCGAAATGCGGCTGTTTGCGAACTGCCGATTCTCCGTGAACTCGCGGTCGCGATGTAGTTCACCAAGTTCGCCACCTCCGCGGGGCATTTCCTTGGTGCTCAGCCGGCTCGGATCATGGCGGCGCTCATCGGCAGATGAGGTGAGGCTGGCCTGGAGGGGAGGACTCGGCGCCATGGCGGCGAAGATCGGAGTTGTGAGGCCCTCCGGCTGCAGCAGAACTTCGGGTCGCGCCGCGGGCCGGCTCTGGAGGGACAGTGACTTGGACGGTGGGACCAAGCTGGCAAGCCTGCGGTCAGAGGCTCGGGGTCGAAGGGCGGCAGATTGACCCAGTCGCCGTCGGTGGAGATGTTCTTCACGTAGAAGTAAGATTTCTGCCACATCTTCACCGACTTCACCAAGGAGATGGGAGGAAAGGGTTGTCGGCCGTCGGCGCCCGCCGCGATGTAGGTGCCGCTTGAGCGGCGTGCGGCGGCCTAAATATCGAGCTTGAAGAAGAACTCTCCCCACAGCTCGAGAGTGGGGAGAAACGCCGAGTAGCCTTCCGCCGCAGTGTGGCGCGGAAAGCAACACCACCGCGTTCGGGGTGAGGTGGTGCGGTGAAGCTTGTGGAACTCGAGGCAGCGGAAGAATCCGCTCGCGGAAGCCAGCCAGCGCATTAGGTGCGGCGGAAGGCGACCCGCTTCGCCCTCCTCGGCGTGGGCGGATCTCTCCGCTTGGTGGGGCGAGCCTGCACCAGTCTGCGGCTGGGGGAGGCGGCGGGTCAGCAGGCTTCGATGTGCTCGCCTCCACGTCGAAACCATCCCACTCTCGGGCGTGAGGTGGGGGGCGGCGGAGAAAAACTCATCGCCGGCGAGAAAGAATGCTTTGGCTCACGGCGGAGGAAGAAGAGAGGCAGGAGGCGGGGAGAGGGTGTGCGTGCGGTGCCGCCCGCTCCTCCTGCCTATTATAGCCCTCTGGTGAGGCGAGGCGGACATGGGATTAGCTGCGCTGAGGCCCCACGCCACGATTTACCCACGAAGTTTCTGCCGCGATAACAAGCGTGGGGATATAACGTCCGTAGCGCGGCGGATCCGCTTGAAGCCGGCGTGGTGGTGGCGGGCCCAACTGGCGGACCGTCCGTCGGCGTGGGTGGACGGACTATCGTCCCCGTGGCGCGTAGCGATAGGACCGTCTCAATGATGGCGAAGCGTATCCGATCGCCGCTGTTTTCCGCGCGACTTACGAATAACGGCCCTCGCTGAGCGAGTCCGACTTGGTGAGTCGGCCCAAAAAGCGATGGCGAGTCTCGGAATCGGCCTTGGGAAGATTAAGCTGTTGAAGCCCCACAAGGCGGCGCCCATGGTTTCACCAACCGCGGACTCTTGTCGGAGTAATGGGCCGCAGGTAGGCCGACCGGGACCAGGATCTTTCAAGACATCGGGGCAGGCCCGCCCCTCGGCGAGTCAGTGGCGACCTTGGGAGGCGAGCCCAGTGGCGACCTTGGAGAAGCCGAGTCGAGACGATGACTCTAAAGCAAGCCGACTCGGCTTGCGACCTCAAGCGCCGACTATGGGAGTCGGCCCGCGACCTTCACGGAGACCAATGCAGTCTGGCCCGGCGTGGCCATCCCCTCTCGCCTCTGAGGGGTTGGCATAGCTTCTGATGAGCCGTGTCGCGGGAGATCTCTGGCGGTAGCGTCACTATTGCCATGCCTCCCGACCTCGGCCACGGTCGTGATGCTGTGCCTGTTTACCGGCCTGTATGGCCTAGAGATCACCAGGCCACCCGTTAGTGGGTGAATCGAGAGGCAAGAGCGCTGGGAAAGGCGGCCACGAGAGTCGGCCTCCATGGGTCGGCCGCCTCCCGGCGAGGCCCCACAAGCCATAAACAGATTGGATGGGGAGTGGCGATAGTGATCGCTGACAGGCGGCGGCACTATCGCCCCGACCCCATGACCAAGCTGCGTCATCGAGTCTTTGCCTGATGTCGACCTGTCCATGGGACCCACCGGTCGGCGGGCCCAGTGGCGGGAAGGGAAGGGCGGCTTGAGAGGCGGCGGTGGGGGCCACGCCCGGTCAGATTACTCTGTACCCCGGGTGAGGCCTATATAAACCCACAGGGCACCCATGCAAAGGTTGACCTTGGATAGAGTTAGACACATAGACAAGGGAGGAGAGAGCCAGCCTAGCTCCCTCACGCCTCCCGATACAGCTCTAGGAGCACCCTTGTAACCTTTTCGCCATAGTGACCATGCGGAGACCCCACAGAGCAGCAGTAGGGGTGTTATCTCCCCGGAGAGCCCCGAAGCTCGGTAAGATTCGCCGGTGTGCATGTCTGCGCCTCATCCCGTTTCCAGGCACCGGCGACGTTCTACTCGCCCCCACCATGATAAGCCATCCTTTGGCATATGTCGCACCCAACCCCCGACAGTGATGTTCACCATTGAAAACTACTCCATCTCACGTGATGATCGGTTATGGTTTAGTTGATTTGGATCACGTGATCACTTAGATGACTAGAGAGATGTCTGTCTAAGTGGGAGTTCTTAAGTAATATGATTAATTGAACTTAAATTTATCATGAACTTAGTACCTGATAGTATCTTGCTTGTCTATGTTTGTTTGTAGATAGATGGCTCGTCTTTGTTGTTCGTTGAATTTTAATGCGTTCCTTGAGGATCGAGTTGATAATGATAGTGCAACTTATTTGTGGCCTTTGCCGTTTAGGTCATATCGGTGTAAAATGCATGAAGAAACTCCATACTGATGGACTTCTAGAATCACTTGGTACTTGCGAACCGTGCCTCATGGGCAAGATGACTAAAACACCGTTCTCTGGAACTATGGGAGAAGCAGCAGATTTGTTGGAATCATACATCTGGATGTATGTGGTCAATAAATGTTGAGGCTCGTGGCGAGATATCGTTATTTTCTCACCTTCACAGATGATTTGAGAAGATATGGTTATATCTACTTAATGAAACACAAGTCTGAAACATTTGAAAAGTTCAAAGAATTTTAGAGTGAAGTAGAAAATCATTGTAACAAGAAAATAAAGTTTCTCGATCGATCGTGGAGGAGAATATTTGAGTTCTGAGTTTGGTTTACATTTGAAACAATGCGGAATAGTTTCACAACTCATGCCACTGGAACACCACAGCGAAATGGTGTGTCGAGCGTCATGTCGTACTTTACTTGATATGGTGCGATCTATGATGTCTCTTCTGATTTACCGCTATCGTTTTGGGGTTATGCTTTAGAGGCGGCCGCATTCACGTTAAATAGGGCACCATCAAAATCCGTTGAGGCGGCGCCTTATGAGCGTGGTTTGGCAAGAAACCAAAGTTGTCGTTTCTTAAAGTTTGGGGCTGCGATGCTTATGTGAAGAAACTTCAACCAGATAAGCTCGAACCCAAATCGGAGAAATGAGTCTTCATAGGATACCCAAAAGAGACTGTTGGGTACACCTTCTATCACAGATCCGAAGGCAAGACATTCGTTGCTAAGAATGGATCCTTTCTAGAGAAGGAGTTTCTCTCGAAATAAGTGAGTGGGAGGAAAGTAGAACTTGATGTTATAACTGTATCTACTCCCTTATTGGAAGGTAGTTCATCACGAGAACTGGTTCCCGTGACAACTACACCAATTAGTGAGGAAGCTAATGATATTGATCATGAAACTTCAGAACAAGTTTCTGCTGAGCCTCGTAGGTCTACCAGAGTAAGATCCGCACTAGAGTGGTATGGTAATCCTATTCTGGAAGTCATGTTACTTGACCATGATAAACCTACAAACTATGAGGAAGCGATGATGAGCCCAGATTCATAAAATGGCTAGAGGCCATGAAATCGAGATGGGATCCATCTATGAAAACAAAGTATGGACTTTGGTTGACTTGCCCAATGATCGGCAAGCCATTGAGAATAAATGGATCTTTAAGAAGAAATGGCTGATGGTAATATTCTTGTCTATAAAGCTCGACTTGTTGCGAAAGGTTTTCGACAAGTTCAAGGGGTTGACTACGATGAGACTTTCTCACCCATAGCGATGCTTAAGTCTGTCCGAATCATGTTGGCTATTGCTGCATTTCATGATTATGAAATTTGGCAAATGTATGTCAAGACTGCATTCTTGAATGGATTTCTAGAAGAAGAGTTGTATATGATGCAGCGGAAGGTTTTGTTGATCAAAAGGTCTTGACAAAGTGTGCAAGCTCCAGCGTTCCATTTATGGACTGGTGCAAGCATCTCGGAGTTGGAATAAGCGCTTTGATAGTGTGATCAAAGCATATGGTTTTATCTGAGACATTTGGAGAAGCTTTGTATTTACAAGAAAGTGAGTGGGAGCTCTGTAGCATTTCTAGTTTTATGTGTTGATGACATATTATTAATTGGAAATGATATAGAATTTCTGGATAGCATAAAGGGATACTTGAATAAAAGTTTTTCAATGAAAGACCTCGGTGAAGCTGCTTACATATTGGGCATCAAAATCTATAGAGATAGATGAAGACGCTTAATAGGACTTCCACAAAGCACATACCTTGACAAGATTTTGAAAAAGTTCAAAATGGATCGAGGCAAAGAAAGGATTCTTGCTGTGCTACAAGAGTGTGAAGTTGAGTCAAACTCAATGCCCGACCACGATGAAGATAGAGAAAATGAAAAATGTTCCTATGCTTCAGCCATAGGCTCTATCATGTATGCAATGTTGTGTACCGGACCTAATGTATGTAGCAATAAGCTTGGCAGGGAAGGTACCAAAGTAATCCGAGTCGATCCTTTGGACAGCGGTCAAGAACATCTGAAATACGAAAAGGACTAAGGATATGTTTCTCGTATATGGAGGTGACAAAGAGCTAGTCGTAAATGGTAGCGTCGATGCAAGCTTTGACACTGATCCGGACGACTCTAAATGCATAAACCGGATACGTGTTTATAATAAACGGTGGAGCTGTAAGTTGGTGCAGTTCTAAACAAATCGTCGTGGCGGGATCTACATGTGAAGCGGAGTACATAGCTCCTTCTGAAGCAGCAAATGGAGTCTTGATGAAGGAGTTCATTTCCGATCTAGGTGTCATACCTAGTGCATCGGGACCAATCAAGATCTTCTATGACAATACTGGTGCAATTGCTTTGGCAAAGGAATCCAGATTTCACAAGAGGACCAAGCACATCAAGAGACGCTTCAATTCCATTCGGGACCAAGTCCAAGTTGGAGACATAGAGATTTGCAAGATACATACAGATCTGAATGTTGCAGACCCGTTGACTAAGCCTCTCTCACGAGCAAAACATGATCAGCACCAAGACTCCATGGGTGTTAGAATCATTACTATGTAATCTAGATTATTGACTCTGGTGCATGTGGGAGACTGAAGGAAATATGCCCTAGAGGCAATAATAAAGTTATTATTTATTTCCTCATATCATGATAAATGTTTATTATTCATGCTAGAATTGTATTAACCGGAAACATGATACATGTGTGAATACATAGACAAAACTATAGTCACTAGTATGCCTCTACTTGACTAGCTCATTAATCAAAGATGGTTATGTTTCGACTATAGACATGTGCTGTCATTTGATTAGTGGGATCACATTATTAGGCGAATGATGTGATTGACATGACCCATTCTGTTAGCCTAGCACTTGATCGTTTAGTATCTTGCTATTGCTTTCTTCATGACTTATACAAAGTTCTGCAACTATGAGTTGTGCAACTCCGTTTACGGAAGAACACTTTGTGTGCAACCAAAGCGTCTAGCGTAACTTTCGGTGATTATAAAGGTGCTCTACAGGTGTTTCGAAGGTACATGTTGGGTTGGCATAATTGAGATTAGGATTTGTCACTCCGATTGTCGGAGAGGTATCTCTGGGCCCTCTCGGTAATACTCATCACCTAAGCCTTGCAAGCATGTAACTAATGAGTTAGTTATGAGATGGCGCATTACGGAGCGAGTAAAGAGACTTGCGGTAGTGAGATTGAACTAGTTATTGGATCAAGCGATCAAATCTTGGGCAAGTAACATACCGATGACAAAGGGAACAAAGTATGTTGTTATGCGGTTTGACCGATAAAGATCTTCGTAGAATATGTAGGAACCAATGTGGGCATCTAGGTCCCTCTATTGGTTATTGACCGAGAATGGTTCTAGGTCATGTCTACATAGTTCTCGAACCCGTAAGTCCTTGCGCAATGTTTGATGGCAGTTTTATTATGAGTTTATAAGTTTTGATGTACCGAAGTTTCTTCGGAGTCCTGGATGTGATCACGGACATGACGAGGAGTCTCGAAATGGTCGAGACATAAAGATTGATATATTGGAAGCATATCTTTGGACTTCAGAATGGTTCGGTGAAAGCAGGATTTCTGGGAACAGGGAGTTCGGAACCCTCCGGGGTTAATGGGCCTTAGTGGGCCATGAGGGAGAAGAGGAAGGGCCGGCCAGGGCAGGCCGGACGCCTCCTCCCCCCTAGTCCGAATAGGACAAGGAGAGGGGGGGCGGCGCCCCCCTTCCCTCTTTCCCTCCCCCCAATTCCTAATCCAACTAGGGGAGTCCTACTCGGTGGGAGTAGGACTCCTCAGCCGCCTCCTCCTAGGGCGGCCGCACCCCCCTTGCGCCTTTATATCACGAGGCGGGGGCACCCCATAGACACACAAGTTGATCTACGGATGGTTCCTTAGCCGTGTCGGTGCCCCTTCCACCATATTCCACCTCGGTCATATCGTCATGAAGCTTAAGTGAAGCCTGCTGTGAGTAGAACATCAAGATCGTCCTGCGCCGTCGTCTTGTGGAACTCTCCTCGACACTCGGCTGGATCGAGTTCGAGGGGCGTCATCGATCTGAGCGTGTCTTGAACTCGGAGGCTCCGTGCGTTCGGTGCTTGGATCGGTCGGATCATGAAGGCGTCGACTACATCAACGTGTTGTGCTAGCGCTTCGCTTACGGTCTCACAGTGCGTGGACATACACTCTCCCTCTCGGTGCAATACCATCACCATGATCATTGATGCGTAGGAATTTTTTTGAAATTACTACATTCCCAACAATAGTGCAACTTATTTGTGGCACTGCCGTTTAGGTCAAATCGGTGTAAAATGCATGAAGAAACTACATACTGATGGACTTCTGGAATCACTTGATTATGAATCACTTGGTACTTGCGAACCGTGCCTCATGGGCAAGATGACTAAAACACCTTTCTCGGAACTATGGAGAGCAGCAGATTTATTGGAAATCATACATACGGATGTATGTGGTCCAATGAATGTTGAGGCTAAATGGCGGATATCGTTATTTTCTCACCTTCACGAGATGATTTGAGCGAGATATTAGTATATCTACTTAATGAAGCACAACTCTGAAACATTTGAAAAGTTCAAAGAATTTCAGAGTGAAGTAGAAAATCAATTTAACAAGAAAATAAAGTTTCTGATCGATCGTGTAGGAGAATATTTGAGTTCTGAGTTTGGTTTACATTTGAAACAATGAGGAATAGTTTAGCAACTCCGCCACGGAACACCACAGCGAAATGGTGTGTCGAGCGTCGTGTCGTACTTTACTTGATATGGTGCGATCTATGATGTCTCTTACCGATTTACCGCTATCGTTTTGGGGTTATGCTTTAGAGGCGGCGCATTCACGTTAAATAGGGCACCATCAAAATCCGTTGAGGCGGCGCCTTATGAGCTGTGGTTTGGCAAGAAACCAAAGTTGTCGTTTCTTAAAGTTTGGGGCTGCGATGCATATGTGAAGAAACTTCAAGCAGATAAGCTCGAACCCAAATCGAATGTGTCTTCATAGGATACCCAATAGAGACTGTTGGGTACACATTCTATCACAGATCGAAGGCAAGACATTCGTTGCTAAGAATTTATCCTTTCTAGAAGGAGTTTCTCTCGAAAGAAGTGAGTGGGAGGAAAGTAGAACTTGATGAGATAAGCTGTATCTACTCCATTATTGGAAGGTAGTTCATCACGAGAACGGTTCCGTGACAACTACACCAATTAGTGAGGAAGCTAATGATATTGATCATGAAGCGTCGAACAAGTTTCTGCTGAGCCTCGTGGGTCTACGAGTAAGATCCGCACAGTGATGCGGTAATCCTATTACGGAAGTCATGTTACTTGACCATGATGAACCTACGAACTATGAGAGCGATGATGAGCCAGATTCATAAAATGGCTAGAGGCCATGAAATCGAGATGGGATCCATGTATGAAAACAAACTATGGACTTTGGTTGACTTGCCGATGATCGGCAAGCCATTGAGAATAAATGGATCTTTAAGAAGAAGAGTGGCGCTGATGGTAATGTTCTTGTCTATAAAGCTCGACTTGTTGAGAAAGGTTTTCGACAAGTTCAAGGGGTTGACTACGATGAGACTTTCTCACCGTAGCAATCTTTGAAGTCTGTCCGAATCATGTTGGCTATTGCTGCATTTCATGATTATGAAATTTGGCAAATGGATGTCAAGACTGCATTCTTGAATGGATTTCTAGAAGAAGAGTTGTATATGATGCAGCGGAAGGTTTGTTGATCCAAAAGTGTCTTGACAAAGTGTGCAAGCTCCAGCGTTCCATTTATGGACTGGTGCAAGCATCTCGGAGTTGGAATAAGCGCTTTGATAGTGTGATCAAAGCATATGGTTTTATCTGAGACTTTTGGAGAAGCTGTATTTACAAGAAAGTGAGTGGGAGCTCTGTAGCATTTCTAGTTTTATATGTTGATGACATATTATTAATTGGAAATGATATAGAATTTCTGGATAGCATAAAGGGATACTTGAATAAAAGTTTTTCAATGAAAGACCTCGGTGAAGTTGCTTACATATTGGGCATCAAAATCTATAGAGATAGATCAAGGCGCTTAATAGGACTTTCACAAAGCACATACCTTGACAAAATTTTGAAAAAGTTCAAAATGGATCGAGGCAAAGAAAGGATTCTTGCTGTGCTACAAAGTCTTGAAGTTGAGTCAAACTCAATGCCCGACCACAATGAGAAGATAGAGAAAATGAAAAATGTTCCTATGCTTCAGCCATAGGCTCTATCATGTATGCAATGCTGTGTACCAGACACGGCGTATGCTTAGCAATAAGCTTAGCGAGGAAGGTACCAAAGTATTCGAGTGGATCCTTTGGACAGCGGTCAAGAACATCTGAAATACGAAAAGGACTAAGGATATGTTTGTCGTATATGGAGGTGACAAAGAGCTGAGTCGTAAATGGTTACGTCGATGCAAGCTTTGACTTGATCCGGACGATTCTAAATCGCATAAACCGGATCGTGTTTATATTAAGCGGTGGAGCTGTAAGTTGGTGCAGTTCTAAACAAAGCGTCGTGGCGGGATCTACATGTGAAGCGGAGTACATAGCTGCTTACGAAGCAGCAAATGAAGATGCGGATGAAGGAGTTTATTTCCGATCTAGGTGTCATACCTAGTGCATCGGGACCAATGAAGATCTTACGTGACAATCTTGGTGCAATTGCTTTGGCAAAGGAATCCAGATTTCACAAGAGGACCAAGCACATCAAGAGGCGCTTCAATTCCATTGGGACCAAGTCCAAGTGGGAGCAGAGAGATTTGCAAGATACATACGGATCTGAATGTTGCGAGACCGTTGACTAAGCCTCTCTCACGAGCAAAACATGATCAACACCAAAACTCCATGGGTGTTAGAATCATTACTATGTAATCTAGATTATTGACTCTAGTGCAAGTGGTAGGCTGAAGGAAATATGCGCTAGAGGCAATAATAAAGTTATTATTTATTTCCTCATATCATGATAAATGTTTATTATTCATGCTAGAATTGTATTAACGGAAACATGATACATGTGTGAATACATAGACAAAACTATAGTCACTAGTATGCCTCTACTTGACTAGCTCATTAATAAAAGATGGTTATGTTTCCTAACCATAGACATGTGTTGTCATTTGATTCTGGGATCACATCATTAGAATAATGATGTGATTGACATGACCCATTCCGTTAGCCTAGCACTTGATCGTTTAGTATCTTGCTATTGCTTTCTTCATGACTTATACAAAGTTCCTACAACTATGAGATTGTGCAACTCCGTTTACGGAAGAACACTTTGTGTGCTACCAAGCGTCACAACATAAGCTGGGTGATTATAAAGGTGCACTACAGGTGTTTCGAAGGTACATGTTGGGTTGGCATAATTCGAGATTAGGATTTGTCACTCCGATTGTCGGAGAGGTATCTCTGGGCCCTCTCGGTAATACTCATCACCTAAGCCTTGCAAGCATGTAACTAATGAGTTAGTTATAAGATGATGTATTACGGAGCGAGTAAAGAGACTTGCGTGCGAGATTGAACTAGGTATTGGATCTTGACGATCGAATCTCGGGCAAGTAACATACCGATGACAAAGGAACAACGTATGTTGTTATGCGGTTTGACCGATAAAGATCTTCGTAGAATATGTAGGAACCAATATGGGCATCCAGGTCCGCTATTGGTTATTGACGAGAATGGCTTTAGGTCATGTCTACATAGTTCTCGAACCGTGCAGTCCATGCGCTTAACGTTTGATGACAGATTTATTATGAGTTTATAAGTTTTGATGTACCGAAGTTTGTTCGGTGTCCCAGATGTGATCACGGACATGATGAGGAGTCTTGTAATAGTCGAGACATAAAGATTGATATATTGGAAGCCTGTGTTTGGACATCGGAATGGTTCCGGGTGAAATCAGCATTTTTAGAGATGCAGGGAGGTTCGGAACCCCGGGGTTAATGGGCCTACATGGGCCAAGAGGGAGAAGATGAAGGAGCCAGGAGGGGGCCGCGCGCCCCTTCCCCTCCTACTCCGAATAGGACAAGGGAAGGGGGGCGCCCCCTTTCCTTCCCTCCTTCCCTCTTTCCCCTTCTCTCCTACTCCAACTTGGAAAAGGGAGTCCTACTCGGTGGGAGTAGGACTCCCCCCCTGTAGCCCCCTTAGGGGCGGCCTCCTCCCCTGGCTCCTTTATATACGAGGCGGGGGCACCCATAGACACACAAGTTGATCTCGGATCATTCCTTAGCCGTGTCGTGCCCCTTCCACCATATTCCACCTCGGTCATATTGTCGCGGAGTTTAGGCGAAGCCTGCACCGATAGAACATCATCATCGTCTGCACGCCGTCGTCTTGTGGAACTCATCTCGGAGCTCGGCTGGATCGGAGGCGGAGATCGTCATCGAGCTGAGCGTGTGCTGAACTCGAAGGCTCCGTGCGTTCGGTGCTTGGATCGGTCGGATCGTGAAGAGATGTCTGACTACATCAACAGCGTTGTGATAGCGCTTCGCTTCACGGTCTCACAGTGCGTGGACATACACTCTCCCTCTCGTTGCTATGCCATCACCATGATCTTGCGTGTGCGTGGGAAATTTTTGAAATTACTCGTTCCCCAGCGATGGCATCGAGCCTAGGTTTTATCGTTGATGTTATATGCGAGTAGAACACAAGTGAGTTGTGGGCGATACAAGTCATCTTGCTTACCAGCATGTCATACTTTGGTTCAGCGGTATTGTGAGATGAAGCGGCCGGACCGACATTACGCGTGCACGCTTACGAGACTGGTTTCACCGTTATGAGCACTTTCGTGCTTAAAGGTGGTGGCGGTGTCTGTCTCTCTCACTTTAGCTGAATCGAGTGTGGCTCGCCGGTCCTAGCGAAGGTTAAAACAGCACCAACTTGACGAACTATCATTGTGGTTTTGATGCATAGGTAAACGGTTCTTGCTAAGCCCGTAGCAGCCACGTAAAATTTGCAACAACAAAGTAGAGGGCGTCTAACTTGTTTTTGCAGGGCATGTTGTGATGTGATATGGTCAAGGCGTGATGCTATATTATATTGTATGAGATGATCATGTTTTGTAACGAAGTTATCGGCAATGGCGAGGAGCCATATGGTTGTCGCTTTATTGTATGAAATGCAAATGCCCTGTAATTGCTTTACTTTATCACTAAGCGGTAGCGATAGTCGTAGAAGCAATAGATGGCGTGAACGACAACGATGCTACGATGGAGATCAAGGTGTCGCGCCGGTGACGATGGTGATCACGACGGTGCTTCGGAGATGGAGATCACAAGCACAAGATGATGATGGCCATATCATATCACTTATATATATTGCATGTGATGTTTATCCTTCATGCATCTTATCTTGCTTTGATTGACGGTAGCATTTTAAGATGATCTCTCTCTAAAATTATCAAGTAGTATTCTCCCTGAGTATGCATCGTTGCCAAAGTTCGTCATGCCGAGACACCACGTGATGATCGGGTGTGATAAGCTCCGTCCATCTACAATGGGTGCAAGCCAGTTTTGCACGCATAATACTCGAGTTAAACTTGCGAGCCTAGCATATGCGAGATATGGCCTCGGAACACGGAGACCGAAAGGTCAAGCGTGAATCATATAGTAGATATGATCAACATAATGATGTTCACCATTGAAAACTACTCCATCTCACGTGATGATCGGTTATGGTTTAGTTGATTTGGATCACGTGATCACTTAGATGACTCGAGAGATGTCTGTCTAAGTGGGAGTTCTTAAGTAATATGATTAATTGAACTTAAATTTATCATGAACTTAGTACCTTATAGTATCTTGCTTGTCTATGTTTGTTTGTAGATAGATGGCTCGTGATGTTGTTCCGTCGAATTTTAATGCGTTCCTTGAGAAAGCAAAGTTGAAAGATGATGGTAGCAATTACGGATTTGGGTCCGTAACGAGGAGGATTATCCTCATTGCTGCCTGAGAAGAGTTACGTCTGGAAGCACCGCTGGGTGCGAACTGCTTCTTGATCTGGCCGGCGGCGTTAAACGTCTGGCGAGCAAAGTGATGACTACTCTATAGTTCGATGTGCCATGCTACGGCTTAGAACCGGGCCTTCAACGGCGTTTTGAGCGTCATGGAGCATATGAGATGTTCAGGAGTTGAAGTTAATATTTCAAGCAAATGCCGGATTGAGAGATATGAAGTCTCCAATAAGTTCTATAGCTGCAAGATGGAGGAGAATAGTTACGTCGGTGAACACATACTCAGAATGTATGGGTATAATAATCACTTGATTCAAGCGGGAGTTAATCTTCGATGATAGTGTCATTGTGAATTCTCCAATCACGCCACCAAGCTACAAGAGCTTCATGATGAACTATAATATGCAAGGGATGAACAAGACTATTCGAGCTCTTGGCGATCTTTGAAAGCCGCGGAGGTAGAAATCAAGAAGGAACATCAAGTGTTGATGGTTAACAAGACCACTAGTTTCAAGAAGAAGGGCAAAGGGAAGAAGAAGGGAACTTCAAGAAGAGCGGCAAGCAAGTTGCTGCTCAAGAGAAGAAACCCAAGTCTGGTCCTAAGCACTGGCTGAGTGCTTCTCTGCAAGCGGTGGACCTTTGGAAGCAGAACTGCCCCAAGTATTTGGCGGATAAGAAGGATGGCAAAGTGAACAAAGGTATATGTGATATACATGTTATTGATGTGTACCTAACTAGAGCTCGTAGTAGCTTTGGGTATTTGATCTTGGTTACATTGCTAATATTTGCAACTCAAGCAGGGGACTACGGAATAAGCGAGCCTTGGCCAGGGCGAGGTGACGATGCGGCGTGGGAAAGCGGTTCCAAAGTCGATGTGATCGCGGCGACGCGCTACCTCTACATCTACCTCGGGATTAGTTTTAGACCTGAATAATTGTTATTTGGTGCGGCGTTGAGCATGAACATTATATCTGGATCTTGTTTGATGCGAGGCGGTTATTCATTTAAATCGAGAGAATAATGGTTGTTCTATTTATATGAGTAATATCTTTTATGGTCATGCACCCTTGAAGAGTGGTCTATTTTATTGAATCTCGATAGTAGTGATACACATATTCATAATGTTGAAGCCAAAAGATGCAGAGTTGATAATGATAGTGCAACTTATTTGTGGCCTTGCCGTTTAGGTCATATTGGTGTAAAGCGCATGAAGAAACTCCATCTTGATGGACTTTGGAATCACTTGATTATGAATCACTTGGTACTTGCGAACCGTGCCTCATGGGCAAGATAACTAAAACACCGTTCTCGGAACTATGGAGAGAGCAGCAGATTTGTTGGAAATCATACATACGGATGTATGTGGTCAATGAATGTTGAGGCTTAAGCGGATATCGTTATTTTCTCACCTTCACGGATGATTTGAGCGGATATGGGTATATCTACTTAATGAAGCACAAGTCGAAACATTTGAAAAGTTCAAAGAATTTCAGAGTGAAGTAGAAAATCATCGTAACAAGAAAATAAAGTTTCTACGATCGATCGTGGAGGAGAATATTTGAGTTCTGAGTTTGGTTTACATTTGAAACAATGCGGAATAGTTTAGCAACTCCGCCACTGGAACACCACAATGAAATGGTGTGTCGAGCGTCGTGTCGTACTTTACTTGATATGGTGCGATCTATGATGTCTCTTACCGATTTACCACTATCGTTTTGGGGTTATGCTTTAGAGGCGGCGCATTCACGTTAAATAGGGCACCATCAAAATCCGTTGAGGCGGCGCCTTATGAACTATGGTTTGGCAAGAAACCAAAGTTGTCGTTTCTTAAAGTTTGGGGCTGTGTGCTTATGTGAAGAAACTTCAACGGATAAGCTCGAACCCAAATCGAATGTGTCTTCATAGGATACCCAAAAGAGACTGTTGGGTGCACCTTCTATCACAGATCCGAAGGCAAGACATTCGTTGCTAGAATGGATCCTTTCTAGAAGGAGTTTCTCTCGAAAGAAGTGAGTGGGAGGAAAGTAGAACTTGATGAGATAAGCTGTATCTACTCCCTTATTGGAAGGTAGTTCATCACGAGAACGGTTCCCATGACAACTACACCAATTAGTGAGGAAGCTAATGATATTGATCATGAAACTTCAGATCAAGTTTCTCCTGAACCTCGTGGGTCTACTAGAGTAAGATCCGCACGAGTGTTACGGTAATCCTATTCGGAAGTCATGTTACTTGACCATGATGAACCTCACGAACTATGAGGAAGCGATGATGAGCCAGATTCCATAAAATGGCTAGAGGCCATGAAATCGAGATGGGATCCATGTATGAAAACAAAGTATGGACTTTGGTTGACTTTCCGATGATCGGCAAGCCATTGAGAATAAATGGATCTTTAAGAAGAAGGCTGGCGCTGATGGTAATATTCTTGTCTATAAAGCTCGACTTGTTGCGAAAGGTTTTCGACAAGTTCAAGGGTTGACTACGATGAGACTTTCTCACCGTAGCGATGCTTAAGTCTGTCCGAATCATGTTGGCTATTGCTGCATTTCATGATTATGAAATTTGGCAAATGGATGTCAAGACTGCATTCTTGAATGGATTTCTAGAAGAAGAGTTGTATATGATGCAGCGGAAGGTTTTGTTGATCAAAAGGTCTTGACAAAGTGTGCAAGCTCTAGCGTTCCATTTATGGACTGGTGCAAGCTTCTCGTAGTTGGAATAAATGCTTTGATAGTGTGATCAAAGCATATGGTTTATAAAGACTTTTGGAGAAGCTTTGTATTTACAAGAAAGTGAGTGGGAGCTCTGTAGCATTTCTAGTTTTATATGTTGATGACATATTATTAATTGGAAATGATATAGAATTTCTGGATAGCATAAAGGGATACTTGAATAAAAGTTTTTCAATGAAAGACCTCGGTGAAGCTTCTTACATATTGGGCATCAAAATCTATAGAGATAGATCAAGGCGCTTAATAGGACTTTCACAAAGCACATACCTTGACAAAATTTTGAAAAAGTTCAAAATGGATCGAGGCAAAGAAAGGATTCTTGCACTGTGCTACAAGGTGTGAAGTTGAGTCAAACTCAATGCCCGACCACAGCGAGAAGATAGAGAAAATGAAAAATGTTCCTATGCTTCAGCCATAGGCTCTATCATGTATGCAATCTTGTGTACCAGACACGTATGCTTAGCAATAAGCTTGGCGGGAAGGTACCAAAGTAATCGAGTGGATCCTTTGGACAGCGGTCAAGAACATCTGAAATACACGAAAAGGACTAAGGATATGTTTCTCGTATATGGAGGTGACAAAGAGCTAGTCGTAAATGGTCTGTTGGGGAACGTAGTAATTTCAAAAAATTTCCTAGGCACACGCAAGATCATGGTGATGGCATAGCAACGAGAGGGGAGAATGTATGTCCACGTTCCCTCGTAGACCGTAAGCGGAAGCATTATCTGCAGCGGTTGATGTAGTCATCGTCTTCACGATCCGACCGATCCAAGCACCGAGCGTCTGAGCCTTGAGTTCAGCACACGTTCAGCTCGATGGCGATCTCCGGCCTCCGATCCAGCGAGCTCGGAGATGAGTTCCGTCGGCCTGACGGCGTGGTAGCGATGATGATGTTCTACGGCGCGAGGCCGCCTAAACTCATGACGATATGACCGAGGTGGAATATGGTGGAAGGGGCACCGCTGCGGCTAAGGCGATCCGTAGATCAACTTGTGTGTCTATGGGGTGCCCCGCGCCCGTATATAAAGGAGCAGGGGAGGAGGCCGCCCGGCCTAAGAGGCAGCAGCGGGGGAGTCCTACTCCCCCAGGGAGTAGGACTCCCCTTTTCCAAGTTGAGTAGGAGAGAAGGGGAAAGAGGGGAAGGAGGGGAAGGAAAGGCGCCCGCCTTCCCTTGTCCTATTCGGACTAGGAGGGGGAGGCGCGGCCCCTCAGCTCCTTCCTCTTCTCCCTCTTGGCCCATGTAGGCCCATTAACCCCGGGGTTCGGTAACCTCTGGTACTCGGTAAAATGCGATTTCACGGAACCATTCCGATGTCCAAACACAGGCTTCGATATATCAATCTTTATGTCTCGACTATTACGAGACTCCTCGTCATGTCGTGATCACATCAGGGACTCGAACAAACTTGGTACATCAAAACTTATAAACTCATAATAAAACTATCATCGAAGCGTTAAGCATGCGGACCCTACGGGTTCGAGAACTATGTAGACATGACCTAAAACCATTCTCGGTTGACAACCAATAGCGGGACACTGGATGCCCATATTGGTTCCTAAATATTCTCTGAAGATCTTTATCGGTCAAACCGCATAACAACATCGTTGTTCCTTTGTCATCGGTATGTTACTTGCCGAGATTTGATCGTCGGTATCAATACCTAGTTCAATCTCGTTACGGCAAGTCTCTTTATTCGTTCCGTAATACATCATCTTATAACTAACTCATTAGTTACATGCTTGCAAGGCTTAGTTGATGAGTATTACCGAGAGGCCGAAGATACCTCTCCGACAATCGGAGTGACAAATCCTAATCTCGAATTATGCCAACCCAACATGTACCTTGGAAACACACTGTAGAGCACCTTTATAATCACCCGATTCACGTTGTGGCGTTTGGTAGCACACAAAGTGTTCTTCCGGTGGCAGGAGTTACCCAATCTCATAGTTGTAGGAACTTTTTATAAGTCATGAAGAAAGCAATAGCAGTATACTAAACGATCAAGTGCTAGGCTAACGGAATGGGTCATGTCAATCACATCATTCTTCTAATGATGTGATCCCACTAATCAAATGGCAACACATGTCTATGGTTAGGAAACATAACCATCTTTGATTAATGAGCTAGTTAAGTAGAGGCATACTAGTGACTATAGTTTTGTCTATGTATTCACACATGTATCATGTTTCCGGTTAATACAATTCTAGCATGAATAATAAACATTTATCATGATATGAGGAAATAAATAATAACTTTATTATTGCCTCTAGGGCATATTTCCTTGATCTCCCACTTGCACTAGAGTCAATAATCTAGATTACATAGTAATGATTCTAACACCCATGGAGTTTTGGTGCTGATCATGTTTTGCTCGTGAGAGAGGCTTAGTCAGCAGGTACGCAACATTCAGATCCGTATGTATCTTGCAAATCTCTATGTCTCCCACTTGGACTTGGTCCCGAATGGAATTGAAGCATCTCTTGATGTGCTTGGTCCTCTTGTGAAATCTGGATTCCTTTGCCAAAGCAATTGCACCAGTATTGTCACAGAAGATCTTCATTGGTCCGGATGCACTAGGTATGGCACCTAGATCGGAAATGAACTCCTTCATCCAGATTCCTTCATTTGTTGCTTCAGAAGCAGCTATGTACTCCGCTTCACATGTAGATCCCGCCACAACGCTTTGTTTAGAACTGCACCAACTTACAGCTCCACAGTTTAATATAAACACGTATCCGGTTTGCGATTTAGAATTGCCGGATCGGTGTCAAAACTTACATGGCGTAACCATTTCGACTAGCTCTTTGTCACCTCCATATCGAGAAACATATCCATAGTCCTTTTCGGGCATTTCGGGATGTTCTTGACCGCTGTCGATGACCCACTCTGGATTACTTTGGTACCTTCCTGCCAAGCTTATTGCTAAGCATCGTCGGTCTTGTACACAGACATTGCATACATGATAGAGCCTATGGCTGAAGCATAGGAACATTTTCATTTCTCTCTATCTTCTGCTGTGTTGGGGCATTGAGTTTGACTCAACTTCACACCTTGTAGCACAGGCAAGAATCCTTTCTTTGCTGATCCATTTGAACTTTTCAAAATTTTGTCAAGGTATGTGCTTTGTGAAAGTCCTATTAAGCGTCTTGATCTATCTCTATAGATTTTGATGCCCAATATGTAAGCAACTTCACGAGGTCTTTCATTGAAAAACTTTTATTCAAGTATCCTTTATGCTATCCAGAAATTCTATATCATTTCCAATTAATAATATGTCATCAACATATAAAACTAGAAATGCTCTGAGCTCCACTCACTTTCTTGTAAATCTGAGGCTTCTCCAAAAGTTTGTATAAAACCATATGCTTTGATCACACTATCAAAGCGTTTATTCTAACTCGAGATGCTTGCACCAGTCCATAAATGGAGCAGCTGGAGCTTGCACACTTTATCGACACCTTTTGGATCAACAAAACCTTCCGGCTGCATCATATACAACTCTTCTTCTAGAAATCCATTCAAGAATGCAGTCTTGACATCCATTTGCCAAATTTCATAATCATGAAATGCAGCAATAGCCAACATGATTCGGACAGACTTAAGCATCGCTATGGGTGAGAAAGTCTCATCGTAGTCAACCCCTTGAACTTGTCGAAAACCTTTACGCAACAAGTCGAGCTTTATAAACGATAACATTACCATTAGCGTCGGTCTTCTTCTTAAAGATCCATTTATTCTCAATGGCTTGCCGATCATCGAACAAGTCAACCAAAATCCATACTTTGTTTTCATACATGGATCCCATCTCATATTTCATGGCCTCTAGCCATTTTGCGGAATCTGGGCTCATCATCGCTTCCTCATAGTTCGTGGGTTCATCATGGTCAAGTAACATGACTTCGAATAGGATTATCGTACCACTCAGTGCGGATCTTACTCTGGTAGACCTCACGAGGCTCAATGAAACTTGATCTGAAGTTTCATGATCAATATCATTAGCTTCCTCACTAATTGGTGTAGTTGTCACGGGAACCGGTTCTCGTGATGAACTACCTTCAATAAGGGAGTAGATCTGATTATCTCATCAAGTTCTACTTTCCTCCCTCACTTCTTTCGAGAGAAACTCCTTCTCTAGAAAGGATCCATTCTTAACAGCGAATGTCTTGCCTTGGATCTGTGATAGAAGGTGTACCCAACAGTCTCTTTTGGGTATCCTATGAAGACACATTTCTCGATTTGGGTTCGAGCTTATCTGGTTGAAGTTTCTTCACATAAGCATCGCAGCCCCAAACTTTAAAAGCGACAACTTTGGTTTCTTGCCAAACCACAGTTCATAAGGCGTCGTCTCAGCGGTTTTGATGGTGCCCTATTTAGCGTGAATCGGCCGTCTCTAAAGCATAACCCCAAAGCGATAGCGGTAAATCGGTAGAGACATCATAGATCGCACCATATCAAGTAAAAATACGATTACGATGTTCGGACACACCATTTCGTTGTGGTGTTCGGTGGCGTGAGTTCTTGAAACTATTCGCATTGTTTCAAATGTAAACCAAACTCGTAACTCAAATATTCTCCTCCACGATCAGATCGTAGAAACTTTATTTTCTTATTACGATGATTTTCTACTTCACTCTGAAATTCTTTGAACTTTTCAAATGTTTGGACTTGTGCTTCATTAAGTAGATATACCCATATCTGCTCAAATCATCTGTGAAGGTGAGAAAATAACGATATCCGCCACGAGCCTCAACATTCATTGGACCACATACATCTGTATGTATGATCTCCAATAAATCTGTTGCTCTCTCCATAACTCCGGAGAACGGTGTTTTAGTCATCTTGCCCATGAGGCACGGTTACATAAGTACCAAGTGATTCATAATCAAGTGATTCGAAGTCCATCGATATGGAGTTTCTTCATGCATTTTACACCGATATGACCTAAACAGCGATTGCCACAAATAAGTTGCACTATCATTATCAACTCTGCATCTTTTGGCTTCAACATTATGAATATGTGTATCACTACTATCGAGATTCAATAAAAATAGACCACTCTTCAAGGGTGCATGACCATAAAGATATTACTCATATAAATAGAACAACCATTATTCTCGATTTAAATGAATAACCGTCTCGCATCAAACAAGATCCAGATATAATGTTCATGCTCAGCGCTAGCACCAAATAACAATTATTCAGGTCTAAAACTAATCACGAAGGTAGATGTAGAGGTAGCATGCCGACCGCGATCACATCGACTTTGGAACCGTTTCCCAGCGCATCATCACCTCGTCCTTGGCGGTGCTCGCTTATTCCGTAGTCCCTGTTTGAGTTGCAAATATTAGCAGAACCGTATCAAATACCAGGTGCTACTCGAGCTCTAGTTAGGTACACATCAATAACATGTATATCACATATACCTTTGTTCACTTTGCCATCCTTCTTATCCGCCAAATACTTGGGGCAGTTCCGCTTCGATGTCGATCGCTTGCTTGGTAGAAGCACTCGGTTTCGGCTTAGGACCAGACTTGGGTTTCTTCTCTTGAGCAGACAACTTGCTTGTCGTTCTTCTTTAAGTTCCCTTCTTCTTCCCTTTGCCCTTCTTCTTGAAACTAGTGGTCTTGTTGACCATCAACACTTGATGTTCCTTCTTGATTTCTACCTCCATGACTTTCGGCATCGCGAAGAGCTCGAGGAATAGTCTTGTTCATCCCTTGCATATTATAGTTCATCACGAAGCTCTTGTAGCTTGGTGGCGATGATTGGAGAATTACATCAATGACACTATCATCGGAAGATTAACTCCCGGTTGAATCAAGTGATTATTATACCCAGACATTACGAGTATGTGTTCTTGTGAGAACTATTCTCCTCCATCTTGCAGCTATAGAACTTATTGGAGACTTCATATCTCTCAATCCGGGCATTTGCTTGAAATATTAACTTCAACTCTGGAACATCTCATATGCTCCATAGCGTTCAAAAGCGTCGTTGAAGGCCGGTTCTAAGCCGTAAAGCATAGCACCTTGAACTATAGAGTAGTCATCGACTTTGCTCTGCGAGACATTCTTAGCGTCGTCGGTTGCATCATGGCGGGCCTAGCACCAGTGGTGCTTCGGGGCGTAACTCCTACGTGCAGCAATGAGGATAATCCTCGATTCGGACCCGATCCGTGTAATTGCTACCATCATCTTTCAACTTTGCTTTCTCAAGGAATGCATTAAAATTCAACGGAACAACAGCACGAGCCATCTATCTACAAACAAACATAGACAAGCAAGATACTATCAGGTACTAAGTTCATGATAAATTTAAGTTCAATTAATCATATTACTTAAGAACTCCCACTTAGACAGACATCTCTCTAGTCATCTAAGTGATCACGTGATCCAAATCAACTAAACCATAACCGATCATCACATGAGATGGAGTAGTTTTCAATGGTGAACATCATTATGTTGATCATATCTACTATATGATTCACGCTTGACCTTTCGGTCTCCGTGTTCCGAGGCCATATCTGCATATGCTAGGCTCGTCAAGTTTAACCTGAGTATTTTGCGTTGCACCCGTTGTAGATGGACGTAGAGCTTATCACACCCGATCATCACATGGTGTCTTGGCACGACGAACTTTGGCAACGATGCATACTCAAGGAGAACACTACTTGATAATTTTAGTGAGAGATCATCTTAAAATGCTACCGTCAATCAAAGCAAGATAAGATGCATGAAGGATAAACATCACATGCAATCAATATAAGTGATATGATATGGCCATCATCATCTTGTGCTTGTGATCTCCATCTCCGAAGCACCGTCGTGATCACCATCGTCACCGGCGCGACACCTTGATCTCCATCGTAGCATCGTTGTCGTTCACGCCATCTATTGCTTCTACGACTATCGCTACCACTTAGTGATAAAGTAAAGCAATTACAGAGCGTTGCATTTCATACAATAAGCGACAACCATATGGCTCCTGCCGATTGCCGATAACCGGTTACAAAACATGATCATCTCATACAATAAAATATAGCATCACGTCTTGACCATATCACATCACAACATGCCTGCAAAAACAAGTTAGGCGTCCTCTACTTTGTTGTTGCAAATTTTACGTGGCTGCTGCGGGCTTAGCAGAACCGTTCTTACCTCGCATCAAAACCACAATGATAGTTCGTCAAGTTGGTGCTGTTTTAACCTTCGCAAGGACGGGCGTAGCCACACTCGATTCAGCTAAAGTGAGAGAGCAGAGACACCCTTGATCACCTTTAAGCACGAGTGCTCGTAGCAGTGAAACCAGTCTCGCGTAAGCGTCTGGCGTAATGTCGGTCGGGCGCTTCATCTCACAATACCGCCGAACCAAAGTATGACATCTTTGGTAAGCGGTATGACTTATATCGCCCACAACTCACTTGTGTTCTACTCGTGCATATAACATCAGCGCATAAAACCTGGCTCGATACCCTTTGTTGGGGAGCGTAGTAATTTCAAAAATTTCCCTCGCTGCGCAAGATCATGGTGATGGCATAGCAGCGAGAGGGAGAGTGTATGTCCACGTACCCTCGTGGGCCGTGGCGGAAGCGTTATCTGCAGCGGTTGATGTAGTCGTGCGTCTTCACGATCCGACCGATCCAAGCACCGAACGTACGGAGCCTCCGAGTTCAGCACACGTTCAGCTCGATGACGATCTCCGGCCTCTGATCCAGCCGATCTCCGGAGATGAGTTCCGTCAGCATGATGGCGTGGTGACGATGATGATGTTCTACCGGTGCAGGGCTTCGCCTAAACTCCGCGACGATATGAACGAGGTGGAATATGGTGGAAGGGGGAACCGCACACGGCTAAGGAACGATCCGTAGATCAACTTTTGTGTCTATGGGGTGCCCCCCGCCCCCGTATATAAATGAGCCAGGGGGAGGAGGCCGCCGGCCTAAGGGGGCGTGCCAAGGGGGGAGTCCTACTCCCACCGGGAGTAGGACTCCCCTTTTCCAAGTTGGAGTAGGAGAGAGGGGGAAAGAGGGGAAGGAGGGGAAGGAAAGGGGGGCGCCGCCCCCTTCCCTTGTCCTATTTGGACTAGGAGGGGGAGGGGCGCGCGGCCCCCTCGTGGCTCCTTCCTCTTCTCCCTCTTGGCCCATGTAGGCCCATTAACCCCCGGGGGGGATCCGGTAACTTCCCGGTACTCCGGTATTATGCCGATTTCACCCGGAACCATTCCGATGTCCAAGCACAGGCTTCCAATATATCAATCTTTATGTCTCGACCATTCCGAGACTCCTCGTCATGTCCGTGATCACATCCGGGACTCCGAACAAACTTGGTACATCAAAACTTATAAACTCATAATAAAAGCTGTCATCGAAGCGTTAAGCGTGCGGACCCTATGGGTTCGAGAACTATGTAGACATGACCTAAAACCATTCTCGGTCAATAACCAATAGCGGGACCTGGATGCCCATATTGGTTCCTACATATTCTCGAAGATCTTTATCGGTCAAACCGCATAACAACATCGTTGTTCCTTTGTCATCGGTATGTTACTTGCGAGATTTGATCGTCGGTATCAATACCTAGTTCAATCTCGTTACGGAAAGTCTCTTTACTCGTTCGTAATACATCATCTTATAACTAACTGATTAGTTACATGCTTGCAAGGCTTAGGTGATGAGTATTACCGAGAGGACCGAGATACCTCTCCGACAATCGGAGTGACAAATCCTAATCTCGAATTATGCCAACCCAACATGTACCTTGAAACACCTGTAGAGCACCTTTATAATCACCCGATTCGTTGTGACGTTTGGTAGCACACAAAGTGTTCTTCATTAAGCAGGAGTTGCACAATCTCCTAGTTGTAGGAACTTTGTATAAGTCATGAAGAAAGCAATAGCAGTATACTAAACGATCAAGTTCTAGGCTAATGGAATGGGTCATGTCAATCACATCATTCTTCTAATGATTCGATCCCACTAATCAAATGACAACACATGTCTATGGTTAGGAAACATAACCATCTTTGATTAATGAGCTAGTTAAGTAGAGGCATACTAGTGACTATAGTTTTGTCTATGTATTCACACATGTATCATGTTTCCGGCTAATACAATTCTAGCATGAATAATAAACATTTATCATGATATGAGGAAATAAATAATAACTTTATTATTGCCTCTAGGGCATATTTCCTTCATCCGTCGGAAGAAGGCTGACCGGGTCCGACCGATAGCCGCGCCGTGGGCGCCCGAGTGCTCCGCTCAAAACGCCCTCACATGATTTGCCAGATGGGCGGTCGTTTTGACCCAAGTCGGCTAAGCACCAAGGAGCCTCATGATGAGGTATTTTACATGGTGAATTATATCGCCAACTCCAAGCTCACCGAGCAGTGGCGGTTCGGCAAGGAGCCGCATTCTCGCGCCAATCCCCCGCCTATGGTAAGCCTTCCTTATTTTCTTCTTCTCTTGTTGCCGAGTTCTCCTTTGGCGACTCGACCGATCGGCTTTTTAATCGAAACCCCTCCTTGGTGGTGGCGAGTCGTGGGGTGGAGCACCGATTAAATCCCGAGACCGTGCGACGGATGACTTGGACGATCCCGACTTGGGGGCGGCCGCCCTAGACGACGACGCCGTAGGGGGAGGCGGAGAGGAAGGCGGCTCCGGGCTCACCACCGGCTTCAAGGACTAGCCGGATGATGACGAGGCCGAAGCTACTCCGCGCCGCCAGCCGGTATCCAATCATCAAGGCGCGGGCTCATCTGCCGCGCCGGCCGCTCGTGGTGGTGCGCAGAAACGCCGGGCCACGCCGGCCCTCTTCGGTAGTCGGCCGAAGAAGCCCAAGGGTTCTGCGGCGGCGACCAAGCGGGACGAGGCGGCCGCGAAGGCCGCCCGCTTCCGCAAGGTGTTGAAGCAGCCGCAGACGGTTTCAGCGTAAGTGTCAATTCTCTCACGCCTTCCATTTTTCTCTTCGGTTGGTGTTCTTCTAAGCCTTTTCTTGACCTATCAAACAGGGCTCCGCTTTCTCTCAAGCGGGCCACTGCCTCCTACATAGTCGGAGGGGCGGGAGGTTCTGCGAGCGCCCGCCGCATGGACCCCCATGCCGATCTCCTAGCGGCGGCAGGCGGAGGCAGCGGGAGGCGAAGGAAGAGGAGGCCGCCGCCGAGGCGGCCCGAGGAGGCAACGGAGAGTCGGAGAAACCTGAGCGATCTGGCGGCCAAAACTCAGCGGAGGCGCGGCATGGAAGGGTGGCGGAGGCCTGCGTAGCCAGCCTCCACAGCTCATCATCCCCTCCGCACCGTGGCCCCGATATCCAGTGCCCCGCCCGGAGAAGTCGGCGCGACGAGACGGCGATGGAGAGGAAGGCGGCGACGTCGTCCGGAGGAAAGCGGTACCGCCACCGTCGGCTGGAAACAGGCCAAAGCGGCAGCTGAGTGCCGCTGAGCAGCGGCTGGGCGGGCAGCTGATGGCGGATCTTGTGGTCTGTCGCCGTCTCGTCGGCCGCGAGGAAAGGGACTTGAGCGGACCCGCGAAGGCCGCGAGCTCCAGCTCGTTAGCCTAGGATCTAGAGGCGGCGATGTCGGCTTGCGAGGGAGTGGGCCTTGAGCGGTGGGGCAACCCGTCTTTGAGCGTGGCGGCATAGGGCGTCCGGGCGGCTCGATCCTAGGCGCCTTGCGCTGAAGCAGTATACTCAAGAGTTTCTTGCAACGCGGTCGGCCATTCGGGTGAGCCTTCTTGCTTTTAGTCGATCGCTCTTGATTTCTTCCGTGGGGGCGCGTCAGCGCACCCACAGGGTGTAGTCCCCGAGTTCCGAGTTGGCTGCTGAGCAGGCAGCTTGGAACTTCTTAGTAGACTTTGATTGATGTCTTGTTCTTATTCGCACCTTCGTCCTATCTGCAGGACTATCACAACCTCCACGCGGCTACCTTCAACTCCGAGGCCCGAGAGATGAATCAGAGGACCGCTGATCTTACTGAGAGCCATGTAAGTGCTTCATTTTTATCTCATGTGGGGGTGCGTCAGCGCATCCACTGGGTGTAGTCCCCGAGAATCGGGCAGACTACTAAGCAGTCGGGTCGGATCTTTCCTGACGACTTCTTCCTTATTGCTTTTTACTTCTTCTTCATATCTGCATGGGCTAATGCCGAGTTGAGGGAGCAGCTAGGTGGAGCCCAGACCGCCCTTCGCGCCAAGGAAGCCGAGTACAACGCCTTGGCTCAAGAGCGTGATCGCCTGGCCAAGAAACTGGCTGACCAGGAGGAGAACCATAAGGCAGCCCTGAAGACGGCGCAGGACAGCGAGGCCGCCCTCAAAGCCGAATATGAGACCGAGGCGGCGAGCTGGGCTGTGGCGAGGCAAGCGCTGAGAGAAGGCTATAGCCGGATTGAAGATTTGATTGACGGTAGGCCTCCATCTTCTTCGTCCCTTTGCTCGCCCCCTGTCATCTGGTCTGTCTTGTGATTTGTTCTACTTCTTTCTTCTTTGTGCAGATTACTTCCCCGGTTACTCCATTGCCGCCAACCAAGCTATCGAGGCTCACCGTGATGCACGACGGCAGGCTGGGGTTGAGATCGCACCGGACGCCAGCCGGTCACTTGAAGAGCAGCTTCTGGCGATTCAAGCCCGCCTCTAGCCGGCTTACAGCATGCCCTACCGTCTTCAGTGTGCCGGGGCGCAGGTGCTGGCCGCCCTCTGGCCCGACGAGGTGGTTCCCTGCACCCCCAGTCAGACATCCGATTGGCTGGAGGTAGAAGTCGGCCGCTTCGAGGCCTGGGAGGATTCCGCAGCTTGGTCCGGGGCTCAGCGGGTGCTAGAGTTCGTCCAGGCTTGGTATCCTGGGCTGAATTTGGCTCAGCTGAGCACCTGGCGGCAGGAGGCTAACGAGGAGCTGGAGGCGGTGCGGCCAGCTATCATCCAGCGCGCCTCGGCGATCGCCGACTACACCGACACCAGCGCTTTTGCCCCTGAGGTAAATGAAGACAACGTCGCTCAGCCGGAGGAGTGGTTCGGGCTAAACCCGGCGGAAGGTGAAGACTCGGCGGAGGAGATCGATTCCAGCGACGAGGGCGAAGAGGAAGAGGAGGAGGATGGTGAAGACATCGTGCCAGACGGTGGAGCGACCGGCCAGCCTCAGCCTGATCGTGCCTCTAGCAATGAGGCGCGTGCGAGCACGCCGCCTGCAGTGGGTGATGATCATGCCGAGACTCGTCAGCCGGCCACTCCTCCAGCCACCGCTGCCGTCTCCACCAACCTGCCTAACTCACCTGTTGCTCCCTTGGCCTGATTCGCCGTCTTTACTTTCCTGCTCGTTACTCTTTGAACAACTTTTATTAAATTTGCGCAGTTCCACCCACTGGTAGGGCTGCAAACGAGTCGAGTTCGAGCGAGTTGGCCTAGGCTCAGTTCAACTCATACTAAAATTCGAGCGAGCTCAAAATGTGCAAAGCTCAAGGTCAAGCTGCAGAAAGTGGCTTGTGCTCAACTTGTAATGATCTCGAGTTGATCTCGAGCTAATTTCGAGCTAAATAAGATGATTTTAAAAATCATTTTAAGGCAAAATTTAAAGCAAGATATGCTACAACAGAACAGAAAAATCACTATAAATTTTACTTATTCTTTCTCAAGTGGAAACCAGTATCTAAAAATAAGAGATCATGGATAGAAGGCGAGGAAGGTCTTGACTCTTAAACTTTGACCAATAAAAGATATTGAACACATGGTTGTACGTGATGAGAATAAATTTTCTCCATACTTAATTTCCATGTTTGCTACTCCCTCATCCCATAATATAAGACATTTTTGCAAGCTATAACAACTTGCAAAAATATCTTATATTAATGGAGACGGAGAAATAATAAATAAAATGACGAAAAACATCATACATAACATATATGGAAATGAATGATCCCAATTCTTTGCAATATATATGAAGGTTATTTATTATACTATATGATATCGAGCTGTCGAGCTAAAATCGAGCGAGCCAATGCTGGCTCAAGATTGGCTCGCTTCTCGATCGAGCTACATAAAGTGTTCATACTCAGCTCATTTCTTTTCGAGTCAATCTCGAGTCGAGCTAAAATACGAGTCAATCTCGAGCGACTCACGAGCCTCGAGCTTTTCTTGCAGCCGTACCCACTAGGGGTGTATTCAAACTATGTTGAATGCTGGACTTTCGAAGGCCTTTTGTGTAAATATAATCATGCATGTGCTTGGCTTCTGTTCATACTTGCTTCTCATCCTTTGGCTATTTCCTTTGCCGCCCTCCCTTGGTCGCCGTCTTCCCAGCCAGACAACTACTCTGCAGTCTGTGGCTGGGGAAGGGCTTGTCCGTTTGGGAGGACAAGTACTCGAGCTTTCTTAGATTCTAGCAAGGTGAATGGGAAGCCGGCCAGCCGGCTGCTCTGACAGCCGGTTGGCGGGGTGGGAGGCCGGCTTGTGTTATATTAGTTCGTTAGTCCTTAGCCGTTTTCCATGTGGGCATCCAATCCTGCCTTTGGTTCTTGCCAGCCGAACAGTCGATTCTTCGAGCTGCGACTTTCAACAAGAGGGGGCTTGGGTGCCGGCACACTACTTGTCTGACTACAGGTAGAACTTGAATATAACTCAAGGCGGCCAGTCCCCGGGCCGACTGGTCGGACCCGGTGCCGGACGAGAAAACAAATGTAGTAACATAATCATAGGTATGATACTCATCATTCATAGATAAAGGAGGGTAGTCCCCGAGTGCTCCTTGGGGGGCCCGTTGTCCCGTACTTAATACAAAAGGTAGCATGGTACATACTGCATTTTAACTGTAAAATCTTCAGAGGAGATTGGCGTTCCATGGTCGCTCTGACTCCTTGCCGGAATCATCTCTCTTGCGTGCCTTTGGCTTCTGCGCGTCGATCAAGTAGTAGGAGTCGTTGCCTAAAGCCCTGCTGATGACGAAGGGGCCTTCCCAAGGGGCCTTCCCAAGGAGCTTGTGCTGGCCGGCTGTTCGCTGGATCAGCCGGAGCACAAGATCACCCTCTTTGAAGGATCTTGGCTTGACCTTCCGGCTGTGGTAATGGCGTAGACCCTGCTGGTAGATAGCGGACCGGCTGAGGGCTAACAGCCGGCTTTCTTCCAGCAGGTCGACGCCGTCTTCTCGCGCTTCCTTGGCCTCCGCCTCCGTGTACATGGTGACCCGAGGTGAGTCGAACTCAAAGTCAGTTGGGATGACAGCCTCGGCACCATATACAAGGAAGAAAGGGTAAAGCCGATTGACTTGTTCGGGTAGTCGCAAACTCGGAGAGGACGGACGTGCTTCGTTGAACCAATAGCGGCGAGCGCTCGATGCTTACGACCAATCGGGGCTTGATCTTTGGAGAGGATGAGGCCGTTGCTCGCTTCGACTTGGCTATTTATTGCGGGTGGGCAGCGGGCGCTAAAATCGATCGGATGCCCTGTCGCCGCGAAGCGTGCGGTGCTCCTTGGAAAATTCGTGCCGTTGTCGGTGATGATGCTGTGTGGTATGCCATACCGGGTTGTAATATCTATGACGAATGTCACGGCAGTCGGCCCATTCAGCTTCTTGACCGGCTTTGCTTCAATCCACTTGGTAAATTTGTCCACGGCGACGAGCAGATGTGCCATGCCGCTGCGCACCGTATTGAATGGGACCACCATGTCCAGTCCCCAGACGGCAAAAGGCCAGGTGAGGGGGATGGTCTTGAGTGTAGAAGCCGGCAGGTGTTGCTTGGAGCCGAAGACTTGGCACCCTTTGCAGTGTTTGACTAACTCCTTGGCGTCTTCCAAAGCAGTCGGCCAGAAGAATCCATGGTGGAAATCTTTGGCGACGAGTGATCTTGAGGCCGTGTGGTGGCCGCATTCGCCTTGGTGGATGTCCTTGAGGATTGCTATGCCCTTATCTGGCTCGACGCAGCGCTGGAAGACTCCAGTGACACATCGCCTAACGAGCTCTCGGTTCACTATTGTGTATGCTCCGGCTCGGTGTTGGACTTGTCTTGCCAAGATCTCGTCAGTCGGTAGCTCTCTTTTTACCAGGAAATTGAGGATGGGCTGGGCCCATGATGGAGCTATGACTTCTTCTATTGTCAATACGGCTACTGCGACCCGGGCGGGTGGGCTGGGTGGTGAAGAGTTGGAGTCGGCCACCGCCTGTTGTGTCGATGCAGTCCCCGGGCCGACTGCAGTAGTCCTCAAGCCGGGTTCGGAAGTTCCCGGGCCGGGTGCGACTATAGCAGTCCCCGAGCCGCCTGTCGAAGTCCCCGAGCCACCTGCTTGGTTCCCCAAGACGGATCCGACTACGTCGAGTCAGGCGGCACGATGATGGAATCAGATTCTGGAGATGGCTTGACAGACAGCTTGAGGAGGCGTTGGAGAGAGATGCCAGTTGGTATAGCTTGTCGGGTGGAGCCTATTCGTGCAGGGCATCTACTTGCGCGTTGTCGGCCCATGGCACGTGGAGGAACTCACATGCTTCAAAATATCCGCTGAGTTGCTGAACGAGGAAGCGGTAGCTCGCCATGTTTGCGTCCTTGGCGTCCCAGTCGCCAGATGATTGCTGGACTACCAAATCCGAGTCACAATAGCACAGGATCCGGCGGATGCCAAGTTCTTTGGCTAGCCGGAGCCCGTGTATGAGTGCCTCGTACTCGACCACATTGTTGGAGGCGGCAAAATGGATTTGCAATGTGTATCTGAGTTTGTCGCCTTTGGGGGAGGTGAGGACGATGCCGGCTCCCAAGCCGGTGCGCATCTTGGATCCATCGAAGTGCATCCGCCAATGAGTGGAGTCGGGGGCCGGCGGCAGGTACTGAGTCTCGGCCCAATCGACAAGGAAGTCGGCCAATGCCTGGGACTTGATGGCGGTGCGAGGCTGGTAGAAGATCGTATAAGGAGCCAGCGCAATGGCCCATTTTGCCACCCGGCCGGAAGCATCCCGGCTGCCTATGATGTCGGCGAGCGGGGCAGTGCATATGACCGTGATGGGGTGCTCTTGAAAGTAGGGCTTGAGCTTATTGGCGGCAAAGTACACACCATAGCACATCTTCTGATAGTGTGGGTAGTTCTGCTTCGAGGTGGACATCACTTCACTCAGATAACATACCGGCCTCTGGACTTACTGAGTTCGGCCTTCTTCTGGGCGCTGAACCACGATAACGGTGCTGACCACCCGGCTAGTGGCGGCAATGTAAAGGAGCATGGGATCTTTCTCAGTCGGTGCCGCCAAGACAGGAGGCGTGGTCAGCATCTTCTTTAGCTCGTGGAAAGCTTGGTCTGCTTGGTCGTTCCACTCGAAGTGAGTGGACTTCTTTTATGAGTCGGTAGAGGGGGAGAGCTTTCTCTCCAAGCCGGCTGATGAAGCGGTTTGGGGAAGCCAGGCATCCGGTAAATTTTTGGACGTCTCGTAGCTTGGTAGGAATCTCCATTCTCTTTATGGCCTTGATCTTCACCGGGTTGCATTCGATGCCGCGTTCGGAGACCAGGAAGCCTAGAAGCTGGCGGCTGGCACTCCGAACACGGATTTCTCGAGGTTGAGCTTGATCTGAAACCGGCGCAAGTTTTCAAATGTCTCTCTGAGGTCTTTCAGCAAGGTGCCGTGCTTCTCCGTCTTCACCACAATATCGTCTACATAGACGTGGGCATTTCTGCCGAGCTGCTTGAGGAGGCATTTCTGCATGCAACGCTCAAAAGTGGCACCGGCTTCTCAAGCCGAATGTCATAGTCAGGTAGCAAAAACCTCCGAATGGTGTGATGAAGGTGGTCTTCAGTCGGTCAGCCGGATCCAACTTTATCTGGTGGTAGCCTGAGTAAGCCTCCAAGAAGCTCAACAGCTCGCATCCGGCTGTGGAGTCTATCACTTGATCAATCCTTGGCAGAGCAAAGGGATCTTTGGGGCTGGCTTTGTTGAGGCTGGTGTAGTCAATGCACATGCGCCACTGCTTGTTTTTCATCAACACCAGGACCGGGTTGGCAAGCCACTCTGGGAAGAACACCTCCATAATGAATTTGGCTGCTAGAAGCCGGGCTATTTCTTCTCCGACAACTCTTCTCTTCTCTTCCGTCAGGCGGTGCAAGGGCTGCTTGACCAGCTTGGCGTCAAATCAGACATGTATCTTGTGCTCGCCGAAATCCGTCGGGACACCCGGCATGTCTTTGGGAGACCACGCGAAGATGTCCCGATTCTCACAGAGGAAATCGACGAGCTCGCTTTCCTATTTGCTGTCAAGGCCGGTGCCCACGACAGCGTGCCTCTCCGGGTGCTCCGGGTCCAGAGGTATCTTCTTTGTTTCTTTGGCCGGCTGAAAAGAACCTTGAGCATCATATTCCTTGGGGTCGGGGACAGGGCCGACTGCTTGCCGGCCATGGCCACGACTTGGTCCAGCATCTTTTTCTCTTCAGCAATCACGAGGGACTCGGACAGCCGGCTGCTGGCTGCCGCACACTCAGAGGATTTCTTGTAGTCTCCGGCTACGGTAATGATGCCCTTGGAACTCGGCATCTTCATCTTGAGGTAGGCGTAGTGGGGCACAGCCATGAACTTGGCCAGAGCAGGTCGGCCAAGCAATGCGTGGTAAGGGCTCTCCAGATCCACTACTTCAAACCATATTGCTTCTCGGCAGAAATGATCCTTATCTCCAAAGAGAACATCTATCTTGATCTTGCTGGTTGGTGAGCAGGATAGGCCGGGTACGATGCCGTGGAACACGGTCCGACTAGGCATGAGCTACTTTGTCTTGATGTTCAGCTTCTCCATGGTGTCACGGTATAGTATGTTGATGCTGCTCCCACCATCAATCAGCACGCGGGAGAAACTGGCAGCGTGCCTTTCTGTTGCAAGGGTGGCATCCAAAACCAATGCATAAGAGCCGGGAGACGACATCACCTCTGGGTGATCGGCCCGACTCTAGCTGATAGGCTTCTTTGACCAGTGCATGAACTCGGGGTTGTTGGAGGCAACCGCGTTGACCTCTTGGTGCTGTCGGCGCCGGCTGCGCCGATCTTTAGGCTGGCTTGTAAAGACGACGTAGGCGGCATGCTCGTTGGGGAACTCGTCTTGAACAGCCCCGACCGCTGGCCGAGTGGCCGGCTGCTGAGGAGCCGGAGGCGACTGACCAGCAGGCGGAGGCGGCACCAGCCCTTCGCCCTTGGAGATTTATGTGAGCCAATGGCATTTCTGAGTCGTGTGATTGGATGCCTTCGCGCCGCTGTGGAACTTGCAGGGGGCATCAAGGGCTTGCTCATAGGAGAAAGCGGGCTGCCAAGCCGGCCTGCCGCGCTTCTGCATCTTGGGCGCGGGCCGCCCTTCGGGCTGTTCGTCTTCGACTGTGGCCACTTGCCGACTGGTGGAAGGCGGCATAGGGGCCTTGCGCTTGTTGTCCTTCTGGTACGGGTGTCGGCTGCAATCTCCAGCCGGCGTCTTGGGAGCCGGAGTGAGCACCTTCTAGGAGGCGTCCACTTGAAGCTCGGTCTTCATTGAAGAGTCGGTCGTGGCATACTTGTCTGCTATGACCAGCAGCTCGTCGAGGGTAGTCGGCTCGTTGCAGAGGATTCGGTGCTTGAGGAGGGTGCCTTCTTGGCACCCGGCGGTGAAGTACTCTATGGCTTGAACCTCGTGCACCCCCTCGCAGGAGTTGCGGAGCTCGGCCCAACGCGTGATGTAGTCGTGAGTTGATTCATCGGGCCCTTGAACACACAAGGAGAGTTGTCGGGGCTTGGGAACCTGTTTGTAGGTGCTGTTGAAGTTGCGGATGAAGGCTTCGGTGAAGTCTAGCCAGCTGTTGATGCTGTAAGGCTTGAGGCTATTGAGCCAGGTGCGCGACGTGCCTTGGAGCATGAGGGGGACATATTTCACGGCAACACGCCTGTTGCCGTTTTCTATGCGAACCGCAGTGGAGTAATCGATCAACCAATATTCCGGCTTCATGGAGCCGTTGTACTTGGGTGTGTCTCTCGGGAGCGAGAACCCTTTGGGGAAGGGCTCGTCGCGGATGCGGGGGCCAAAGCAAGGCGGGCCCACATTGTATTCTTCTTCTAGCGCCAGGGATCGTGCTAGGCGGTCGATCTGATGGCGGGCGTCGTTCTCGCCGACTCCTTCGCGGCGGCCTAGTCAGCCGCTGAGAGTCGGATGCGTGACAGGCGGCGGGGTGGGATATCTTTCCCCGCAAGGCAGAGGTGGAGGCGGATCGCCTTGTCGTTCCACAGCTCGAATGCGGCCTTCTGCATCGCGCTTGATGGTGACTCGAGTCCGGCTGTGGCTAGCAGCCGGCTCCTTTTCTTGCCTTGTGCGGGCGCCGCCCGCAGTCGGCGTCCGCGACGTCGCACCGTGCTCTCGGCATGGGGGAGGACTTCCAGCGCGGACGCCGGCTTCATGCCGCTCTGCAGCCACGTCGATCAACTACTAGATGCATCTGGTCATGTAGGGGAGCTCGTCGGCCCCCAGCCCATTCAGCTCGTCCACGATCGATTGGGCGGCGCGTAGGTTCTCGAGGGGCATTGCATAGACTGGGCGGTCTGCTCCCAGCATGTTGGCGATGGCTGCGCCGCGCTTCTTGACGACGCCGGCCCGGCTAGGCCCGTCGGGAGGCGGCGTACCAAAGGCGGCGCGGTCGACTTCGCGCTGGTGAGCCTTAGTGAGGTGCCTCATGGAGGCTATCTTCTGGCCCACCACAATGAGGGCAAGGCGGCGTGCTTCTAGCGCCTCGACGTCCGCGTCGGCCGGGATGGGGACGGACAAGTCGTTCAGCGCCGCTTGCAGGGCGTCGTGGGCGTTCTTGCCAAAGGTGACACCATGGTTGATGACTAGTACCTCGTTGACGGTACTGCCACCGCTGTTGGCTCGAGGGAGAGGGTCATCTAATATCACTACATTGGTGGGGAAAGCGTTGAGGGATGCCGTGTCAGAGTCGACAAGCATCGGGTCGGTGGAGCCAACCGACTCCAAATCCATAGCGGGCTCGCATGAGACGTTGAGTTGGTCGAGGAGGCTGACGAGGCGGCTCTTGGGGCAGCCCGTGCCCGCGTCGGACACGGGCTCACCGGAGATGCGGGCCTTGCCAAGAAGATCGGCGAGGCAGCTCGCCGCGCAGGCGTCGTCGACACCTTGCAGTGTATCGGGGCAAGCGCCATCGGGTGTGCCGGGCTGGCTACGCTAGCTGGGGAGAAGAAGGGTTCTCATCTAGAGCAGGTCTCCGGACGATGGTGCACCTGGCCCCATGGTGGGCGCCAAATGTCGGGTGGTAGGTGCGACATATGCCAACGGGTGGCTTACCATTGTAGGAGCCAATAAGACATCGCCGGTGCGTGGAAACGGGATGAGACGAAGACATGCACGCCGGCGAATCTTACCGAGGTTCGGGGCTCTCCGTGGAGATAACACCCCTAGTCCTGCTCTACGGGGTCTCCGCATGATCACTAGATCGACAAGTGGCTACAAGAGGCTCCTTGAGCTGCTTGGCGAGAGGAAGAAGAAGGGCAAGGCTAGCTCTCTCCTCCCCTCAATGTGGTGTCTAAAACTATCAGAGATCAACCCTTTACATCGGTGCCCTGGGGGTTTATACAGGCCTACCCCCCAGGGGTACAATGGTAATCCGGCTGGGCATGGGCCCTAGCCGTCAGTGTCACGTCACGGCTTCTACTGCCGCCGGGGCCCCCTTGTTGGTGGGTCCCTTGATTCTGACCTCTGGTCGATAGGTAGGTCCCACCGCTTGGGGGTCTTGTCAGGGGATGGTTACTGTTGCCTCACTCTTGATGACGAGGGCTTTGTCGAGGTAAGCATGGCTATAGTGCCGCCACCTGGCTAGTTCTCACTGTAGCCTTACCTCGTCTTGTCTCCTTAATGGTGTGCGTACTTTGAGGGAGGGAGCGAGCCGGCTGGTGAGAGCCGGCTACGTCCGAGGCCGACTGGGGGAAGCGTGACCGCCTTCGGGTGTCTCTCTGACCGAAGGGGCCCGCCGCCTGCGGGTCGTACTAACAGCTTGTCGTGGGTGGCGTCATGGTCAGCATGGCAACAGTGCCACACCGGACGGGTCATAGCTGCCCCATACAGCGTACTGTGGCCATGCGTACTCCGAGATTCGGCGGTGGCAGGCTTCACTGTTATATAAAGAAGGAGTAGATGGTGTCATTAGACTTCGTGTACCTGAGCATGAACAGGAACAGATCCTACGCAAGTGTCACTCCGAACCATATGGAGGACACCACGCTGGTGATAGAACTGCACATAAGGTATTGCAATCCGGTTTTATTGGCCTGCTCTCTTCAAAGATTCCCGTAAGTTTGTCTTGTCCTGTGATGAATGTCAGAGAATTGTTAATATTAGTAGACGTCAAGAAATGCCTATGAATTATTCTCTTGTTATTGAACCATTTGATGTTTGGGGCTTTGATTATATGGGACCTTTACCTGCCTCTAATGGATATACACATATTTTAGTTGCTGTTGATTACGTTACTAAGTGGGTAGAAGCTATTCCAACTAGTAGTGCTGATCATAACACCTCTATTAAGATGCTTAAAGAAGTTATTTTTCCGAGGTTAGGAGTCCCTAGATACTTAATGACTGATGGTGGTTCACATTTTATTCATGTTGCTTTTCGTAAAATGCTTGCTAAGTATGATGTTAATCATAGAATTGCATCTCCTTATCACCCACAGTCTAGTGGTTAAGGTGAGTTGAGTAATAGAGAGCTCAAGTTAATTTTGCAAAAGATTGTTAATAGATCTAGAAAGAATTGGTCCAAGAAACTCGATGATGCATTATGGGCCTATAGAACTGCATATAAAAATCCTATGGGTATGTCTCCATATAAAATGGTTTATGGAAAAGCATGTCACTTACCTCTCGAACTTGAAATAAGGCATATTGGGCTATTAAGGATCTCAACTATGATTTCAAACTTGCCGGTGAGAAGAGGTTATTTGACATTAGCCCACTTGATGAATGAAGAACCCAAGCCTACGAGAATGCCAAGCTGTTTAAAGAAAAAGTTAAAAGATGGCATGAAAAAAGGATACAAAAGCGTGAGTTTAAAATAGGTGATTATGTGTTGCTATTCAACTCTCGTTTAAGATTTTTTGCAGGAAAAATTCTGAAGTCTATCGTTCCGGTGCCATAAAAATCAACAACTTCGAAGGCACAACTACGAGGGTGGTGAACGGTGAAAGAATCAAACATTATATCTCAGGTAACACAATAAATGTTGAAACTAATATTATTGAAACCGTAACCCCGGAGGAATACATAAGGGACATTTTCCAGAACATTTTCGACTCCGAAAAGGAATATGTATGTGGTACGGTAAGTAAACCGACTCCAAAATAATTCCAATAGCAATTTTTCTCCGTTTTGGAATATTTAAGAAAATAGGAAAATAAGAAGTAGTCCTGGAAGGGCACAAGGCCTCCACGTGGGTGGAGGGCGCGCACACCCATACTGGGCGCGCCCCCTGCCTCGTGGGCACCTCGTGTGCACTCCGGACTCCGTTTTCGTGCATGATGCTTCTTTTGGTCGGTAAAAATTCATTATATAATCTCCCGAAGGTTTTGACCATCGTATCACGCAAATATCCTCTGTTTTTGTTTCGAGCTATTTTTCTGACAGATCTAGAGCACCATGACGTCTCCAAGCACTCCTAAGGACAAGTTTTTCGAGAGGGTCATCAACCCCTATCTCGCAGAGGTGCTGCATCACCCTCAAACCATTGAGATGCGGGAGGGGTGCTACACATCCGCGATGTGGAGGGACCAAGGCGTACCGGACGCGTGGATACAAAGCTCAAAGCTATGGAACAACAAGTTTTCAAGTGCCAAGGGATGGTGGAGCGCGGACTTAACACCAACCAGATGATGATCGCGGAATTCACCACCAACCACAAGCTGGACGCCAAGAACATTGGGGAGGCCATCTTCAAGCTGCATGAGAAAATCGAGCATCTCCAAGCCCAGATCTATGACCTGCAAAACCAAAATTGTGAGTATGAATATAGATTCAAGAGGATGAGTTTGGCTCCAGATTTGAGGATCCCGGAGACTCGATCATCCTTCTATGATGGTGAGCCTATGCCTTGGAAGACAGACAACAAGCCTACATCATCAACAACTCCTTCTTCACCACCTCCGAGGACATAATTACATGGGTATGGGCACTCCCCTTGGCAACGGCCAAGCTTGGGGGAGGTGCCCCGGTATCGTATCACCATCACACTCCTATCTTTACCGTTTTACTTAGTTCGATCCTTTTAGTAATATCTTGATCTAGTAGAATAAAGTTTTGGTATGATTTAGCTTTGAGTTTTGCTTTGTGATCTCTCTATGTAACCGAGTCCGTGAGCTATATAATAAAGATTACTGTTGAGTCAAGGGCTTTGCTATCTTGCTATGATCTTGAGAAAATAGAAAGAATAAGAAGAAATAAAAGAATTCATATTGATCTTACGGATAGTAATGACATCACATATAAAGAGTATGAGGCATAAAAGTTATTGAGAGTTGACAAACATAGTTTTGGTCATCGTTGCAATTAATAGGAAGTAATAAAGAAAGAGAGGTTTTCAAATATAAATATACTATCTTGGACATCTTTTATGATTGTGAGCACTCATTAAAGTATAACATGATAAAGAGTTGATGTTGGACAAGGAAGACAACGTAATGGGTTATGTTTTCTCACATCTTAGTTAAAGTATATTGTCATGGATCATTCAACATGTTGAGCTTGCCTTTCCCCCTTGTGCTAGCCAAATTCCTTGCACCAAGTAGAGATACTACTTGTGCTTCCAAATATCCTTAAACCTAGTTTTGCCATTAGAGTCCACCATACCTACCTATGGATTGAGTAAGATCCTTCAAGTAAGTTGTCATGTTGCAAGCAATAAAAATTGCTCTCTAAATATGTATGACTTATTAGTGCGGAGAAAATAAGCTTTATACGATTGTGTGATATGGAAGTAATAAAAGTGACGGACTGCATAATAAAGGTTCATATCACAAGTGGCAATATAAAGTGACGTTCTTTTCCAACCCTAAAAGCACATGACAACCTCTGCTTCCCTCTGGGAAGGGCCTATATTTTACTTTATGCCTTTTACATTATGCAAGAGTCAAGGTGATCTTCACCTTTCCCTTTTACATTTTATCCTTTGGCAAGCACCTCATGTTGGAAAGATCTGATATATATATATATATATATATATATATATATATATATATATATATATAGATAGATAGATACATATATATATATATATATCCAATTGGACGTAAGTTAGCATGAACTATTATTGTTGACATTACCCTTGAGGTAAAACGTTGGGAGGCAACACTATAAGCCCCTATCTTTCTCTGTGTCCGATTAAAACTCCATAACCATAAGTATTGCGTGAGTGTTAGCAATTGTGAAAGACTATATGATAGTTGAGTATGTGGACTTGCTGAAAAGCTCCATTCTTGACTCTTTCCTATGTTACGACAAATTGCAATTGCTTCAATGACTGAGATTATAGTTTGTTAGTTCTCAATCAAGTTTATGGTGCATACTTGACATTGTGAATAGATTGTTACTTGAGCATAAGAAATCATATGACAAAATCTATATATGTTGCTGTTATAAGAATGATCATGATGCCCTCATGTCCGTATTTTATTTTTATCGAAACCTCTATCTCTAAACATGTGGACATATTTTTCGAGTTCGGCTTCCGCTTGTGGACAAGCAAGCTATAAGCTTGGGGGAGTTGATACGTCCATTTTGCATCATGCTTTTATATCGATATTTATTGCATTATGGGATGTTATTACACGTTATGTCATAATACTTATGGCTATTCTCTCTTATTTTACAAGGTTTATCATGAAGAGGGAGAATGCCAGCAACTGGGATTCTAGGCTGGAAAAGGAGCAAATATTGGAAACCTATTCTGCGCAGCTCCAAAAGTCATGAAACTCCATGGAAGTCATTTTTGGAATTCATGAGAATTATTGAGCGAAAGAAGTACCAGAGGGGGCCTAGACCCTGGCCACGAGGGTGGGGAGCGTGCCCACCCTTACAAGGCGCGACCCCTGCCTCGTGGTCCCCCTGGTGGCCCTCCGGTGCCCATCTTCTGCTATATGAAATATTTTACCCTGTAAAAAATCATAAGCAAGCTTACGGGACGAAACTCCGCCGCCACGAGGCGGAACCTTGGCGGAACCAATCTAGGGCTCCGGCGGAGCTGTTCTGCCAAGGAAACTTTCCTCTGGGAGGGCGAAATCATCACCATCGTCATCACCAACGATCCTCTCATCGGTAGGGGGTCAATCTCCATCAACATCTTCACCAACACCATCTCCGCTCAAACCCTAGTTCATCTCTTGTATCCAATCTTTGTACCCAAACCTCAGATTGGTACCTGTGGGTTGCTAGTAGTGTTGATTACTGCTTGTAGTTGATGCTAATTGGTTTTTTGGTGGAAGATCATATGTTCAGATCCTTAATGCATATTAATACCCCCCTGATCATGAACATGAATATGCTTTGTGAGTAGTTACGTTTTTTCCTGAGGACATGGGTGAAGTCTTGCTATTAGTAGTCATGTGAATTTGGTATTCGTTCGATATTTTGATGAGATGTATGTTGTCTCTCCTCTAGTGGTGTTATGTGAACATCGACTACATGACACTTCACCATTATTTGGGCCTAGAGGAAGGCATTGTGAAGTAATAAGTAGATGATGGGTTGCTAGAGTGACAGAAGCTTAAACCCTAGTTTGTGCGTTGCTTCGTAAGGGGCTGATTTGGATCCATATGTCTCATGCTGTGGTTAGGTTTACCTTAATACTTCTTTTGTAGTTGCGGATGATTGCAATAGGGGTTAACCATAAGTGGGATGCTTGTCCAAGAAAGGGCAGTAACCAAGCACCGGTCCACCCACATATCAAATTATCAAAGTAACGAACGTGAATCATATGAGCGTGATGAAAACTAGCTTGACGATAATTCCCATGTGTCCTCGGGAGCGCTTTTCTCATTATAATAATTTTTCCAGGCTTGTACTTTGCTACAAAAGGATCGGGCCACCTTGCTGCACCTTATTTACTTATAATTTCAGTGCTTGCAGAGAATACCTTACTGAAAACCGCTTGTCATTTTGTTCTGCTCCTTGTTGTGTTTGACACTCTTACTTATTGAAAGGACTACGATAGATCCCCTATACTTGTGGGTCATCAGATATTTAATTTGAGCAATATCAGACGTTATTGCGCTAGGGCTATTGCAGACGCAATAACGGATGCTATCTCCGTTATTTAAAACTATGGTCGTATCTATAGTTTTTGATTGTTCCATGCCAATATTCTACAACTTTCATATACTTTTGGCAACTTTTTATATTATTTTTGGGACTAACATATTGAGCCAGTGCCCAGTGCCAGTTCCTGTTTGTTGCATGTTTTATGTTTTGCAGAAAACCCATATCAAACGGAGTCGAAACGGGATAAAAACGAATGGAGAATATTTTTGGAATATTTGTGATATTTGGGAAGAAGAATCAACACGAGACGGTGCCCGAGGGGGCCACGAGGCAGGGCTCGTGCCCCAGGGGGTGGGTGGTATGTCTTGAGCCTGCGTTGGTTTACCTTGAAGAGGAAAGGGTGATGCAGCTATAGTAGCATAAGTATTTCCCTCAGTTTTTGGGAACGAAGGTATCAATCCAGCAGGAGGCTCCTTAAAAGTCCCACGCACCTACACAAACAAACAAAGAACTCGCAACCAACGCAATAAAGGGGTTGTCAATCCCTTCACGGCCACTTGCGAAAGTGAGATCTGATAGAGATAGTATGATAAGATAAATATATTTTTGGTATTTTATAATATAGATGCGAAAATTAAAGATGCAAATAAAAGTAGATTGAAAGCTTATATGATAAAAGATAGACCCGGGGGCCATAGGTTTCACTAGTGGCTTCTCTCAAGATAGCATAAGTATTACGGTGGGTGAACAAATTGTTGGGGAACGTAGTAATTTCAAAAAATTTCCTACGCACACGCAAGATCATGGTGATGCATAGCAACGAGAGGGGAGAGTGTTGTCTACATACCCTTGTAGACCCAGGCGGAAGCGATCTGGCGTAGAGGAAGTAGTCGTCGTTCTCCTCGCGATCCGACCGATCCCGCGCCGTTACTCCGGCGCCCCGAGTTCTTGACACACGTACAGCTCGATGGCGTCCCTCGTACTCGATCCAGCCGAGTGTCGAGGAGAGTTCGTCACAAGACGGCGTGGTGGCGATCTTGATGTTTCACCGGCAGGCTTCGCCTAAGCAGCGACAGTATAACCGAGGTGGAATATGGTGGAGGGGGCACCGACACGGCTAAGGCGATCTCACGATCAACTTGTGTGTTCAAGGTGCCCCCTGCCCCGTATATAAAGGAGCAGGGGGGGGGGGCGGCTGCCAAGAGGGGGCGCGCCAGGAGTCCTACTCCTCTCTGGGAGTAGGATTCCCCCAATCCTAGTTGGACTAGGATTCCGGAGGGGGAAAGAGAGAGAGGGGCGGCCCTTCTCCTAGTCCTAGTAGGACTAGGGAAGGGGGAGGCTTGCAGCCCCTGGGCTGCCCTTCTCCTTTCCACCAAGGCCCATCGAGGCCCATTTACCTCCGGGGGTTCGGTAACCTCCGGTACTCGGTAAATTCCGTTTTCGCCGGAACCATTCGAACTCCAAACATAGGCTTCCAATATATCAATCTTTATGTCTCGACCATTCCGAGACTCCTCGTCATGTCCGTGATCACATCCGGGACTCGAACTTCTTGGTACATCAAAATACATAAACTCATAATAAGCATCATCGAAACCTTAAGCGTGCGGACCCTACGGTTCGAGAACAATGTAGACATGACCTAGAACTATTCACGGTCAATAACCAACAGCGGGACCTGGATGCCCATATTGGTTCCTACATATTCTACAAAGATCTTTGTCGGTCGGACCGCATAACAACATCGTTGTTCCTTTGTCATCGGTATGTTACTTGCCCGAGATTGATCGTCGGTATCAATACCTAGTTCAATCTCGTTACGGCAAGTCTCTTTACTCGTTCGTAATACATCATCTCACAACTAACTCATTAGTTGTAGTGCTTGCAAGGCTTGAGTGATGTGCATTACCGAGAGGGCCAGAGATACCTCTCCGACAATCGGAGTGACAAAACCTAATCTCGAAATCGCCAACCCAACATCTACCTTTGGAGACACTGTAGTACTCCTTTATAATCACCCGATTCGTTGTGACGTTTGGTAGCACCAAAGTGTTCCTCCGTAAGCGGAGTTGCATAATCTCATAGTTACGGGAACATGTATATGTCATGGATAAAAGCAAGTAGCAACATACTAAGCGATCGTGTGCTAAGCTAAGGAATGGGTCATGTCAATCAGATCATTCTACTAATGATGTGACCTCATTAATCAAATAACAACTCCTTGTTCATGGTTAGGAAACATAACCATCTTTGATTAACAAGCTAGTCTAGTAGAGGCATACTAGTGACATGTTGTTTTGTCTATGCATTCACACATGTATCATGTTTCCGGTTAATACAATTCTAGCATGAATGATAAACATTTATCATGAAATAAGGAAATAAATAATAACTTTATTATTGCCTCTAGGGCATATTTCCTTGATCTCCCACTTGCACTAGAGTCAATAATCTAGATTACATAGTAATGATTCTAACACCCATGGAGTCTTGGTGCTGATCATGTTTTGCTCGTGGAAGAGGCTTAGTCAACGGGTGCGCAACATTCAGATCCGTATGTATCTTGCAAATCTCTATGTCTCCGTCTGGACTAAGTCCGGATGGAATTGAAGCGTCTCTTGATGTGCTTGGTCCTCTTGTGAAATCTGGATTCCTTTGCTAAGGCAATTGCTCGATATTGTCACGAAGATTTTCATTGGACCCGATGCACTAGGTATGACACCTAGATCGGATATGAACTCCTTCATCCAGACTCCTTCATTAGCTGCTTCGAAGCTGCTATGTATTCCGCTTCACATGTAGATCCCGCTTCGACGCTTTGTTTAGAGCTGCACCAAGCGACAGCTCCTCCGTTTAGTGTAAATCGTATCCGGTCTGCGATTTAGAATCGTCCGGATTAGTGTCAAAGCTTGCATCAACGTAACGTTTACGATGAGCTCTTTGTCACCTCCATATCTGAGAAACATATCCTTAGTCCTTTTCGGTATTTGGGATGTTCTTGACCGCTGTCGATGATCCACTCTGGATTACTTTGGTACCTCCTGCTAGGCTTATAGCAAGGCACACATCAGTCCGGTACACAGCATTGCATACATGATAGAGCCTATGGCTGAAGCATAGGAACATCTTTCATTTCTCTCTATCTTCTGCAGTGGTCGGGCATTGAGTCGACTCAACTTCACACCTTGTAACAGGCAAGAACCCTTTCTTTGCTTGATCCATTTTGAACTTCTTCAAAACTTTGTCAAGGTATGTGCTTTGTGAAAGTCAATTAAGCGTCTTGATCTATCTCTATAGATCTTAATGCCCAATATGTAAGCAGCTTCACCGAGGTCTTTCATTGAAAAACTCTTATTCAAGTATCCCTTTATGCTATCCAGAAATTCTATATCATTTCCGATCAGCAATATGTCATCCACATATAATATCGAAATGCTCTGAGCTCCCACTCACTTTCTTGTAAATCGAGGCTTCTCCAAAAGTCTGTACAAACCCAAATGCTTTGATCACACTATCAAAGCGTTTATTCCAACTCGAGATGCTTGCACCAGTCCATAGATGGATCATTGGAGCTTGCATACTTTGTTAGCTCCTTTGGATCGATAAAACCTTTTGGTTGCATCATATACAACTCTTCTTCCGTAAATCCATTCAGAATGCAGTCTTTACATCCATTTGCCAAATTTCATAATCATAAAATCGGCAATTGCTAACATGATTCGGACGGACTTAAGCATCGCTTCTGGTGAGAAGGTCTCATCGTAGTCAATCCCTTGAACTTGTCGAAAACCTTTTGTGACAAGTCGAGCTTTATAAACGATAACATTACCGTCGCGTCGGTCTTCTTCTTGAAGATCCACTTGTTTTCTATTGCTTGCCTACCCTCGGGCAAGTCAACCAAAGTCCACACTTTGTTTTCATACATGGATCCCATCTCAGATTTCATGGCCTCAAGCCATTTTGCGAATCTGGGCTCACCATCGCTTCTTCATAGTTCGTAGGTTCATCATGATCTAGTAGCATGACTTCCGAACAGGATTACCGTACCACTCAGTGCGGATCTTACTCTGGTTGATCTACGAGGTTCTGTAGTAACTTGATCTGAAGTTTCATGATCAACATCATCAACTTCCTCACTACTTGGTGTAGGTGTCTCGAAACTGGTTTTGCGACGAACTACTTTCAAGTAAGGGAGAAGGTACTATTACCTCATCAAGTTCCACTTTCCTCCCACTCACTTCTTTCGAGAGAAACTCCTTCTCTAGAAAGGATCCATTCTTAACAACGAATGTCTTGCCTTCGGATCTGTGATAGAAGGTGTACCCAACTGTCTCCTTTGGGTATCCTATGAAGACACATTTCTCGATTTGGGTTCGAGCTTATCGAGGTTGAAGCTTTTTCACATAAGCATCGCATCCCCAAACTTTAAGAAACGACAACTTTGGTTTCTTGCCAAACCATAGTTCATAAGGTGTCGTCTCAGCGGATTTTGACGGTGTTCTATTCAGTGTGAATGCGGCCGTCTCTAGAGCATAACCCCAAAGCGATAGCGGTAAATCTGTAAGAGACATCATAGATCGTACCATATCTAGTAAAATACGATTCGACGTTCGGACACACCATTACGTTGTGGTGTTCGGGTGGCGTGAGTTCTTGAAACTATTCGCATTGTTTCAAATGTAGACCAAACTCGTAACTCAAATATTCACCTCCACGATCGGATCGTAGAAACTTAATTTTCTTGTTACGATGATTTTCAACTTCACTCTGAAATTCTTTGAACTTTTCAAACGTTTCAGACTTATGTTTCATTAAGTAGATATACCCATATCTGCTTAAGTCATCTGTGAAGGTGAGAAAATAACGATATCCGCCACGAGCCTCAACATTCATCGGACCACATACATAGTATGTATGATTTCCAACAAATCTGTTGCTCTCTCCATAGTACCGGAGAAGCGGTGTTCTAGTCATCTTGCCCATGAGGCACGGTTCATAAGTGCCAAGTGATTCATAATCAAGTGACTCCAAAAGTCCATCAATATGGAGTTTCTTCATGCGCTTTACACCGATATGACCTAAGCGGCATGCCACAAATAAGTTGCACTATCATTATCAACTCTGCATCTTTTGGTTTCAACATTATGAATATGTGTATCACTACTATCGAGATTCATAAAAATAGACCACTCCTCAAGGGTGCATGACCATAAAAGATATTACTCATATAAATAGAACAACCATTATTCTCGATTTAAATGAATAACCGTCTCGCATCAAACAAGATCCAGATATAATGTTCATGCTCAACGCAGCACCAAATAACAATTATTTAGGTCTAAAACTAATCCCGAAGGTAGATGTAGAGGTAGCGTGCCGACCGCGATCACATCGACTTTGGAACCATTTCCACGCGCATCGTCACCTCGTCCTTTGCCGGTGTTAAGCAATCCGTAGTCCCTGTTTGAGTTGCAAATATTAGCAGCAGAACCAGTATCAAATACCAGTGCTACTGCGAGCTCTAGTAAGGTACACATCAATAACATGTATATCACATATACCTTTGTTCACCTTGCCATCCTTCTTATCCGCCAAATACTTGGGGCAGTTCCGCTTCGGTGACGATCGCTTGCGATGAGAAGCACTCGATTTCAGGTTTAGGCCAGACTTGGGTTTCTTCTCTGAGCAGCAACTTGCTTGCTGTTCTTCTTGAGATTCCTTCTTCTTCCCTTTGCCTTTCTTCTTGAAACTAGTGGTCTTATTGACCATCAACACTTGATGCTCTTTCTTGATTTCTACCTCCGCAGCCTTTAGCATTGCGAAGAGCTCGGTATAGTCTTTACTAACCCTTGCATATTATAGTTCATCACGAAGCCTTTGTAGCTTGGTGGCGGTGATTGGAGAATTTGTCAATGACACAATCACCGGAAGATTAACTCCCAATTGTGTCAAGTGATTGTAGTACCCGGACATTACGAGTATATGCTCACTAATGTAACTATTCTCCTCCATCTTGCAGCTATAGAACTTATTGGAGACTTCATATCTCTCAATCCGGGCATTCTGTTGGAATATTAACTTCAACTCTGGAACATCTCATATGCTCCATGACGTTCAAAACGTCGTTGAAGTCCGGTTCTAAGCCGTAAAGCATGGCACATCGAACTATAGAGTAGTCATCAGCTTTGCTCGCAGACGTTCATAACATCTGCAGTTGCATTAGCAAGAGTTCGGCACCTAGCGGTGCATCCGGGGCGTAACTCTTACGTGCAGCAATGAGGATGATCCTCAAATTACGGACCCGATCCGTGTAATTGCTACCATCATCTTTCAACTTTGCTTTCTCAAGGAACGCATTAAAATTCAACGGAACAACAAAGCACGAGCCATCTATCTACAATCAAACATAAACAAGCAAGATACTATCGGTACTAAGTTCATGATAAATTTAAGTTCAATTAATCATATTACTTAAGAACTCCCACTTAGAAAGACATCTCTCTAGTCATCTAAGTGATCACGTGATCCAAATCAACTAAACCATAACCGATCATCACGTGAAATGGAGTAGTTTTCAATGGTGAACATCTTATGTTGATCATATCTACTATATGATTCACGCTCGACCTTTCGGTCTCCGTGTTCCGAGGCCATATCTGCATATGCTAGGCTCGTCAAGTATAACCCGAGTATTCTGCGTGTGCAAAACGGCTTGCACCCGTTGTAGATGGACGAGAGCTTATCACACCCGATCATCACGTGGTGTGCGGGCACGACGAACTTTGGCAACGGTGCATACTCGGGAGAACACTTCTTGATAATTTAGTGAGAGATCATCTTATAATGCTACCGTCAATCAAAGCAAGATAAGATGCATAAAGGATAAACATCACATGCAAATCAATATAAGTGATATGATATGGTCATCATCATCTTGTGCTTCATGATCTCCATCTTGCTGCACCACCATGATCACCATCGTCACCGGCGCGACACCTTGATCTCCATCGTAGCATCGTTGTCGTCTCGCCAAACTTATGCTTCTCGACTATCGCTACCGCTTAGTGATAAAGTAAAGCATTACAGGCGATTGCATTGCATACAATAAGCGACAACCATATGGCTCCTGCGGTTGCCGATAACCGGTTACAAAACATGATCATCTCATACAATAAAATATAGCATCACGTCTTGACCATATCACATCACAACATGCCCTGCAAAAACAAGTTAGGCGTCCTCTACTTTGTTGTTGCAAATTTTACGTGGCTGCTACGGGCTTAAGCAAGAACCAGTCTCACCCACGCATCAAAACCACAACGATACTTCGTCAAATAGACTCCGTTTTAACCTTCTCAAGGACGGGCGTAGCCACACTCGGTTCAACTAAAGTGAGAGAGACAGCACCCACCGGTCACCTTTAAGCAACGAGTGCTCGTGGCGGTGAAACCAGTCTCGCGTAAGCGTCACGTAATGTCGGTGCGGGCGCTTCATCTCACAATACCGCTGAACCAAAGTATGACATGCTGGTAGGTAGTATGACTTGTATCGCCCACAACTCACTTGTGTTCTACTCGTGCAAAACATCAAACCATAGAAAAACCTAGGCTCGATACCTTTGTTGGGGAGCGTAGTAATTTCAAAAATTTTCCTCGCACACGCAAGATCATGGTGATGCATAGCAACGAGGGGAGTGTTGTCTACATACCCTTGTAGACCCGGCGGAAGCGATCACTGGCGTAGAGGAAGTAGTCGACGTTCTCCTCGCGATCCGACCGATCCGCGCCGTTACTCGGCGCCCCGAGTTCTTGACACACGTACAGCTCGATGGCGTCCCTCGTACTCCGATCCAGCCGAGTGTCGAGGAGAGTTCGTCACAAGACGACGTGGTGGCGATCTTGATGTTTCACGGCGCGAGGCTTCGCCTAAGCTTGACAGTATAACCGAGGTGGAATATGGTGGAGGGGCACCGCACGGCTAAGGCGATCTCACGATCAACTTGTGTGTTCAAGGTGCCCCCTGCCCCGTATATAAAGGAGCAGGGGGAGGGGGCGGCCAAGAGGGGCGCGCGCTAGGAGTCCTACTCCTCGGGAGTAGGATTCCCCAATCCTAGTTGGACTAGGATTCCGGAGGGAGGAGAGAGAGAGGGCGGCCCCTTCTCCTAGTCCTAGTAGGACTAGGGAAGGGGGGCGCAGCCCCCTTGGGCTGCCCTTCTCCTTTCCACCAAGGCCCATCGAGGCCCATTTACCTCCCGGGGTTCGGTAACCTCCGGTACTCGATAAATTCCGTTTTCTTGGAACCATTCGAACTCCAAACATAGGCTTCCAATATATCAATCTTTATGTCTCGACCATTCCGAGACTCCTCGTCATGTCCGTGATCACATCCGGGACTCGAACTTCTTGGTACATCAAAATACATAAACTCATAATAAGCATCATCGAAACCTTAAGCGTGCGGACCCTACGGTTCGAGAACAATGTAGACATGACCTAGAACTATTCACGGTCAATAACCAACAGCGGGACCTGGATGCCCATATTGGTTCCTACATATTCTACAAAGATCTTTGTCGGTCAGACCGCATAACAACATACGTTGTTCCCTTTGTCATCGGTATGTTACTTTGCCCGAGATTCGATCGTCGGTATCCAATACCTAGTTCAATCTCGTTACCGGCAAGTCTCTTTACTCGTTCCGTAATACATCATCTCACAACTAACTCATTAGTTGTAGTGCTTGCAAGGCTTCAGTGTGACAATCGGAGTGACAAAACCTAATCTCGAAATACGCCAACCCAACATCTACCTTTGGAGACACCTGTAGTACTCCTTTATAATCACCCAGTTACGTTGTGACGTTTGGTAGCACCAAAGTGTTCCTCCGTAAGCGGAGTTGCATAATCTCATAGTTACAGGAACATGTATATGTCATGGATAAAAGCAGTAGCAACATACTAAACGATCGTGTGCTAAGCTAAGGGAATGGGTCATGTCAATCAGATCATTCTACTAATGATGTGACCTCATTAATCAAATAACAACTCCTTGTTCATGGTTAGGAAACATAACCATCTTTGATTAACAAGCTAGTCTAGTAGAGGCATACTAGTGACATGTTGTTTTGTCTATGCATTCACACATGTATCATGTTTCCGGTTAATACAATTCTAGCATGAATGATAAACATTTATCATGAAATAAGGAAATAAATAATAACTTTATTATTGCCTCTAGGGCATATTTCCTTCACAAATTACTGTCGAGCAATTGAAAGAAAAGCGAATAATTATGAGATTATCTAGGCATGATCATGTATATAGGCATCACGTCCGTGACAAGTAGACCAACTCCTGCCTGCATCTACTACTATTACTCCACACATAGACCGCTATCCAGCATGCATCTAGAGTATTAAGTTCATAAGAACAGAGTAACGCATTAAGAAAGATGACATGATGTAGAGGGATAAACTCAAGCAATATGATATAAACCCCATCTTTTTATCCTTGATGGCAACAATACAATACGTGCCTTCCAATCCCTGCTGTCACTAGGTAAGGACACCGCAAGATTGAACCCAAAGCTAAACACTTCTCCCATGGCAAGAAAGATCAATCTAGTAGGCCAAACCAAACTGATAATTCGAAGAGACTTGCAAAGATAACTCAATCATACATAAAAGAATTCAGAGGAGATTCAAATATTTCTCATAGATAAACTTGATCATAAACCCACAATTCATCGGATCTCGACAAACACACCGCAAAAAGAGTTACATCGAATAGATTTCCACAAGAGAGGGGGATAACATTGTATTGAGATCCAAAAAGAGAGAAGAAGCCATCTAGCTAATAACTATGGACGCGAAGGTCTGTGGTAATGTCACGCTAATATGCGACCCTATCCAAAAGGAACTCGAAGGTCCCACCAAGGATAGACCCGCATATTGAAACACTTTTGCATGGTGGATATCATTACATCAAAATTACATAATAGATGGGGATACATACAAAAGGCATACAATGCCACACGAATACAACATCATCTTACATAAGAGCACCATCCGACTACGGATGAATCACAAATAGAAACTCAAACGACATCCACCCTGCTAGCCCAGACTGCCGACCTGGAACCTATCCCCTGATCGAAGAAGAAGCAGAAGAAGAACTCCAAACAAGCAAACATCACTCTTGCGTCATGATCATCGCATAACCTGTGCCTGCAACTGTTGTTGTAGTAATCTGTGAGCCACGAGGACTCAGCAATCCCATTGCCATGGGTATCAAGACTAGCGAAGCTTATTGGGAAAGGAAGGGGTAAGGTGATGAGGTTGCAGCAGCGACTAAGCATATATGGTGGCTAACATACGCAAATAAGAGCGAGAAGAGAGCAAACGTAATGGTCGTGAAGCTAGCAATGATCAAGAGGTGATCCTGAACTCCTACTTACGTCAAACATAACCCAAAACCGTGTTCACTTCCCGGACTCCACCGAAAAGAGACCATCACGGCTACACACAAGGTTCATGCATTTTAATACGGATCTGGTGTCAAGTTATCTACAACCGGACATTAACAAATTCCCATCTGCCACATAACCGCGGGCACGGCTTTCGAAAGTTCAAACCCTGCAGGGGTGTCCCAACTTAGCCCATGATAAGCTCTCGCGATCAACGAAGGATATACCTTCTCCCAGGAAGACTCGATCAGTCTCGGAATCCCGGTTTACAAGACATTTCGACAATAGTAAAACAAGACCAACAAAGCCGCCCAATGTGCCGACAATCCCGATAGGAGCTGCACATATCTCGTTCTCAGGGCAACACCGGATGAGCAATCCGTACAACTAAAACCAGACCTCAAGTTTCCCAGAGAGGGCGCTGCAAAGGGCTCTAGTTCGGACCAGCACTTAGAGAAGCACTGGCCTGGGGGGGCTAAAATAAAGATGACCCTCGGGCTCCGGAAACCCAAGGGAAAAAGGGCTAGGAGAGGCAAATGGTAAAACCAAGGTTGGGCCTTGCTGGAGGAGTTTTATTCAAAGTGATCTGTCAAGGGGGTCCCATAAATCACCCAACCGCATAAGGAACGCAATATTCGGGAACATAATACCGATATGACAGAAACTAGGGCGGCAAGAGTGGAACAAAACACCAGGCATAAAGCCGAGCCTTCCACCCTTTACCAAGTATATAGATGCATTAATTAAATAAGAGATATTGTGATATCCCAACATAATCCGGTCCACCATGGAGCAATCTTCAACTTCACCTTCAACTAACAACGATATAAGAGGGGCTGAGCAAAAGTGGTAACATAGCCAATCAACGGTTTGCTAGGAAAGGTGACAAAGGTTAGAAGTTCATGGCAATTGGGGAAGGCTTGAAGAACAAGTGATAAGAAGCACAGCATAGCGATAGAACGAAGCAACTAGCATAGCAATGATAGTAGTGAGATCCAAGGTGACGGTCATCTTGCCTGAAATCCCGCAAGGAAGAAGAACGAGTCCATGAATAAGATGAAGCCACGAAGACGAACCAAGCGTAGACGAACGAATCCTCACGATCGCAACGAAACGAGAACTATCGAGAAGAAGCACACAACATAGTAAACACACCACACATGGACAAGACATGATGCATAACCAAGCATGATGCATGACAAAGCTAGATGAGGCTACTCATGGCAAGAGATGATGCCAATAAGAACAACACATCAAGGCAAGTTTAAATGAGGCCGGAAACAACATATAACAATTCCGGTAAGTCCTCATATGCAAATTTAGAAATTGGTCCAGAACTGAATAAACCTTATGTTCAATTTGTTAAACAGCAAGTTAAGATGCACCAAGAGGATCTACACGAAATTCTAGTCAAGCTACATATAAAGTTCATTTAATTCGGAGCTACGGCCTAGAAGATATGAGCAAAACAAGTTAAACATGGCATTGATGCAAAATACATTCAAACATCAAGAAAACACTCTCAAAACAAGGATGAAACATGATAATATGAAACTTCATTCAAAATCAAGCAAGTTTCATATAGAGCACACTCAAAACAGAGCAACGGTTCAACACATACACTCTATACAAGTTCAAAGGACAAGCTGTTCAAAACAGCAACTAGGCAACTTGCAAGCCTCAAAATAATATTTTACAGCACCTCAACATAAGAAGAAAAGGCATGGACATGAAGTACAGGTAATGCATGACAAAACAGGAACACTGAGCTATCTCCAGAAATCAGTAGAACATGCTCAAAAGGACATGGCAATATTGCAAATAATAACAGTTTACAGACTTGGCAAAAATAACATCAGGTTGCAATGTTTAGAGCTATCAAACAACATGTTACTGGAACTTATCATGGCAAACAAAGGCATGGAATGAATCTACTAATTGCATCGAACAAAAGTCCCTTACTGACCATGAGCCAAAAGGGCACAGAAAATATGATGGCACCCATGTAAACATGGCAAGTTATATGACAGATTCATACATGGCAGGAACAACAATAAGTAGGCATGTTGGTGAGCTTGTAACACTCACCACAGAGCAATACATAGCATGGAAAGGAAACCAACAGTAAGAATACATGTTTGTCAAGCTAAGCATGGCAAGATCAAGTTCATAGCATGCTTGGATAACTAACAACAATCATGGCAACATTGAACTTAATGTTAACAGACTAACAACAAAATTATTTAGCAAATTTGGAGCAAGATTACAACATGTTACAGAAGGCTATAAATGCAACCAGGGGCATGGATGGATATAGAATGACATGTATAACAAATCATCCTTAGTGAACATCTCCAGATTATGCATAGAATGACTTGTAGAAGCAGGTTTACATAGCATCATAATATACAGAATCAGTCTAGCAAAACAGCAACAACAAATACACTACTTAACAAGCTCGACACACTCACTACAAGACTCACAAAAATACATGCATGGCATCACTGTGAAGATGGCATGACATAGTTCAAAACACATGTAGGACTCATGCTCAAAAGATGCACACACAAAATGCAACAAAATATCAAATCATCAAATTATAACAGTTTCAGTAGATTAACATCATATAGCACTCTTGCAACGATGATTAGGGCATCAAGATGACCTCAAACGAACATGGCATAATGGAATGAAATGTAGAGCATCTCACAACGAACATTTTGACATATCACATGCATGAAACGGAGCAGCACACATGAAGTTATGGCACGATGAATATGGCATCAGAATGCAAAAAATATTCGGGACTTGGGAATTTTCGGGGTCAACCTTGTTCAGATCTGGATCGGGCACGGTTTTCGAGGTTCGCCCGAGATGTCGGGGAAGAAGAAGGAGGCGGCCGGAGGAGAAGGGGTCGGCGGGGTCGAGGAGGAGGCTGGCCGCCGGAGGAGCGAGGGCGAGGCGCCGTGGCGGGCGGCACAACAGCGACGCCGGCCGCGGAGCGAAGGCGAGGACACGGGCTGGGCGCCGAGGCGGCCATCGGGCGACAGCGGCGAGGGCGCGATGGCCGACGGCGGGACGCGGACGCGCCGGCGCGCTGGAGGCGGGCGCCAGGCGCTGCCAAAGCTTGGCGTCTGTGGCCGGACGGGCGGCGGAGGCGAAGCTGGCCTGGCGAGGTTCGGTCCGACCCGGCAGGCCGGATCTGGGCCCCGGCAGTGGCGAGGTGGGCTGGCGGCGGTGGACGGAGTGACGCGAGTGGAGGAGAGTGGCGGCGGGGTGATGTGGTGAGCTGCCATTGGTCGGGCGACGTGGAGGCTGGCGGGTGGACATGTTGGCGGCGCGGGATGAAGAAGACTAGGGTTTCATCCGCGAATTTGGACTGGGAGGGCATATTTTTAGATAGAGGGAGCTAGGAGAGTCCAAATGGGGAGCGGTTTTCGCCCACGCGATCGTGATCAAACGTCCGAGAGCATGGAGGGGGTTTGGATGGGTTATTGTGCCACTTTGGAGGGGTGTTGGGCTGCACACAAAAGAGGCTTTTGCGGCTACTCGGTTAACCGTTGGAGTATCAAACGGACTCCAAATGGGACGAAACTTGACAGGCGGTCTACCGGTGCTATGCCAAGGCCGCTTGGCAAATCACGGTCCATTCCGAGAATGTTTAACACCCGCTCACGAAAAGAGGCAAAAGGGGGCGCCGGAGGACATAGGAGTACCGGATTGCAAAACGGACAACGGGGAAAATGCTTGGATGCATGAGACGAACACGTATGCAAAATGAGATGCACATGATGACATGATAAAATGCAGCACGCAAGCAAATGACATGGCAATGACGGCGAACAACTGGCGCATCAAATCCGGGGCGTTACAGGTAAACTACTCACAACTCATCGGAAGGGCTATGGTGTTGATGTACAACTCCGTGGTTGATTCCCCCTCCAACGGAGCGCCGATGAAGGCTCCAAGATGGGATCTCGCGGATACAGAAGGTTACGGCGATGGAAATTGTTTTTCGTTGGCTCCCCGGATGTTTTTGGGGTACGTGGGTATATATAGGAGAAGAAGTACATCGGTGGCCGCTCGAGGGGCCCAGGAGACAGGGGGCACGCCCAGAGGGGGTGGGTGCGCCCTCCTATCTCCTGGCCGCCTCGATTGCTTCTTGACTTGCACTCCAAGTCCTCTGGATCACGTTCGCTCCAAAAATCACGCTCCCGAAGGTTTCATTCCGTTTGGACTCCGTTTGATATTCCTTTTCTCCGAAATACTGAAATAGGCAAAAAACAGCATTACGGGCTGGTCCTCCGGTTAGTAGGTTAGTCCCAAAAATGATATAAATGTGTAAAATAAAGCCCATAAACATCCAAAAGGGGTAATATAATAGCATGGAACAATAAAAAATTATAGATACGTTGGAGACGTATCAAGCATCCCCAAGCTTAATTCCTGCTCGTCCTCGAGTAGGTAAATGATAAAAATAGAATTTTGATGTGGAATGCTACCTAGCATAATTCTCAATGTAATTTTCTTTATTGTGGCATGATTGTTCAGATCCAAATGATTCAAGATAAAATCTTATAAACCATAAAAATAATAATGCTTCGAAGCATACTAACAAATAAGCATGTCCTATCAAAATAGCATAGCCAAAGAAAGCTTATCCCTACAAAATCATATAGTTAGGCCACGCTTCATTTTCATTACACAACATACTCCCATCATGAACAACCCCGATGACGAGCCGAGAAATTTGTCCATACTTTTTAACGCGCTTCGGCTTTTTCAACTCTTACACAATACATGAGCGTAAGCCATGGACATAGCACTATGGTGGTATTTGGTGGTGGTTGTGAGGAAAAAAAGGGAGAAGATAGTCTCACATCAACTAGGCGTATCAATGGGCTATGGAGATGCCCACCAATAGTTATCAATGTGAGTGAGTAAGGATTGCCGTGCAACGGATGCACTAGAGCTATAAATATATGAAAGCTCAACAAAAGAAACTAAGTGGGTGTGCATCCAACTCGCTAGCTCACGAAGACCTAGGGCATTTGGAGGAAGCCCATCATTGGAATATACAAGACAAGTTCTATAATGAAAAATTACCACTTAGTATATGAAAGTGACAACATAGGAGACTCTCTATCATGAAGATCTTGGTGCTACTTTGAAGCACAAGTGTGGAAACAGAGATAGTAGCATTGTCCCTTCTCTCTTTTTCTCTCATTTATTTTTTTCACTTTTTTCTTCCTTTCCTTTTTTACTTTGGTGTTTCTTTTCTTTCTTTTTTCTTTTTGGCCTTTCTTCTTTTTGGCCTTTTTTTTCTTTTTTTCTTTTTAAAGTCCGAAGTCTCATCCCGACTTGTGGGGGAATCATAGTCTTCATCATCCTTTCCTCACTGGGACAATGCTCTAATAATGAAGATCATCACACTTTTATTTATTTACAACTCAAGAATTACAACTCAAAGCTAGAACAAGATATGACTCTATATGAATGCCTCCGGCGGTGTACTGGGATATGCAATGAATCAAGAGTGACATGTATGAAAATTATGAAGGTGGCCTTGCCACAAATACGATCTCAACTACATGATCATGCAAAGAGCAATATGACAATGATGAGGCGTGTCATAATAAACGGAATGGTGGAAAGTTGCATGGAAATATCTCTCGGAATGGCTATGGAAATGCCATAATAGGTAGGTATGGTGGCTGTTTTGAGGAAGGTAAATAATGGGTGCATGATACCGGCGAAAGTTGAGCGGCACAATAGAGGCTAGCAAAGTGGAAGGGTGAGTGTGCGTATATCCATGGACTCACATTAGTCACAGAGAACTCATTTACTTATTGCAAAAGTCTACTTAGCCCTCGAAGCAAAGTACAACTATGCATGCCCCTAGAGGGATAGATTGCTAGGAAAAGAAAAGCTCGTCCCCGACTGCCACTCATAAGGAAGACAATCAAAAGAGCACCTCATGCAACCAATTTTTCACACAACTTTTACCATACGTGCATGCTACGGGACTTGCCAACTTCAACACAAGTATTTCTAAATTTAATAATTACCCACTAGAATGACTCTAACATTACTACCTCTATATCTCAAAACAATTATCAAGCATAAAATTGATCCTAGTGTTTTATGCACTTTCTACGATAGTTTTTATTATACCCAACTTGGATGGTCACCATTCTAGGACCAATTTATAACCATATCAAATACCATGCTGTTCTAAAAGACTCTCAAAATGATATAAGTGAAGCAAGAGAGACTAGCAATTTCTTCAAAATTAGGCCACCGCCGTGCTCTAAAAGATATAAGTGAAGTACTAGAGCAAAAACTATCAAGCTCAAAAGATATAAGTGAAGCACATAGAGTATTCTAATAAATTCTAATCAAGTAGGCTTCTCCCAAAAGGTGTGTACATAAAGGATGATTGTCGTAAACTAAAAAGAAAAGACTAATATCATACACGATGCTCCAAGCAAAACACATATCATGTGGCGAATAAAAATATAGCTCCAAGTAAAGTTACCAATGAACGAAGACGAAAGAGGGGATGCCTTCCCGGGGCATCCCCAAGCTTAGGATTTTGGCTACTCTTGAATATCTTGGGATTCCATGGGCATCCCCAAGCATAGGCTCTTGCCACTCCTTATTCCATAGTCCATCAAATCTTTACCCAAAACTTGAAAACTTCACAACATAAAACTCAACAGGAAATCTTATGAGCTCCGTTAGTGAAAGAAAACAAAACCACCACATAAGGTACTATAATGAACTCATTCTTTATTTATTTTGGTGTTAAACCTACTGTATTCCAAGTTTTCTATGGTTCATACCACTTAATATTAGCCATAGATGCATCAAAATAAGCAAACAACACACAAAAAACAGAATCTGTCAAAAACAGAACAGTATGTAGAAATCTGTAACTAACGCAAACTTCTGGAACTCACCAAAATAGGAAGTCCTGGAAAATTAGTCTATTGATCAGCAGCAAAGAGAATCAACGCAAAAGTACATTTCTGTGATTTAACAAAACTAATTTCATGCGCGCAAAGTTTCTGTTTTTCAGCAGAATCAAATGAACTATCACCGTAGGTTATCCTATAGGTTCTACTTGGCACAAAAACTAATTAAAACATAAAAACACATCTAAACAGAAGGTAGTGTAACGCCCCGGATCCGATGCGCCAGGTGTCCGCTAGTTATTCGCTGTCGTTGCCATGTCATTTGCTTGCGTGTTGCATTTTACCATGTCACCATGTGCATTACATCGCATACGTGTTTGTTTCATGCATCCGAGCATTTTCCCCGTTGTCCGTTTTGTAATCCGACACTCCTATGTCCTCCGGCGCCACCTTTTACCTCGTTTCGTGAGTGGCCGAAAAATGTTCTTGGAATGGGTCGAAACTTGGCATCCGGTCTTATTATAGTGTAGATAGAGCGCCTGTCAAGTTTCATCGCATTCAGAGCTCGTTTGGTAGCCCAACCGTTAAACATATAGCAGCATTATAGTCGGTCTAACGTCGGAAGTTTTCGGTCTCCGGAAACAGTCGCCGGGCCTCTCTCTCTTCTCTCCCATAGCCCAAGTCCAGCCCACTAACCCCTTCCTCTGCCCGGAACCGCACGATCGCGATCGTACGGCCCGAAAACCCCTCCTGACCCCTCAAACCCTAACCCTGCCTATATAAGGAAGGCTAGTCCTTCCTAATCTAGAACCTACCCCCCCTCCTCATTTTCCGCGCCACCAAACCCGCAGCCACCACCTCCATCTGCACCGCCGCAGCAGACGCCCTCCACCTCTCATGTCTCGCCACGTCGCCACCTCGCCTCCCCAACTGGCTTCCCCCACCGCGGCCCGCCAGGACCCAGATCGGGCCCTGGAAAGCCCATCGGGGCCCGTCTCCCTTCGCTGCTGCTGAATCTGGCCGCTCGCCTGCGCCGAAGCGCCTCCCTAGCCCGCCACAGCGTGGCGTCCACCCGCTGGCTGATCGCGCCTCGAGCCCAGCTCAGCACCGCCGCCCGCGGTCTCGCCCGCCTCCTCACGACGGCGCTGTCCTCGCCATCGCGCGCCGCAATCTCATATGCACCGCCGCTGCCAGCTCCGCCTCCGGCAGCCTCGAGCTCCATCGCCGGCTGCCCCTTCGTCGCCGGCGTCCCCGGCGCCTGCCCCGACACTCACCGGCCCCGGATCTGGCGCTCCCCGGACTCCTCCGGCCACCTCCCGCTCGTTCCGGCCGCCGCGGCCTCGCCGGAGTTCCGGTCACCAGATCTGCACGACTCTTTCCCGGTTCCACGCCATCCACCCATCCGTCCAACCAAACACCGGCCCCTTCCCTAGTTTTCGTGAGGTGAAAATCTGCCAAGTCCCCAGTTTGTCAATATTATGTGTGCATCTTTGAACTGCCATAAATGTGTGCATGTTGCTCCCATTTGCGTGTATGATATATAAAAATGTTCATCATGAGATGCTCTTAATTTGTTCCATTGTGCCATGCTTGTTTGAGTTCATCTTGATGCCTGAATCATCGTTGCAAGAGTGCTATATGATGTTAACCAACTGAAACTGTTATGACTTGGTGATTTGTCTTTTTCATTGCATTTTGTGTGTGCATCCTATGAGCTTGATGTCTACATGAGTTTTGTGCTACATCATGCCATCTTTACAATGGTGAAATCCATGTATTTTTGTGAGTCTTGGAGTGAGTGCATCGAGCTCGTGATTTAGGGTACTTGCTGTTGCGGTTTTGTTAGGCTATTTCTTTTATATCATAGTGCTTTGTTAGCCTGCTGCTACAAGTCATTCTATGCATAATCTGGAGATGTTCACAAATGATGTTTTGTTATTAATGTCCTTATCTATCCATCCATGCCCCTGGTTGCATTTATAGCCTGCTGTAGCTTGTTGAAATCTTGCTCTTAATTTGCTAAATAATGTTGTTGTCAGCCTGTTAACATTAAGTTCTGTTTTGCCATGAGCTTTGCTAGGGATCTATGCACCCTATGAACTTGCTCTTACCATTCTTAGCTTCCTAAATATGTAATATTACTGTTGTTCACCTTATCATGCCATTTATTGCTCTGTGGTGAGTGGTACAAGCTCACCAACATGCCTACTTATCGTTGTTCCTGCCATGTCTGAATCTGTCATATCACTTGCCATGTTTGTATGGATGCTACCATGTTTTCTGTTGATCTTTGGAATTAGTTCAGTAAGGGAGTTTTGTTCTTTGTCTTTAGTATTAGCATGCCGTGACTTTGTTTGCCATGTTAAGTTAATGTAACATGCTGTTTCATAGCTCTAAACGTTGCAACCTGATGTTATTTCTGCTAAGTCTTTAAACTATTATTATTTGCAATCTTGCCATGACCTTTGGAGCATGTTCTATAGATTTTTGGAGATAGCTCAGTGTTCATGTTTTGTCATGCTTTACCTGTACTTCATGCCCATGCCTTTTGTTTTCACGTTGAGATGCTGTAGCATATTGTTTTGATGCTTGCTAGATGCCTAATTTCTATTTTGGACAGCTTGTCCTTTAAACTTGTATGGTGTGTATGTGTTGAACCGTTGCTCCGTTTTGAGTGTGCTCTATATGAAACTTGCTTGATTATTATCATGTTGCATCCTTGTTTTGAGAGTGTTTGCTTGATGTTTGAATGCATTTTGCATCAATGCCAGGTTTAACTTGTTTTGCTCATATCTTCTAGGCCGTAGCTCCGAATTAAACAAAATTTATATGTAACTTGACTAGAATTTCATGTAGATCATCTTGGTGCATCTTAACTTGCTGTTTAACAACTTGAACATAAGGTTTATTCAGTTATGGACCAATTTCTAAATTTGCATATGAGGACTTACCGGAATTGTTATATGTTGTTTCCGGCCTCATTTAAACTTGTCTTGATGTGTTGCTCTTGTATGCATCATTTCTTGCCATGAGTAGCTTCATGTAGCCTTTGTCATGCATCATACTTGGTTGAGCATCATGCCTTGTTCATGTGTTGTGTGTTGACCATGTTGTTTACTTCTTTTCGGTTGTGCTCCTTCTCGATAGTTCATGTTCGTTGCGTTTGTGAGAATCCGTTCCACTACGTGGCATCATCTTCTTCATGGACTCATTCTTCTTCCTTACGGGATTTCAGGCAAGATGACCGTCACCTTGGATCTCACTACTATCATTGCAATGCTAGTTACTTCGTTCTATCGCTTTGCCGCATTACCTAGCACTTGCTTATCAAGCCTCCCAAATTGCCATGAACCTCTAACCTTTGTCACCCTTCCTAGCAAACTGTTGTTTGGCTATGTTACCGCTTTTGCTCATCCCCTCTTATAGTGTTGCTAGTTGCAGGTGAAGATGAAGATTGCTCCACGATGGACAGGATTATGTTGGAATATCACAATATCTCTTATATTATTAATTCATCTAGATACTTGGTAAAGGGTGGAAGGCTCGGCCTTATGCCTGGTGTTTTGTTCCACTCTTGCCGCCCTAGTTTCCGTCATATAGGTATTATGTTCCTGGATTTTGCGTCCCTAATGCGGTTGGGTGATTTATGGGACCCCCTTGACAGTTCGCCTTGAATAAAACTCCTCCAGCAAGGCCCAACATTGGTTTTACCATTTGCCTACCACATATACCTTTCCCTTGGGAGTAATTAACCCGAGGGTCATCTTTATTTTAGCCCCCGGGCCAATGCTTGTCTAAGTGTTGTTCCAAACTAGAGCACCGTGCGGGACCATCCCTTGGTAACTTGGGTTACGTCGATACCTGTACGCTTCGCTTATCCGGTGTGTCCTGGGAAAGAGATACGTGCGACTCCTATCGGGATTGTCGACACATCGGGCGGTTTTGCTGGTCTTGTTTTACCATTGTTGAAATGCCTTGTAAACCGGGATTCCGATACTTATCGGGCCTTCCTGGGAGAAGGAATATCCTTCGTTAACCGTGAGAGCTTGTGATGGGCTAAGTTGGGACACCCCTGTAGGGTATAAACTTTCGAGAGCCGTGCCCACGGTTATGTGGCAGATGGGAATTTGTTAATGTACGGTTGTAGATAACTTGACACTTGACTTAATTAAAACGCATCAACCGCGTGTGTAGCCGTGATGGTCTCTTTTCGGCGGAGTCCGGGAAGTGAACACGGTTTTGGGTTATGTTTGACGTAAGTAGGAGTTCAGGATCACCTCTTGATCATTGCTAGCTTCACGACCGTTCCGTTTGTTCTCTTATCGCTCTTATTTGCGTATGTTAGCCACCATATCATGCTTAGTCGCTGCTGCAACCTCACCACTTTACCCCTTCCTTACCCATTAAGCTTTGCTAGTCTTGATACCCACGGTAATTTGATTGCTGAGTCCTCGTGGCTCACAGATTATTACAACAACAGTTGCAGGTACAGGTTACGCGATGATCATGACGCGAGAGCGATGTTTGCTTGTTTTGGAGTTCTTCTTCTGCTTCTTCTTCGATCAGGGGATAGGTTCCAGGTCGGCAGCCTGGGCTAGCAGGGTAGATGTCGTTGAGTTTCTGTTTGTGTTTCTTCCGTAGTCGGATGTTGCCCTTATGTATGATGTATTGATGTATTCTTGCGGCACTTGTATGCCTCTTGTATGTATCCCCATCTATTATGTAATGTTGATGTAATGATATCCACCTTGCAAAACCGTTTCAATATGCGGGTCTGTCGGGGGAAACGATCCACGAACACCTATGGGGCCGGCGGACCGGGACCCTTTCGGTTCGGCGGGGGGCGGAGATCGCACGAAGAGCGGATCGAGGCGAAGCACACGAGCGGTTTACCCAGCTTCATAGCTCTCCGGAGAGATAATACTCCTACTGCTGCATGTCTGAGTGTGCGCTGAGTGCTACAGTACACACTAGCTGCTAACGAGACCGAGCGTGAGTGTTTTTCTGCCTTCGAACCCCCCTCTACGTTGCGCATGGGCCTCCTTTTATATGCTCAAGGGGTCGCCGACAGGTGGCAACGCAGATAAGGGTAAGAATGGAAAAATGTTGCGGTTGGTACAACTACCTGTACAGTGTATCATACCTAACCCTGACGGCAGGGGACAAAGGCATTAAATGCCCGTCTGCGTCGCCAAAACAGTGCAGGAAAGGGACCGTCAGGGACGCCACCGCTTGCCACGATGGCAATCTTGTCAGCGCTGCTTGCCACCGCGCACCGCTGGCTGCACAGCCTCTTGCCACGCGCGCCTGGAAAGGTCCCAGGGCGACACGTTGGTGGATGTGCTAGAGCGTGGGTACAGAGTGGTAGCTTGCCGCGGCAAGCGCCTTGCCGCGGTCGTTGTCTTGTCGCGTCCGGAAGCTTGTCGCTCACCGGGCCTCGCCGGGACGCGTGGCGCGTCGCGGCAAGTTCCTTGAGATGCCTTGGTTGGCCTTCCCGGCAAGCTCCTCTTGCCGGGGCCTTGTCTCCGTGTCTTGAACACTTTGTTCTTGAATGGCTCCAAAGGAACCACTGAGGACCTTGGCGGTCACCCGGCAAGCCTTGCCGCTGGTGTCGCGTTGCGCGTGCACAAGTTCGGGATACTAGGGTACCCCTACTCTAGTACACCGATAGGAGCCCCCGGGCCTGGGCCACACACGGTGCCGAGCGCTGTTGGGCCAGGCCCAAAACAGGGCACGGGCACGCGCGGCCTGGGTTACGCCGTATCTTACTCCGTATCCACCGCGTCCTCCCCGAATGGCACGCGTCGAATGCGGCATCGTGGGAGAGATCGTGGGTGGTTTCTTTATTCGAAAAGACGGAACGTCCGCCCCCTCCCTCTTTATAAGCAGGGGAAACAGGGGCAGTTCGCCCATCTCGCCGGTTGCTATTCCAATCTCAGAAACCTCCGGCGCCCCTCCCTCTGAAAGAGAGTAGCGCTCCGTCCCCCATTGCCGCCAGCACCACCAACGCCGTCGATCTCCCCCACCACCTCCGCCATGGCTCCGAAAGCTGACAAGGGGAAGGGCGTGAAGTCGACCGAGGCGCAGCGGCTCGCGATGCTGCGAAAGGAGCAGGCAACCTTCCCCCCCAAGATCGCCGGGAAGGAGCTGAGGGAGTATTACTACCTCTTCTGGTCGACGGAGACGCGAGCGCATCCGCGCACGAAGGTACTCTCAGCCGCCTCTTCGGAACGGGCTCCGAATGGATATCCCTTCTTCGCGTTGTTCTTCTACTGCGGGCTCTGCCCGCCTTTCTCAGAATTTTTCTGTGACATTATGAACACCTATGGGTTCCACCTCCTTGACTTCACCCCCAATGCCGTTCTGACCATGGCAGTTTTCGCACATCTCTGCAAAAACTTTGTCGGAGTCCATCCAAATGTAGCTCTTTTCCGCCACTTCTTTATGCCCCGAGTTGAGAGAGGGGAGCCTTTATCCGGCGGAATCGCCTGGATCTCGAGAGCCGGCAAGAAGGAAGCTTATCTGGAGGGAGAGCTCCGCGGCAAGTGGGAGGAATGGAGAGCAAACTGGTGCTGGATCGTCGAGGAGAACCCGCAGCCATTTACCGCCCTGCGCCAAGCCCCAGTAGTGCGCGGCAACGATTGGAGGAGCTTGGCCCCGGAAGATGATAGGCTGAAGATTGCCGTCACCCGGATCCTATGCCTCAGGCTTGCTGGGCTCACTGTAGGCGCCGTTGGTGCAGATTTTCTTCGCCGCGCAGACGCTTCTGCAGAGAGCAGGAGACCCGCCTGGGAGTTCGAGTCTGGCGGACATCATGAGCTGCGCCCGGGCCTCAACTTCAACTTCATCGTCCCGAGGCGAGGCGATGCTCCAGAACTGTTCAAGTACGACCCTCAACATCCTGAAGTGTTCAGGTTGCCGAAGGGTGTCGTTTCGCTGTGCAACAACTCCTCGCTCGACCGCATCCGTGCAATGATGCCGCCGTGCGATTCGCATGGAATTGTCCCAACATGGCAAGAGCCTACAGACGACGTCGTACAGGAGTTCTTTGACGGCTTGGTGGAAGTGCCAGTCCGCGTCGATGAACAGAAAAGCCTGACCCGCGACACCACCGATGCGGAGATGCAGCGCATCGCCACGAGGCTGGAAGAGGCGGCAGCAGCCGCTGCTGCGGGCGAGTTTGGAATCACAGTGGAGGAGGCAGAGGCAGCAGAGGCGGCAAGCCTTGCCGAGCGAGAGTGGCTTGCCGGCGAGGAAGAGCTTGCCGAGCCTGAGGCCGAGTCGAGCGAGCCTGCCGAGGGTGCGAGCGGCTCATTGAAGATCGACTCCTCTTCCTCCTCATCTTCAGGCAGCTCGCCGCAAGCAGAGCCCCGAGCTCCACCAAGAAGGCATCTCCGCAAGGCCGGAGACGTAGCGGGGCGGCAGACGAGTCAACAGCCGCCGCGCCGCACGACACGCTCCACCGCGGCAAGCACTGTTGCCGCGGGAGCACCTCACGCCGCTGCGGCAATTGAAGCGGGGTCCTCCCGGACCACCGCTTCTGCTCCTGCCGCTTCTCACGCCGCGGCGGCGGCCGGAGCTGGGTCGTCTCAGACCACCACCACTACCCCCGCCAAGCGGATAAGGGAACCTACTCCTCCGCCTCGTCGCGTCGGAGGTGAGCCGGACTTCGACCTCTCCGCGCTCAGCTCCGACGAGGAAGAAGAAGAGTAAGATTCTCTACTGTACTTGTAGTTCTTCAATTCTTGCTGTTTTGCCTTGTATCTGATTTGCTTTACTCCGAACTCATTCCTTTTCAGGACTCTGGCCCAGAGAGCGGCGAAGAGAGCCAAGGTCCCGGTGATTGTCATCGAGGACGAACCCACCGCGACAGCAGGGGGTGCGTCCGAGACCACCCTGCCGGACCCGGCAATCATTCCCCAAAGCAGCCCCCAGCGTAAGTATATGGTTTACTTCCCGCTGTTAGGCGCGCATGGGTGCTCTTTCTTTGCTAACATCTGACTATTGGTTTGTGTAGGACCAGAGCAGCCTCACCAGGAGCGCCTGGAAGCCGCCCCCGACATGCCATCTGAAGGAAATATGCCCTAGAGGCAATAATAAAGTTATTATTTATTTCCTTATTTCATGATAAATGTTTATTATTCATGCTAGAATTGTATTAACCGGAAACATAATACATGTGTGAATACATAGACAAACATAGTGTCACTAGTATGCCTCTACTTGACTAGCTCGTTTATCAGAGATGGTTATGTTTTCTAGCCATGGACAAAAGAGTTGTCATTTGATTAACGGGATCACATCATTAGGAGAATGATGTGATTGACTTGACCCATTCCGTTAGCTTAGCACTTGATCGTTTAGTATGTTGCTATTGCTTTCTTCATGACTTATACATGTTCCTGTAACTATGAGATTATGCAACTCCCGTTTACCGGAGGAACACTTTGGGTACTACCAAAGCGTCTAGCAATAATCGGGTGATCATAAAGGAGTACTACAGGTGTCTCCGAAGGTACATGTTGAGTTGGCATATTTCGAGATTAGGTTTTGTCACTCCGATTGTCAGAGAGGTATCTCTGGGCCCTCTCAGTAATACTCATCACCTAAGCCTTGCAAGCATGTAACTAATGAGTTAGTTATAAGGTGATGTATTATGGAACGAGTAAAGAGACTTGCCAGTAACAAGATTGAACTAGGTATTGGATACCGACGATCAAATCTCGGGCAAATAACATACCGATGACAAAGGGAACAAAGTATGTTGTTATGCGGTTTGACCGATAAAGATCTTCGTAGAATATGTGGGAGCCAATATGGGCATCCAGGTCCCGCTATTGGTTATTGACCGGAAACGTGTCTCAGTCATGTCTACATAGTTCTCGAACATGTAGGGTCCGCACGCTTAACGTTTCGTTGACGATATAGTACTATATGAGTTATGCATGTTGGTAACCGAATGTTGTTCGGAGTCCCGGATGAGATCATGGACATGACGAGGAACTCCGGAATGGTCCGGAGATAAAGTTTGATATATGGGATAATAGTGTTTGATCCCGGAAGGGTTCCGAATTCTTCGGAAGAGGTTAGGATGTTTCCCGAAATGTTTGGGTGCGAGAACACGTTATTTGGGCCAAAGGGAAAGCCCACAAGGTTTTGGAAAGCGCAAAGGAAGTTTTATGAGTCCGAGGGCGACGCCAGGTCTCTGGCGTGCAGGTCAGACGCCGAACCCTGGCGTCGGCCCCGAGTCCGAGAAGGACTCTTGCCTTTCGGGTGAAACCGACTTTGTGGCGGCTTTTACTCCAAGTTTCACCCCAAGGCTCAACATATAAATAGAGGGTAGGGCTAGCACCAAAGACACATCAAGAAACACCAAGCCGTGTGCCGGCAACCCTGTCCCCTCTAGTTTATCCTCCGTCATAGTTTTCATAGCGCTTAGGCGAAGCCCTGCGGAGATTGTTCTTCACCAACACCGTCACCACGCCGTCGTGCTGCCGGAACTCATTTACTACTTCGCCTGTCTTGCTGGATCGAGAAGGCGAGGACGTCATCGAGCTGAGCGTCGCAAAACTTCGGAGGTGCCGTGCGTTCGGTACTTGGATCGGTCGGATCGTGAAGGCGTCGACTACATCAACGCGTTGATAAGCGCTTCCGCTTAGCGATCTTCAAGGGTATGAAGATACACTCCCCTCGTTGCTATGCCATCACCATGATCTTGCGTGTGCGTAGGAAATTTTTGAAATTACTCGTTCCCCAACAGTGGCATCCGAGCCTAGGTTTTATGCGTTGATGTTATATGCACGAGTAGAACACAAGTGAGTTGTGGACGATATAAGTCATCTTGCCTACCAAAGCATGTCATACTTTGGTTGGCGGTATTGTTGGATGAAGCGGCCGGACCGACATTACGCCAGACGCTTACGCGAGACTGGTTCTACCGACGTGCTTTGCACACAGGTGGCTGGCGGGTGTCAGTTTCTCCAACTTTAGTTGAACCGAGTGTGGCTACGCCCGGTCCTTGCGAAGGTTAAAACAGAGTCTATTTGACAAACTATCGTTGTGGTTTTGATGCGTAGGTGAGATTGGTTCTTGCTTAAGCCCGTAGCAGCCACGTAAAACTTGCAACAACAAAGTAGAGGACGTCTAACTTGTTTTTGCAGGGCATGTTGTGATGTGATATGGTCAAGACGTGATGAGATATAAGTTTTTGTATGAGATGATCATGTTTTGTTGAAGTTATCGGCAACTGGCAGAAGCCCTATGGTTGTCTCTTTGTTGCATAAGATGCAAGTGCCAAATAATTGCTTTACTTTATCGCTATGCGATAGCAATAGTTGCAAGAGCAATAGTTGGCGAGACGACCATGTGACGACACATTGATATAGATCAAGATGATGAAGATCATGGTGTCGTGCCGATAACGATAAAGATCATGACAGTACTTTGGAGATGGAGATCAAAGGCGCAAGATGATCATGGCCATATCATGTCACATATTTTGATTGCATATGATGTTATCTGTTATACATCTTATTCTTGCTTTGATTGACGGTAGCATTTTAAGATGATCTCTCACTAATTATCAAGAAGTGTTCTCCCTGAGTATGCACCGTTGCCAAAGTTCATCGTGCCTAGACACCACGTGATGATCGGGTGTGATAAGCTCTCGTCCATCTACAGCGGGTGCAAGCCAGTTTTGCACACGCGAATACTCGAGTTAAACTTGACGAGCCTAGCATATGCAGATATGGCCTCGAACACGAGACCGAAAGGTCGGCGTGAATCATATAGTAGATATGATCAACATAGTGATGTTCACCATTGAAAACTACTCCATCTCACGTGATGATCGGTCATGGTTTAGTTGATTTGGATCACGTGATCACTTAGATGACTAGAGAGATGTCTGTCTAAGTGGGAGTTCTTAAGTAATATGATTAATTGAACATTAATTTATCATGAACTTAGTCCTAGTAGTATTTTGCAAATTATGTTGTAGATCAATAGCTCGCGTTCTTGCTTTCATATGTTTATTTTGATATGTTCCTAGAGAAAACTGTGTTGAAAAATGTTAGTAGCAATGTTGCAGATTATCCTCATTGCTGCACAGAAAAATTATGTCCTTGATGCACCGCTAGGTGATAGACCTATTGCAAGAGCAGATGTAGACGTTATGAACGTTTGGCTAGCTCAATATGATGACTACTTGATAGTTTAGTGCACCATGCTTAACGGTTTAGAATCGGGACTTCAAAGACGTTTTGAACGTCATGGACCATATGAGATGTTCCAGGAATTGAAGTTAATATTTCAAGCAAATACCCGAGTTGAGAGATATGAAGTCTCCAACAAGTTCTATAGCTAAAAGATGGAGGAGAATCGCTCAACTAGTGAGCATGTGCTCAGATTATGCAGGTACTTCAATCGCTTGAATCAAGTGGGAGTTAATCTTCCAGATAAGATAGTGATTGACATAATTCTCTAGTCACCATCACTAAGTTACTAGAACTTCATGATGAACTATAGTATGCAAGGGATGACGAAAACGATTCCCGAGCTCTTCGTGATGTTGAAATCGGCGAAGGTAGAAATCAAGAAAAGACCATCAAGTGTTGATGATTGACAAAACCACTAGTTTCAAGAGAAGGGCAAAGGAAAGAAATGGAACTTCAAGTGGAAAGACAAGCAAGTTGTCACTCCTCTGAAGAAGCCCAAAGCTGGACCATAGCCTGAAACCGAGTGTTTACACTGCAAAGGAAATGGTCACCGAAGCGGAAATGCCTGAATATTTGGTGGATAAGAAGGATGGCAAAGTGAACAAGGGTATATTTGATATACAAATTATTGATGTGTGCCTTACTAGTGTTTATAGTAGCCCCTAAGTATTTGATACTTGTTAGGTTGCTAAGATTAGTAACTCGAAACAGGAGTTCTGAGAATAAACAGAGACTAGTTGAAGGAAAGTGACGATGAGTGTTGGAAGTAGTTCCAAGATTGATATGATCATCATCACACACTCCTTATACTTTCGGATTAGTGTTAAACCTAAATAAATGTTATTTGGCGTTTGCGTTGAGCATGAATATGATTTGATCATGTTTATTGCAATACGGTTATTCATTTAAAATCAGAGAATAATTGTTGTTCTGTTTACATGAATAAAACCTTCAATGGTCATACACCCAATGAAAATAGTTTGTTGGATCTCGATCGTAGTGATACATATTCATAATATTGAGGCCAAAAGATGCAAAGTTAATAATGATAGTGCAACTTATTTGTGGCTTGCCGTTTAGGTCATATCGATTGTAAAGCGCATGAAGAAACTCCATAAAGATGGATTTTCGAAATCACTTGGTTATGAATCATTTGATGCTTGCGAACCGCCTTTTGGGCAAGATGACTAAAACTCCGTTCTTCGGAACAATGGAACGAGCTACCGATTTACTGGAAATAATACATACTGATGTATGCCGACCAATGAGTATGAAGGCTCGTGGCAAGTATCGTTATTTTCTGACCTTCACAAGATGATTTGAGCAGATATGGGTATATCTACTTGATGAAACATAAGTCTGAAATAGTTGAAAGGTTCAAAGAATTTTAGAGTGAAGTGGAAAATCATCGTAAGAAGACAATAAAGTTTCTGCGATCTGATTGCGGAGAGGAATATTTGAGTTACGAGTTTGGTCTTCAATTAAAACAATGTGGAATAGTTTCACAACTCACGCCACCTGGAACACCACAACGTTATGGTGTGTTCGAACGTCGTAACCGCACTTTATTGGTTATGGTGCGATCTATGATGTCTCTTACTGATTTACCAATATTGTTTTGGGGTTATGCATTAGAGACAGCTGCATTCACATTAAAAGGGCACCATCTAAATCCGTTGAGACGACAACATATGAACTGTGGTTTAGCAAGAAACCCAAGTTGTCGTTTCTTAAAGTTTGGGGCTGCGATGCTTATGTAAAAGTTTCATCCTGATAAGCTCGAACCCAAATCAGAGAAGTGTGTCTTCATAGAATACCCAAAGGAAATAGTTGGGTACACCTTCTATCACAGATCTGAAGGCAAGATATTTGTTGCTAAAAATGGATCCTTTCTAGAGAAGGAGTTTCTCTCGAAAGAAGTGAGTGGGAGGAAAGTAGAACTTGATGAGGTAACTGTACTTGTTCCCTTATTGGAAATAGGTCATCACAGAAATCAGTTCCTGTGACAAATACACCAATTAGTGAGGAAGCTAATGATATTGATCATGAAACTTCAGATCAAGTTACTACTGAGAACCTCGTAGGTCTTCCGAGTAAGATCCGCACCAGTGGTGTAGTAATCATGTTCGGAAGTCATGTTACTAGACCATGATGAACCTACGAACTATGAGGAAGCGATGATGAGCCCAGATTCGCGAAATGGCTCGAGGCCATCAAATCTGAGATATGATCCATGTATGAGAACAAAGTATGGACTTTGATTGACTTGCTCGATGATCGACAAGCCATGTTAAATAAATGGATCTTCAAGAGGAAGGCGGATCTTCGATAGTAGTATTACTATCTACCAAGCTCGACTTGTTGCGTAAAGGTTTTCAACAAGTTCAAGGTGTTGAATACGATGAGATTTTCTCACTCGTATCGATGCTTAAGTCTGTCGAATCATGTTAGCAATTGCCACATTTTATGAAATCGGCAAATGGATGTCAAAACTGCATTCCTTAATGGATTTATTAAAGAAGAGTTGTATATGATGCAACCAGAAGGTTTTGTCAATCCTAAAGGCGCTAACAAAATGTGCAAGCTCCAGCGATCCATCTATGGACTGGTGCAAGCATCTCGGAGTTGGAATATACGCTTTGATAAGTCGATCAAAGCATATAGTTTTATATGGACTTACGATGAAGCCTGTACTTACAATAAAGTGAGTGGGAGCACTACATCCTTTCTGATTAGTATATGTGAGTGACATATTGTTGATCAGAAATGATGTAGAATTTTTCTGCAAAGCATAAAGGAGTGTTTTAAAAGAGTTCTTTAAAAAGAAAAGACCTCTGTAAAAGCTACTTACATATTGAGCATCAAGATCTATTGAGATAGATCAAAACGCTTGATAAGATTTTCAATGAGTACATACCTTGGCAAGATTTTGAAATAGTTCAAAATGGAACAGTCAAAGAAAGTTCTTGCCTGTGTTGCAAAGGTATGAAACTGAGTAAGACTCAAATCCCGACCACAATGCAGAAAATAGAAAGAGAATGAAAAGTCATTCCCTATGCCTTAGTCATAGGTTCTATAAAGTATGTTATGCTATGTACCGGACCTATTGTATACCTTGCTCGAATTTGGCAAGGAGTACAATAGTGATCTAGGAGTAGATCCTTTGGACATTGGTCAAGAATATCCTTAGTAAGGACTAAGGAGATGTTTCTCGATTATGGAGGTGATAAAGAGTTTGTTGTAAAAGTTACATCGGTGCAAACTTTTACACCGATCCGAATGACTCTAAGTCTCAACCTGGATACATATTGAAAGTGGGAGCAATTAGCTAGAGTAGCTCCGCAAGAGCATTGTGGACATAAACTATTTGCAAAATACATAAGGCTCACAATGTGCCAGACCCGTTGACTAAGCTTCTCTCACGAGCAAAACATGATCACACCTTAGTACTCTTTGGGTGTTAATCACATAGCGATGTGAACTAGATTATTGACTCTAGTAAACCCTTTGGATGTTGGTCACATGATGATGTGAACTATGGGTGTTAATCATATCTGAGATATGAATATTGGTGTTAAATCACATGGTGATGTGAACTAGATTATTGACTCTAGTGCAAGTGGGAGACTGAAGGAAATATGCCCTAGAGGCAATAATAAAGTTATTATTTATTTCCTTATTTCATGATAAATGTTTATTATTCATGCTAGAATTGTATTAACTTGGAAACATAATACATGTGTGAATACATAGACAAACATAGTGTCACTAGTATGCCTCTACTTGACTAGCTCGTTTATCAAGAGATGGTTATGTTTTCTAGCCATGGACAAAAGAATTGTCATTTGATTAACGGGATCACATCATTAGGAGAATGATGTGATTGACTTGACCCATTCCGTTAGCTTAGCACTTGATCGTTTAGTATGTTGCTATTGCTTTCTTCATGACTTATACATGTTCCTGTAACTATGAGATTATGCAACTCCGTTTACGGAGGAACACTTTGGGTACTACCAAGCGTCACAGCGAAGCGGGTGATCATAAAGGAGTACTACAGGTGTCTCCGAAGGTACATGTTGAGTTGGCATATTTCGAGATTAGGTTTTGTCACTCCGATTATCGGAGAGGTATCTCTGGGCCCTCTCGGTAATACTCATCACCTAAGCCTTGCAAGCATGTAACTAATGAGTTAGCTATAAGATGATGTATTACGGAACGAGTAAAGAGACTTGCCAGTAACAAGATTGAACTAGGTATTGGATACCGACGATCAAATCTCAGGCAAGTAACATACCGATGACAAAGGGAACAACGTATGTTGTTATGCGGTTTGACCGATAAAGATCTTCGTAGAATATGTGGGAGCCAATATGGGCATCCAGGTCCCGCTATTGGTTATTGACCGGAAACGTGTCTCGGTCATGTCTACATAGTTCTCGAACCCGTAGGGTCCATACGCTTAACGTTTAGATTGACGATATAGTATTATATGAGTTATGCATGTTGGTAACGAATGTTGTTGGAGTCCGGATGAGATCATGGACATGACGAGGAACTCGGAATGGTCGGAGATAAAGTTTGATATATGTGATAATAGTGTTTGATCCCGGAAGGGTTCTGAATTCACGGAAGAGGTTCGGATGTTTCCCGAAATGTTTGGGTACGAGAACACGTTATTTGGGCCAAAGGGGAAAGCCCACAAGGTTTTGGAAAGCGCAAAAGGAAGTTTTGCGGAGTCCAGGGCGGCGCCAGGGTTCCTGGCGTCTAGGTCCAGACGCTGGGAACCCTGGCGTCTGGCCCTGGAGTCCGAGAAGGACTCTTGCCTTTCGGGTGAAACCGACTTTGTGGAGGCTTTTACTCCAAGTTTCGACCCCAAGGCTCAACATATAAATAGAGGGGTAGGGCTAGCACCAAAGACACATCAAGAAACACCAAGCCGTGTGCCGGCAACCCCGTCCCCTCTAGTTTATCCTCCGTCATAGTTTTCGCAGCGCTTAGGCGAAGCCCTGCGGAGATTGTTCTTCACCAACACCCTCACCACGCCGTCGTGCTGCCGGAACTCATCTACTACTTCGCCCATCTTGATGGATCGAGAAGGCGAGGACGTCATCGAGCTGAACGTGTGCAGAACTCGGAGGTGCCGTGCGTTCGGTACTTGGATCGGTCGGATCGTGAAGACGTACGACTACATCAATCGCGTTGATAAACGCTACCGCTTAGCGATCTTCATGGGTATGAAGATACACTCCCCCTCTCATTGCTATGCCATCACCATGATCTTGCGTGTGCGTAGGAAATTTTTTGAAATTACTATGTTCCCCAACACCATCTGCTTCGACTACACTACCAAGGGAGGGTTCCCCGGCAAGGGAGCGTTCTCCGGCAAGGGAGAGTTCTCCGGCAAGGGACAGCACCAGCGATCCCCCTGTGGTGGAGACCATGACTGTAGAACCCAGTACAGGTAATCCCCTTGCTTGAAAAACTTCCCTTGGGTTCTTCTTCTTCTGATTTTCTTTTTGCATATTTGCTTCTCCCTTTTCCGGCCGTCAGATCCATCTGCCGCGGAGCCGATGGAGACCGAGGTTGCCGGCGAGGAGAACGCGTGCGGCAATACCAACGACGCCGCTGCCACCGAAGAAGAGGCCGGCGCTGATGATCCCACCGGCGAAGAGGCCGCCAAGGCTGCTGCCGCAGAAGCCGGCGAGGGGTCGGCGATCCTTGGCAGCGGCCCCGAGGCGCAGGAGCGTCAGGCGCTACGCCGACCGCCGATCCCTCCGCCGCTGCCGCAGTGTCAGTCTCCAAAGAGCCCCAACCCGGCGCCTATTTGAAGGCCGGCGATGGCATCTTCATCAAGCTCCCCTGGGCGTCAAGCTCCAGGGCGCCGGTCGAAGGACAAATCTTGGATGGAGAGGTGCTCGCCTCCCGCTGGTTGATCGCCCGGCAGCAGCGGCAGCGAAGTCGAGGAGGAGCAACTGCTACGGAAGCTAGTGTCGCTTTACCGCGCTCGGCAGGCCAAGGTGGAATCCCGAGAAGCGCTTGTCGCGAAGGCGGGAGTGGACATCGAGAAGCGGGCGGAGGAGCTCCGGGGTCGCAACCAGGAAGCTCTCCGATCCCTGGCGGAGGCGCGGGCGCAACTCGCCAAGGAGCGGAAAGCCTTCCTCCTCGAGAAGACTGAAGTTGAAGAGCAACAGCGGCTTGCCGCCGAGGAGCTGTCTGCACGGGAGGGCGAGTTGGCACAGCGGAAGGTCAACCTTGACAGCCACGAGGAGGAGCTTGCTGCGCGCGAGCAAACATTCGGCGGGGCCCTCAAGAAAGCAGAAGATGCTGCCGCAGCTGCCGAGGCTGCCAAGAAGGAGCTGGAGACGAAAGTGGCGCAGCTGGAGGTCAATCTCAAGGCGAGCGGTGAAGAGCTTGCCGCGCTCAAGCGTGAGCGCGAGAAGGACGCCTACACCTTGGGCGAGCTGCAGGGTTGTCTCGCCGAGAAGGGCAAGGATCTTAGTGCCGCCAAGGACTCCAACACAGATCTTGAGTTGAAGCTGACTACTTTGACCAAGACACTGGACAGCGCCAGGGAGCAGGAGGTGGCCTTGAAGAAGCAGATCAAGGCCGACGAGTGCTCTGCCGGGCAAGTGCTGCCGCCACCGAGAACACCTTTAGGGAGAATGTGGAGCCTTCGGACGGAGGGTCTCGTGGATATTGCCGCATCCATCGACAGGAGGCTGGCGCGGTGGGGATGGAGGATCTCGGTATCCCTCGGCGAGAACCTCAACCAGCGCCAAACTCACCTCGTTCTTCAAAGGCGTGGCGACGGCCCTCCAGCGACTCCGGGAGAAGATCCCAAAGCAGCTGGCCGATGAGTCGCACAAGATCTGCGCGGGAGCTCTTCAAAAGGTGTTGGTGAAGGTGGCCTTCCGCAACCCGGGCCTCAACCTCACTGCGTCCTCAAGACCCTGCCGCCGGATGCTGATCTGGAAGCGCTCAAGACCCTTGTCGCACCCATTGTGGACAAGGTGGGCGGGATCAAGAGGGTTGAGGGCGATCGCGTGGAATTAGGCCGCCTGCGTTTTCTCCTTTTCTTGTCATTGTTGGTCATGTTATGAGAACAATCTATTAGAGCTGCGACAAGCTATCTTGTAATATAACTCTATTTTGGGTATCGATTGCTATGTTATTTCCTTTAATTGATTCCTTCCTTTGTATGTTTTTGCCCTATGCTTTTAGGGAACTTGCCGGTGCAGGCACCTTAGCCGCAAGCGCTGAGTGCGGGACATCAGCAGCCTGCTGGCGGTGCCGCTACCGACAAAAAACCTTGTCGCAACTAGTCGCAGCTCACTTAAGTTGTTGAGCGGACTCGAAACAAAGCAAGGGTGCAACTAGCTACGAGTTGGTTCCTCCGCGCACATGTTTTCCATACAAAGCACGGTGTTCGAGGAAGATAACTTAAAATTTTTAAAACTGATTGCTCAAACTTTGGCAACTTAGCTTTTCTGTCGTTTGCCTCCCGGTAAGGCGAAACTTTCATGAACGACGCCTGGTCCACACCATTATCTTCTCCTTTCCCCCCGGCAAACTTGTGGGCGAGGGAACCTTCCTTTCTTTGAGAAAAAGAAAGAAGAGAAAATAAAGATATGGAGCCTTACGGCTTGTTATTGCTTACCGGGGGTAGGCGCTGCACAAAGTGTCAGATAACACATGCAAAAAATAGAAAGCATGAAATTGACAAGATGTGAAGAGCACATGAGCTTTACTTATGCACGGGGTCTGCGCCCGGCTTTGTACAAAGGATTACATGCAACATCGGCAAGATTTGTACAAAAGGTGGTTGCCAGAACAGGTTCTGGCAACCGCGCCCTACGGGTAAAACTTACGAAGATGCTCAATGTTCCAGGAGTTGCTCGCTGGAATGCCATCTTCGGTCTCAAGGCGGATAGCGCCGGGCCTAGTGACTCGTTTCACCCGGTAAGGGCCTTCCCACTTCGGTGTCAACTTGTTGGAATTCTTGGCGGACTGAACGCGCCGAAGAACAAGGTCGCCTTCCTCGAGACTTCTGGCACTAACTGCGGCTATGGCGGCGCAAAGAAAGCTTGCTGGTATCGAGCAGCTCGTCTGTGGCTCAAGCGGTCTTCCTCAAGGAGCAGCGCGTCATCTTGTCGCAGCTGCTCTTGCTCAAGCTCATCATAGCGAGCACTCGAGGTGACACAGTATCACGAGTTCCGTGGGAGAACTGCCTCTGCTCCATAGACTAGGCGAAGGTGTGCGGCGATGGCTCGATTTGGCGTCGTCTGATCGACCAAAGAACCACGGCAGCTCCTCAATCTAGTTTCTCTGACTGCGCAGCCTGTCGAAAGTCTGGTCTCGAGCCGCGCAGCACTTCAGCATTGCCCTCTCCGCTTGGTGTTGCTTCCGGGTGAGCAAGCGAAGCGAAAGCAGAACCTTGGTGCCAACATCTTGGGCGTCTTGCATGAAGGTGCGGCTCGTGAATTGCGTGCCGTTGTCGGTGATGATCTGTTAGGGATCGAAGCGCACAAAATCGACTGAAGAACTTGATGCTTCGTGTTGTCACCTTCCTCATCGCTTCCACTTCCGGCCACTTTGTGAACTTGTCGATTGCAATGTACAAGTACTCAAAGCCCCAAACAGCTCAGGGAAAGGGGCTGAGGATGTCGAGCCCCCAGACCAAAAATGGCCAGGATAAAGGGATCGTCTGGAGAGCTTGAGCTGGCTGGTGTATCTGCTTGGAATGGAACTGCACGCTTCACACATGGTTACTTGTGCGATTTGCATCTGGAGGATGTCGGCCAAAAAACCTGCGGAGCGCTTTGCTTGGCAAGTGCTCTTCGCCAATGTGGTGACCACATATGCCTCCATGTATCTCTGCCAACAGCTTTTGTCCGTCTTCCCGGTGAATACACTTCAATTTCACACCGTTGAGTCTTCTTCTGTACAGTGTGTTGTCGACAAACTAGTACATACTTGACTGCCGGGCTACTCTTTCCGCTTCTTCTTGCTCTTCGGGAAGTTCCCCTGTCTAAAGGAAACGGACAATCTGCTGTGCCCATGCTGGAGCTTGTGGCTCGGCAACAAGGACTAAAGGCACATCTGCTGCTGCAGGAACATCCGCTTCTACGGCGAGAATCTATGGCTCAGCCGGAGCTTGACGTTCCCCGACAAGCTTGCCGGAGCAAAACTTGTCGGGAGCATCTGCTTCAACAGAACAAACCCTAGGGCTTGCCGGAGCAGACTGCTCCTCAGCACTCTTGGTGTTGATCTTGGGGACCTTCTTGGCGGGGGCTTTGGGGAGCTCTGCCGGAAAATAGTCACCAGAAATCAACTTCCTCTTCTTGCACTGTCCAGTTGATGGCGTTACAGACGGTTGAGTCAGTTTGAGCACAAAGATCCCTAGTTCCACAGGTAACTTAAGTGCGGCGCACTTTGACAGACCATCGGCAATGTCGTTATCAGCTCTTGGAACATGCTCCATCTGTAGGCCGTCAAAGTGCTCTTCTAGCTTTCTCACTTCATCAACGTAAGCTTCCATCAACGGACTCTGATAATTCTTGTTCACTTGGCGGACGACAAGCTGTGAGTCACCCCTGACGATGAGCTTCTTGATCCCAAGGTCTACCGGGATCCTGAGACCGGCAAGCAATCCTTCATACTCTGCGGTATTGTTTGTTGCTTGCTCCCTGGGAAAGTGCATCTGGACTACGTACTTGAGGTGCTCTCCGGTGGGTGCAACACATGCTTACCAAGACTTTTGGCGCCTTCAGCGAGAAGGCACCATCAAAGTACATCAGCCACTCTTTGCTTGCTTCCTTGACGGGATGCTCGTTTCGAAATTTCTTCATCGGTGTTGGCGTCCACTCTGCTATGAATTTCGCAATGCTCGCTTTGGATAGTTGAAGTGCTCTCAAACTTGAGGCCAAAGATTGGCAGTTCAGTGCCCACTCGACAATCTTGCTGTTGTACGGATTCGCATTATCCTCTTGAGCGGAAAGCAGTGACAAGCTGTGATCTCATGTGCTTGGAAGTAATGGCGCAGCTTTCTCGAGGCCATGAGAAGGCCTAAAAGCAATTTACGCACACAGTACCTCGACCTAGCCCCTGCGAAGGGGCCGACAAAGTAAACTGGCGCTGCACCATTCTCTTCAGTATCTCCTCTCGGCGCTGCGCAAATCCATATTGTTGGGACAGAGCTTGTCGGTGAAGCCCCGCTTGTCCTTTGGATGCATCTGCCGTGGTTCTTTGGCTCATCATCCGCCTCCCTCTCCGCTACTAACGCAGCACTAACCACTTGATTGGTTGCCGCTATATACAGCAGCAACTTCTCTTGTGGCTTAGGTGCGACAAGTGTTGGAGTGGAGGATAGAGTATCTCTTTAAGTCTGTGGCGCAGCCTCCGCTTCGAGTCCATTTCATTGGACCTGCCTTTTTCAATATTTTGAAAAAGCGGCGAGGGCTTCAACAGAACCTAGAGATAAACCTCTTTGAGAGCAGCCACGCAACCGGCAAGCCTTCGTACATCCTTGACGCGCTTTGGTGCTTCAATCTGCTCAATGGCGTTGATCTTGTCGGGATTGGCTTCAATTCCCCGTTGGGACACGAAGAACCGAGAAGCTTGCGGAGGGACTCAAACACACACTTCTCGGGGTTAAGCTTGAGGTTGATCTTGCGCAGATTTGCAAAGGTTTCGTCTAAATCTTGAATCAGGGTTGCTTTGTCCTTGCTCTTGACCACTATGTCATCCATGTAGGCTTCCACATTTCTGTGTATTTGTGGCTCAAAAGCGTCATGGACTACCCTTGCGAATGTTGAACCAGCATTCTTTAAACCGAAAGGCATCCATACGAAACAGTATGTGCCACATGGAGTGATGAATGCGGTCTTCTCCTCATCCTCTTCTGCCATGAAGATCTGATGGTATCCTGAGTATGCGTCAAGAAATGAAAGCAAGTCACATCCGGCCGTGGAGTCAACAATCTGGTCAATGCGCGGCAAGGGAAATGGGTCTTTGGTACAAGCTTTATTAAGATCGGTAAAGTCGATGCAAAGCCTCCATTTCCCGTTTGCCTTGTGCACGACTACAGGATTAGCCAACCACGTAGGATGGAGCACTCCTCTGACAAGGCCTGTGTATGGCCCAGGCCCGGGGGCTCCTGTCGGTGTACTAAGGTAGGGGTACCTCAGTCCCCCAACTTGTGCACGGGCAGTTGCAGCTCCCCGCGGCAGGATTCACCATATGCTTGCCGGAGACCATTCCCACTCCATATCAAGCCATTCAAGAACAAAGTGTACAAGACAGAAGATCGAGACCCCGGCAAGAGGAGCTTGCCGGGGAGGCCGTTCCAGGCTCAAGATGACATCGTTCACGCAAGGCCCTGGCGAGAGGAGCTCGCCGGGGAGACTAGAAGACTACATCATAGAAGACACGCCTTGGCGCTATACGCGTCCCAGCAAGGGCCCGGGGAGCAGCAAGTTACAGAGCCCGACAAGCTCCCGGGCGCGGCAAGATCAAGACCCCGGCAAGGTACTTGCCGGGCGAGCTACGCTGCGTGCCCGCACCCCAGCTCATCTGCCCACGCGTCGCCTTCAGCCCTCTCCGAGGCGCGTGGCGGATGGCTGTGCAGCTTGAAGGGTGCGGTGGCACTCCACGGTGGTGGATCCATCGCCGTGGCGACGGAGACGCCGGGCGGGAGCTTTTGGGTCGGCGGTGACGGGCATTAAATGCTCTTGTCCCCCCTTGTCAAAGTAGGTAGAAGCCCTTTGTTCAAACCTTGTAGCTCCACTTTGTTCCCGCACTGTTCCAGCTACCACCTCTTTTACATTTTACCCCTCTACCCTCGTTGACACTGTCGGTGACCCTTGCACTATAAAGGAGGCCCATGCACAGCGTGGGGAGGTTCCGATCATTCACTACTCTCGCGGGAGGTTCGATCATTCACTACTCTCGCGGGTTGAACCCTTGGCAACTCTAGCGCCTGGGATTCGTCTGGATCAACCCACTCAACTCACCACACCACCCTACGCTCGTATTTCTCGAGCAAGATCAAATACAACACAATGCAGCAGACTGCACGGGCACACGAGGCCCATGGCGTGCGAATCTGCTTACACTCGCCGCCCTCCCCGTAGCAACGCAGCGTCGATTGCGGCGTCGTGGGAGGTGGGCGGCGCATGCAGCTTACAAGGCATCCACCCCGTGATCGTGGTGCAGAGCGAGGTCGCTTCACCCGTCGCTCCGGCTCCGCTTTTTTTTGCCACGCGGCCCTCATGCACGGGGGTCGTGGGCAGCGAAGGTGGGAGAACGAGCCGTCACGGGCGAAGAAAGCGAGCAGGCCCCGCTCCTCTGGCCTCCTCGCCTCCCGATTGGCCGAGCGGGGCGGTTGAGCCCCCACCTCGCCCCTTTAAAAAGGGCGGAAGGGGAGCACAATGGCCACACTCATCTTCCTCTCCCTTCATCTTCATCTTCTGTTCTTCTTTCCGCCATGGAAGGAGGGAACCCCGGTTCTTCGACGGTAGCGGCGAGGGTTGCCTCCAGGCAGCGCACCTCTCCCCATCCCGCTCCTGTGGCGTCGGAGCCGGCCACGAGGGGAAGAGGGAGAGGGCGTGGCCGCAGACGAGGTCGAGGGCGTGGCCGAGGCGGTCGAGGGAGAGGCGGTCGTGGCGATGCGCCTCCCCCGTCTCCCCCGGCGTCTCCTGTCCATGATGCGGTCCACACCGGAGATGACCCCTGGGAGTTCTTCATCAAGCTTCGCCGGGCGCCTCGTCGCCGTCTCCGGTTGCCGGCCCGTTTGCGGGACGCGATGGGGCGGATCCACCGGCGTGATGGAGTTGCGATGAGGGGCTGCGGGATCAGCGGCACTCGGGTGAGTGTCGTGTCCCCAGCCCCCGGCGTGATGTTCTTCGACCGAGGGTGGAAGACGTTCGCCCGGATCCACAGCTTGACGGCGGGGTTCACCCTCCATTTTAAGTTAATGGATGGTGACCTTCTCGCCGTCAAGGTCTTCGGGGACTATGGAACCCGGGTGCGCTGCTGTGTGGACAGCTCCTCGGATAGCGAAGGTCCCTCCTCGAGCGAGAGTGACGAGGAGGGGAGCGACAACGACGACGAGGGGGATGGCGGGCCCGACTAGGCGTCGGACACCGCTGCCTCGCGCGCCACCGGCGACCTCCTCTTCTGGGTCGCCGGCCTTCTGAACTCCCCGGGGCCGTCTCCTTGGGCGGCTGGCGTAGAGGCAGCAGAAGAGGAAGAGGGGGAGTGGCGGCAAGGCCGTTACGTCGGAGTACGAGGGCGAGGTGCCCTCGAGAGCGTGCCGACGTCCCACTACCCCGTCTTCGACCTCTGCCTCCGGTGCCTCCATCTCCGCCAAGCTCCTGGCCGGCCCCCGGGGTGTTCTCTTGGTGTCTTCTGGCGCCCGTAGCTCTCCGGGCATGCGTTCCCCATGCCCGTCACCTTGCTTGCTGCTCACGGGCACGGGCGGCCACCGCCACGCTCTCCTAGGCGCTCCTTTCGCCCTCCCCGGCAAGCTTATCTTGCCGGGGGCTCCTTGACCTACCTCCTGAACTCCTGAACAGAGAAACAGGAGAGGGATCACGGGCACCTTATCTTTCAATTTGTAAGCCCTCGGGCATTAGCTGTATTTAAAAACTTGTAATCCACTCTATCGTGTTTTTCATCCTCTATGGACTTGTATTAAACTAGGATGCTTTTAATGAAAAGAAAGGAAAGCTTGCCGGACTGAGTCTTTTACTTGATTTCGTGTCTTGTATGTTCTTACGCTACCGGGGAGTTTGCCGGGGCAAACACGCTTGCCAGGTGCAGGACAGCCCGCCGGCGGTGTTGCTTCCGGCAAACAACCTTGCCGGGCCAGTTGCGACGCTTAACTTGCTGAGCAGGCTCGAAAGCAAGATAAGGGTGCAGCCGCACACTTGTGTTTGTTGAGCGGACTCGGAAACAAAACAAGTACGCAACTGGACCACGACTTGGCTCCTCCGCGTACGGGTTTTCACAAGACACGTTCGTTCAAAGACGCAGCCCCGCTCTTCCCGGTCCATAAGAGGATGCACGACGAGGGATGAAAAACTCATCTGATATCGCAGCCCCCAGCAATACTAGCTTGCTGGGGAAAAATCTTGGCACTCGCAGCCCCCGGCGACTCCGGCTTGTCGGGGCCCCGGTGCTGGTGTGCTATTTTGGCTTCTCCTTGTCGCTGCAATTTCAGTCATGAACACAGCTGAGGTAGACATGCAACTGCTTCATGTATATGTATACAAATCTTGATTGTGCAACACGATGCCGCGTCTTGCCCTTCGTATGTTTGTACTCTACGCTCTCGGGGAGCTTGCCGAGGCGAACACGCTTGCCGCGGGACAGCCCGCTGGCGGTGTTGCTTCCGGCAAGCAACCTTGCCGGGCCAGTTGCGACGCTTAACTTGCTGAGCAGGCTCGAAAGCAAGATAAGGGTGCAGCGGCACACTTGTGTTTGTTGAGCGGACTCGGAAACAAAACAAGTACGCAACTGGGCCACGGCTTGGCTCCTCTCGCGCCCAAGTCTCTCATACGAAGGACACCTCACGGCAGGGCTCGCCATGTTACACCCTCTACTTTACGCCCTTTGTGCGCTTTCACCCTACGCTTCTAGGGAACTTGCCGGCGCCTAACACGCTTGCTGAGTACGGAACATCAGCAGCCCGCTGGCTGGTGTCGCTTCCGGCAAGCAACCTTGCCGCGTCTAGTTCGCGACGCACTTAACTTGCTGAATAGACTCGAAACGAAACAAGGGCGCGAAGCTGGTCGCGGCTCACTTTTAACTCGTTGAGTGTGTTCGAAGCAAGATAAGGGTGCGGCTATTCACGGCGAGCTCCTCTGCAAGACAAAGCTTTATGCGTACAAAGGACGAGCGTACGAGGGATATAACATATAAAAGCATGGAATTTAAGGGGTGCTCTGCACAAAAGCTCGAGCAACTTAGCTTTTCTTCTTCTTGTTTCTTCTCGCTTGTTTAGGGAGCTCGATGGCGCGTCCTCGACGGCAGCACAGTGCTCCGGGGAGGCGCGTTTGCCGGAACGAACACCAGAGCTGTCCCCCACCGGGCTTATTGCGCTCCGAGGAGTTACGCTTGTCGGAGGGAGTACCAGAGCCGTCCTCGCCGGACTTAGAGCTCGATGGCGCGTCCTCGACGACATCGTAGTGCTCCAGGGAGATGCGCTTGCCGGAGCTGAGGGGAGCGGGAGCGAGCGGTGCGAGGAGCTGAATATGCTCGGACTCCTAACAACGTTAGGAGGAGCAGAATCCTGCCTCGACCTCTTTCGCTTTGCTCATGCATGGACAGCAGTCCGGAGCATCCCGCGAGTCCCCGGCCTGTTCTTGCCCCAGCATGCGGATACCATCTCTCGTGGTACGGCGCTGCTGGGTTGTTGTGCAGGGATGGATGCGGATCCACGGAGACTGAGGCGCGGTCCTCCGTCCTGTCCCCGGATCTGGTGGCACCGCGAGCGCCCTCGTCGGTGTCCACTCTACCGCCGGCGTCTCCTCCGCCCGCCGTTGGTTCCGGTGGCGGCGGTTGAGATGTAGACGGGTCTGCGACCCTCGAGGCCCTCGTCTTCGGGGCCATGGCGCAGTTGTCAGTGAAGTTGCTGACGAAGTTGGAGAGGTTGACGAAGAACGCGCCCGTGCGAACGCCGGATCAGATCCGTACAACCTCGACGCCCCCTACCTGGCGCGCCAAAGATGCCGGGGAACGGAGCGGAAGGGGGAACCCGCCCGCCGCGAGCACCTATGGGGCCGGAGCCCCTTCGTCTGTGCGGTACGAGGGCGGAGGGAGCACGGAGAGCAGATCGAGGCGATGCACACGGGCGGGTTTTTTACCCAGCTTCGGGCCGCGATGGTCGCGTAAAACCCTACTGCTGCATTGTGTTGTATTTGATCTTGCTCGAGAAATACGAGCGTAGGGTGGTGTGGTGAGTTGAGTGGGTTGATCCAGACGAATCCCAGGCGCTAGAGTTGCCAAGGGTTCGAACCCCGCGAGAGTAGTGAATGATCGGAACCTCCCGCGAGAGTAGTGAATGATCGGAACCTCCCTCTACGTTGTGCATGGGCCTCCTTTTATAGTGCAAGGGGTCACCGACAGGTGTCAACGTAGGGTAGAGGGGTAAAAATGTAAAAGAGGTGGTAGCTGGAGCAGGCAGAACAAAGTGGAGCTACGAAGGCTTGAGCAAAGTGGCTTCTACCTACTTTGACAGTGGGGGACAAGAGCATTTAATGCCCGTCACCGTCGACTCCAAAAGCTCCCGCCCGAGCGTCTCCGTCTGCCACGGCGATGGATCCACCACCGTGGAGTGCCACCGCACCCTTCAAGCTGCACAGCCATCCGCCACGCGTCTCTGGAGAGGGCTGAAGGCGACGCGTGGGCAGATGAGCTGGGGTGCGGGCACGCAGCGTAGCTCGCCCGGCAAGTACCTTGCCGGGGTCTTGATCTTGCCGGGCCCGGGAGCTTGTCGGGCTCTGTAACTTGCTGCTCCCCGGGCCCTTGCTGGGACGCGTATAGCGCCAAGGCGTGTCTTCTATGATGTAGTCTTCTAGTCTCCCCGGCGAGCTCCTCTCGCCTGGGCCTTGCGTGAACGATGTCATCTTGAGCCTGGAACGGCCTCCCCGGCAAGCTCCTCTTGCCGGGGTCTCGATCTTCTGTCTTGTACACTTTGTTCTTGAATGGCTTGATATGGAGTGGGAATGGTCTCCGGCAAGCATATGGTGAATCCTGCCGCGGGGAGCTGCAACTGCCCGTGCACAAGTTGGGGGACTGAGGTACCCCTACCTTAGTACACCGACAGCCTGCTGCTTCCAACTTCTTGATTTCTTCTGCGATGAATTCTTGGCGCTCCACTGCTTGTTTCCTGACCTTCTGCTTGATGGGCTGCGGCTGAGGACAGACGGCAAGATGGTGCTCGATTACTTTCCTGGGAACACCGGGGATGTCAGATGGTTGCCACGCAAACACGTTGACGTTCGCCCACAGGAAAGCAACGAGCGCGCTTTCCTATTTAGGGTCGAGAGTGGCACTGATGGTGAAGGTACCACCAGTGCCGTCCTCCTTGGCGGACACCTTTTTGGTCTCTGGTGGAGCTGCCATCATCTTCTTACACTTGACGGTGGAGCTCGATGGTGCGTCCTCGATGGTAGCGCAGCACTCCGAAGAGGTGCGCTTGCCGGAGTGGGCATCAGAACTCTTGCCGGACTTGGTCCTCTTCTTCCCCCCGGGAGCTTCAGCAGCAAGTGACTTGCGATCTGTTGCGGCTGCTGCTTCCCGGTAGATCTTATCGGTGCAGATAAGAGCATCCTTCTTGTTGCCAGGGACAAAGATGACACTTATTGGGCCTGGCATCTTCAGCACATTGTATGCATAGTGAGAGGCTGCCATGAATTTGGCGAGTGCTGGTCGGCCGAGTATCCCATTGTAAGGCAATGGAAAGTCAGCAACGTCAAAAGTGACCCTCTCAGTCCTGAAGTTCAACTCGCTGCCAAATATCACTAGCAACATGATCTTTCCTTCGGCTTGCTCCTTCCCGGATTGATACCTTGGAATGTGCCGGTCTCTTCGAGCTCGCTGTCAGGGATCTGGAGTTTCTGGAGTACCGCGGAGGAGATCAGGTTCAAGCCGGCCCCGCCGTCAACTAGCATCTTAGTGACCTTGAGGTTGCGGATAGTTGGTGAAACCAACATCGGCAAGCACCCGACCGCAGTTATGCGATCAGGGTGGTCCTCAATATCAAAGATGATAGGCGTCTTGGACCATTTCGAGGCTTGCGTGACTCAGCGGGTGGTTACGCGCATTGACTTCCCGCACCCACTGCTTGAGCTGGCGGTGTGAAGTATGCAGAGAAGCACCGCCGTCAACGCACAGGACCTCTGTGGCTTTCTGGAACTCCTGCTCACCGGTGTCGTCATCATCCATATCCTCATCGTCATCGTCATCTTCATCCTTGTCGCGGCTGCGGGGAGGTCTGTCTCCTTGTCGCTGCTTGGCCTTGCCGCGGCGTCCTCCTCGGCCGGGGCATTTCTTGCCGGATCCTCCAGCACCTTCTTGGGCCTTCTCCTTGTCGCGTCGCTCGTATTCAGCCTTCTGCTGCTCGACAAGCTGCTCGACCTTCTTGCAGCTCTTTAGGTCATGGCCCTTGGTGCAGTGGATCTTGCAGTACTGCTTGTTGGCGTCGTCCTGCTTGTCGGCGACCGCCACAGCCTGGGAGTTGGAGCTACCAGCTTTGGCTTCCTTGGCGCCACCTCCGTTGCCAGACTGCTCAACGACTAGCACATCTTTGCCTTTCTTCTTCTGTTGTTCGCCGCGGTTTTTCCTTGCCGGGCAGCATCCTGTTGTCGATCCTCCCGCTCAGATTCTCTCCGGGAGTTTCCTCCTTCCTCAAAGACGCACACTTGTTGGCAGGGCATATAGCTCATCGACGTCTCGATCTTGCACATCACCATATCCTCCGCATCCTGCGGTTTCGCGACGTTCGATGGAACGCAGCGATGACCGCGCAGGGTGGACATCTGATGATGTTGTCAGACACGGCTGAATCTCAATGAATGTACTGCGCAGGGACTCTCCTTCCTTCAGGCGAGCAAATGAAGGTCGCTCTCCCGCCATGAGGCTTGTGGCGCATGTAAAGGCGCCGACAAACTGATGGCATAGGTCTGCCCAGGAGGATATGGAGTTGTCCGGCAAGTGCATGAGCCAGGATCTGACATTGGGCTTGAGCACCAGCGGGAAGTAGTTGGCAAGGATCTTGTCGTCCCGCCCCCCGGAAGCTTGCACCGCGATGGTGTAGATGCTGAGGAACTCCGACGGATGCGACTTGCCATCGTACTTCTCCGGTACGTCTGGCTTGAAATTCTTCGTGCCGGGCCACTGGACTTGCCACAGCTCACGAGTGAACGCAGGGCAACCTACCGCGTACGGCAAGTCGCCTGGTTCCCCTGGCGCATGCATGTCAACAGGAGGCCCAGCGCGCTGGTCCGATTGACGCCGTGCTTCTCTTCGGCACTCGATGTTAGTACGAGCGTCTTCTTGCTGTCGTTCGTGAAGAGCTTGGCGCTGATCGCGATGAGCTCGTGGATCTGATGATGCGGTGGAGTCGCTGTCGAGGTAGACCGGCGAGTTGGCGATCTTGGCCTTCGGGGCGGAGAGTGCACGGTGGTTGTACCTCCACCGGTTTTGTCGCCATCGGCTCGTGCCTGGGAGTCTTACCGCGGCTGTAATGTACTCGGTTGCCGTGGAGTGTCTCCGTTGGCAAAGCCGATGAGACTCTGAATAGTGGCCCTCCATTCGTCGATCTTGTCTGCCGTTGGAGGGTAATCCAGGAGCAGTTGAGCTCGTGCCAAAGCTTCTGCTGGAGTGGAGGGTGGCAGTGGTGAACGGTGCGAGGAGCGGGATATGCTCGGACTTCCAACTGGGTTGGAAGGAGCAGTATCCTGTCCAGGCGACCGTGTCTTGCTCGTGCCAGCATGTTGGCGTGCATGTTGGTCTTGAGCACCCCGAGATCCTCTGGCTCGATCTTGATCCAACGAACGTATGGTACCGTGAGTACCATGACGCTGTCGGTCCCGCGCCTCCTGAGATGGGCGCGGTGCATGTACGGACGCCGAGGTCTGTGCAGCCTTGTCCTTGGACCTGGTAGCACCGTGAGCTCCCTCGTCGACGCCCGTTCTTCCGCTGGCTTCCACCCCACCACCCGTCTGCTCCGGTGGTGGTGGGATCGACGCGGACGGATCAGCCGCCCCCGAAGCCTTCTTCTTCAGTGGCATGTCGATGAAAAAGATGAAGATCTAGCTCGTGTGAACGCCGGATCAGGTTCACGCAATCTCGACGCCCCCTACCTGGCGCGCCATAGATGTCGGGGGAAATGATCCACGAACACCTATGGGGCCGGCGGACCGGGCCCCTTTCGGTTCAGCGGGGGGCGGAGATCGCACGAAGAGCAGATCAAGGCGAAGCACACGAGCGGTTTACCCAGCTTTGGAGCTCTCCGGAGAGATAATACTCCTACTCCTGCATGTCTGAGTGTATTGAGTTCTTGCTCGGGAGCACTGAGTGCTACAGTACACACTAGCTGCTAACGAGACCGAGCATGAGTGTTTTTCTGCCTTCGAACCCTCCTCTACGTTGCGCATGGGCCTCCTTTTATATGCTCAAGGGGTCACCGACAGATGGCAACGCAGATAAGGGTAAGAATGGAAAAATGTTGCGGTTGGTACAACTACCTGTACAGTGTATCACACCTAACCCTAACGGCAGGGGACAAAGGCATTAAATGCCCGTCTGCGTCGCCCAAACAGTGCAGGAAAGGGACTGTCAGGGACGCCACCGCTTGCCACGATGGCAATCTTGTCAGCGCTGCTCGCCACCGCGCAGCGCTGGCTGCACAGCCTCTTGCCACGCGCGCCTGGAAAGGTCCCAGGGCGACAAGTTGGTGGATGTGCTGGAGCGTGGGTACAGAGTGGTAGCTTGCCGCGGCAAGCGCCTTGCTGCGGTCATTGTCTTGTCGCGTCCGGAAGCTTGTCGCTCACCGGGCCTCGCCGGGATGCGTGGCGCGTCGCGGCAAGTTCCTTGAGATGCCTTGGTTGGCCTTCCCGGCAAGCTTCTCTTGCCGGGGCCTTGTCTCCTCGTCTTGAACACTTTGTTCTTGAATGGCTCCAAAGGAACCACGGAGGACCTTGGCGGTCACCCGGCAAGCCTTGCCGCGGAGTGCTGCGACTGCCCGTGCATAAGTTCGGGATACTAGGGTACCCCTACTCTAGTACACCGATAGGGTCTATCCTTGGTGGGACCTTCGAGTTCCTCTTGGATAGGGTCGCATATTGGGCGTGACAAGTTGGTATCAGAGCCTCGACCGACCATAGGAGCCCCCCTTGATTGATCGTGTAGTTGGTCGTTGTTGAGTCTAGAAGAAAACTTTTTCAGAGTCTAGTTATATCGGAGAGTAGGAATTCTTTTTACTCCTCAGCCCCTTCGTCGCTCTGGTGAGGAATCTTGACGTAGGTGTTTTTAATTACTCCTCTTCCCATTCAAATTTTTCTTTAGGTTCACGCAGTTGGTTTTCTGATCGTTGGTTCTCACCTCTTTTCATCTGGTGCATTTCTCGTCAAGTTGACTCGAGCCTCTTCTTCTTTGCCAAATTCAGTCCTCACTTGGTTTTCTTTTTCCCACCCACCCACCCTTTTTTCTTCTCATAGTCGGAGTCCGTAATCGAGTATCCATCCTACTCGTGCGAAGTCTTTGCTTTCTTTCCTCAATGATTTCAATCGGTGTTTTCTCTTCACGATATTCGTCGGTTCCCCCTTCCAAGTTGCCTTTGTTTTCCCTCCCTCCCACCCTTTTTCTTCCCGGAGTTTGAGTCTCTTTCGTCCATCAATTTCATTTGTGCGGAGCCTCTTCAGTCTTTCCTCAATTGTCTCAATCGGTGAATTCTCGTCTCGTTCGTCATTCTTCATCCCTTTCTTTTTCCGGTGCACTCAGTTCAAGTTTTTTGGGTTGATCACATTCTTTTCCTTGGATCAAGTGTTCTCCTTGCTCGTTTGACTTTCGCCATTCAATCATTCCGGAGTTCGGAATACATCTCAGGAGATTAGTCTGTGTTCCAATTAATTTGAGGTTGTCACCTCATTCAAATATTTCATTTCCTAACCCACAGGTCTTTTCCGAGGATCTTACCTGACTCTTCTAATTCCCCAGGAGTTATTCTCAATTCTTTTCAAGTGTGACGTAAGAATGGATTCCATCAGTCACATGCCTTCTCCAAGATCGCTTTCAAATTCTTTTCATTGTTGGCTCAACCTCTTCGCCTTTCGTTTCCCCGAAGTGTCTCAACAAATTTTGGTGTTGTTTCTCGTCGTCATTCTTAACATTTGAAGACCGAAGAAGAGTTTTTCCTCTCAATCTTGCCCGTTCCCCCGAAGATTCGTGGTTCTAGCTTCTTGTTACCCTCTCGAATTATTCCGTTTGTCGGAAATTCCTTTTTCTCAACCATCCGGAGTATTTCAGGAGTTGATTTCTGTTTCTTTTCACCGGAGGCCATCGTTCCAGAAGAATTCTTCGTCCTCACATTTCAGCTACCATTATCCAATTATCCCGGTGCTTCGTTCAAGTGTTCTTTAATCAGCTTATGATCTCTTTGTTCTTTTGCATCTAAATCCCCTCTAGCATATTGGTTTTTCTAATTCTTTCCGGTGATTCATTCTCTTTCGGCAGTCATTTTTGAATTCTTACGGTGGTTCGTTCAAGATTCTTTTTCCTTGATTAGCTTATCAATTCATTCGTTCTTTCCAGTCCTATCCGATGGTTCATGAAGACTTTCTCAAGTTTTGTGCTATACCCCCCCTTAGTCCTTTTTCAAGAAGAATAAATAGTATGCAAAATCCACTGCTTGTCATCAATTTAATTTGATGAAGGATAAGCATGCAATAAATTTAATTCTTATTTCATCCAAGTGATTAATCCTTTTCTTCGGAGTTTGTTTTTGGTGAATAAATATTAGTACCAAGTGTTTTCATATTTTCTTTTCCGGAGTTCAAATTCCCTCAGCCATTTCGTCGGAACCTCCATCTAAACCATCGCAAGGCTCATCTTATTCTTTCTTCCTTCATTCTATCTCATCATTCTTTTGTCATCGGAGTTCTTCACGATGGTTCTTCATGACTTAATTCGTTCTTCAAGAGTTCATCAAGACTTTGTTGGAGAAATTCAAGTATCTTTTCTTCTCGCGTCTCGAAGTGTAATTAATTCTCCATATTCTTCTGAAGTGGAGTTTTGCATTTTCTTCGTTCCGCTCAGCTATTCAGACTTTTATTTTTGGTATAATTTCACCTCAAGTTTTGAGTTGTTTTTGATAAGACTACAACAAGCTTATTCTTTCGTTGTTGATTTTTCTCAACAACTCCGTTCAACCCTTCCTTCTAAGTTCTTGTCATTCCATTCTTTCAATTCTTCCGGTGGCATTGTGTTGTTCATCTCTTCAAGGGTCATCCCATCTTGTGGAGTTCATGTTCTAAATCTTCCATTTTTAGCTGGAGTGCTGTCCAAATTCTTCCATTCTTATTCCTTTCCTATCTTGTTCAAACCGGAGTGCTTTTAGAGTCTCTTGTTTCCATGAGCATTTGATTCTCCTCTTATTCGTCGTTCATCTTTTCTACCCGTGTGCTCTCGTCTTTTTTCACCTTTTCTCTTGCGTTCTTACTTCACCTCTTCCTCTTTCTCTTCCGTCTCGGTCCTAAGATCTCGGGACGAGATCTCTTGTTAGTGGAGGAGAGTTGTAATGACCCGGAACCGATGCGCCAGGTGTCCGCCAGTTATTCGCCGTTGTTGCCATGTCATTTGCTTGCGTGTTGCATTTTACCATGTCATCGTGTGCATTGCATTGCATACGTGTTCTTTTCATGCATCCGAGCATTTTCCCCATTGTCCGTTTTGCAATCCGACACTCCTATGTCCTCGGGCGCCCCCTTTTACCTCGTTTCGTGAGTGGCCGAAAAATGTTCTCGGAATGGGTCAAAACTTGGCATGCGGTCTTATTGTAGTGTAAACAGAGCGCAGGTCAAGTTTCATCGCATTCGGAGCTTGTTTGGTAGCCCAACCGTTAAACATATAGCGGCATTATAGTCGGTCTAACGTCGGAAGTTTTCGGTCTCCGGAAACAGTCGCCGGGCCTCTCTCTCTTCTCTCCCACAGCCCAAGTCCAGCCCACGAACCCCTTCCTCTGCTCAGAACCGCACGATCCCGATCGTACGGCCTGAAAACCCCTCCTGACCTCTCAAACCCTAACCCTGTCTATATAAGGAAGGCTAGTCCTACCTAATCTGGAACCTACCCCATCCTCCTCATTTTCCGTGCCACCAAACCCGCAGCCACCACCTCCACCTGCACCGCCACAGCGGATGCCCTCCACCTCTCATGTCCCGCCACCTCGCCACCTCGCCTCCCCAACCGGCTTCCCCCACTGCGGCCCGCCAGGACCCAGATCGGGCCCTGGAAAGCCCATCGGGGCCCGCCTCCAGCTCCCCGCGCCCTGACCTCCGGCTCTCCTGCGCCTGAGCGCCTCCCCTCGCAGCGCACCACCGCGTGGCCGTCCGTCGGCTCGCCGATGCACGCCGCGAGACCAGCTCTCGCGCCGCCCGCTGGTCTCCGCCCCTTCGCCTCCGACGACGGCGCCGTGCGTTCGTTGCTGCTGGCCGCCGTCTCCGTTAGTACAACCGCTGCCAGCTCCGCCTCCGGCAGCCAGCTCCGTCGCCGGCTGCCCCTTCGTCGCCGGCGTCACCGGCGCCTGCCCCGACACTCGCCGGCCCCGGATCTGGCTCCCCCAGGCCTCCTCCGGCCACCTCCCGCTTGTTCCGGCCGCCGCGGCCTCGCCGGAGTTCCGGTCACCAGATCTGCACGACTCCGTCCCGGTTCCACGCCATCCACCCATCCATCCAACCAAACGCCGGCCCCTTCCCCGGTTCCCTCCGTCCCGGGTCCTCCCCATCCACGTTTTCGCGAGGTGAAAATCTGCTAAGTCCCCAGTTTGTCAATATTATGTGTGCATCTTTGAACTGCCATAAATGTGTGCATGCTGCTCCAATTTGCGTGTATGATATATCAAAGTGTTCATCATGAGATGCTATTCATTTTGTTACATTATGCCATGCTTGTTTGAGTTCATCTTGATGTCTGAATCATCGTTGCAAGAGTGCTATATGATGTTAACCTGCTGACACTGTTATAACTTGGTGAATTGTCTTTTTCATTGCGTTTTGTGTGTGCATCCTATGAGCTTGATGTCTACATGAGTTTTGTGCTACATCATGCCATATTTACAATGGTGCAATCCATGTATTTTTGTGAGTCTTGTAGTGAGTTCATCGAGCTCGTGAAGTAGGGTACTTGCTGTTGCTGTTTTCTTAGGCTGAATCTGTTATATCATAATGCTTTGTTAACCTGCTGCTACAAGTCATTCTATGCATAATCTGGAGATGTTCACTAATGATGTTTTGTTATTAATGTCATGGTCTATCCATCCACGCCCCTGGTTGCATTTATAGCCTGCGGTAGCTTGTTAAAATCTTGCTCTGAAGTTGCTAAATAATGTTGCTGTCAGCCTGTTCAACATAAAGTTCAGTTTTGCCATGAGCTTTGCTAGTGATCCATGCACCCTATGAACTTGCTCTTGCCATGCTTAGCTTCCTCAATATGTCATATTATTGTTGTTCACCTTGTAATGCCATTTATTGCTCTGTGGTGAGTGGTACAAGCTCACCAACATGCCTACTTATCGTTGTTCCTGCCATGTCTGGATCTGTCATATCACTTGCCATGTTTGTATGGATGCTACCATGTTTTCTGTTGATCTTTTCAATTAGGTCAGTAAGGGTGTTTTGTTCTTTGTCTTGTAACATGTTGTTTGATAGCTCTAAACATTGCAACCTGGTGTTATTTCTGCTAAGTCTGTAAACTGTTATTTTGCAATCTTGCCATGACCTTTTGAGCATTTTCTCGTTATTTCTGGAGATAGCTCAGTGTTCATGTTTTGTGATGCTTTACCTATACTTCACGCCCATGCCTTTTGTTTTCACGTTGAGATGTTGTAGCATATTGTTTTGATGCTTGCTAGATGCCTAGTTGCTGTTTTGGACAGCTTGTCCTTTAAACTTGTATGGTGTGTATGTGTTGAATCGTTGCTCTGTTTTGAGTGTGCTCTATATGAAACTTGCTTGATTTTGCAGGAAGTTCCATATTATCATGTTGAGTGTTTGCTTGATGTTTGAATGCATTTTGCATCAATGTCATGTTTAACTTGTTTGCTCATATCTTCTAGGACGTAGCTCCGAATTAAATGAACATTATATGTAACTTGACTAGAATTTCATGTAGATCATCTTGGTGCATATTAACTTGATGTTTAACAACTTGAACATAAGGTTTATTCAGTTCTGGACCCATTTCTAAATTTGCATATGAGGACTTACCGGAATTGTTATATGTTGTTTCCGGCCTCATTTAAACTTGTCTTGATGTGTTGCTCTTGTATGCATCATTTCTTGCCATGAGTAGCTTCATGTAGCCTTTGTCATGCATCATACTTGGTTGAGCATCATGCCTTGTTCATGTGTTGTGTTGTTTACCATGTTGTTTACTCCTTTCCGGTTGTGCTCCTTCTCGATAGTTCCTGTTTGTTGCGTCTGTGAGGATCCGTTCGACTACGTGGCTTCATCTTCTTCATGGACACATTCTTCTTCCTTGCGGGGTTTCAGGCAAGATGACCGTCACCCTGGATCTCACTACTATCATTGCTATGCTAGTTGCTTCGTTCTATCCCTTTGCCGCATTACCTACCACTTGCTTATCAAGCCTCCCAAATTGCCATGAACCTCTAACCTTTGTCACCCTTCCTAGCAAACTGTTGTTTGGCTATGTTACCGCTTTTGCTCAGCCCCTCTTATAGCGTTGCTAGTTGCAGGTGAAGATGAAGATTGCTCCATGATGGATAGGATTATGTTGGGATATTGCAATATCTCTTATATTATTAATGCATCTATATACTTGGTAAAGGGTGGAAGGCTCGGCCTTATGCCTAGTGTTTTGTTCCACTCTTGCCGTCCTAGTTTCTGTCATATCGGTATTATGTTCTCGGATTTTGCGTCCCTAATGCGGTGGGGTGATTTATGGGACCCCCTTGACAGTTTGCCTTGAATAAAACTCCTTCAGCAAGGCCCAACATTGGTTTTACCATTTGCCTACCACATATACCTTTCCCTTGGGAGTAATTAACCCGAGGGTCATCTTTATTTTAGCCCCCGAGCCAATGCTTGTCTAAGTGTTGGTCCAAACTAGAGCACCGTGCGGGACCATCCCTTGGCAACTTGGGTTACGTCGGTACCTGTACGCTTCGCTTATCCGGTGGGTTCTGAGAACGAGATACGTGCGACTCCTATCGGGATTGTCGACACATCGGGTGGCTTTGCTGGTCGTGTTTAACCATTGTTGAAATGTCTTGTAAACCGGGATTACGAGACTGATCGGGTCTTCCTGGGAGAAGGAATATCCTTCGTTGACCGTGAGAGCTTGTGATGGGCTAAGTTGGGACACCCCTGCAGGGTATAAACTTTCGAGAGCCGTGCCCGTGGTTATGTGGCAGATGGGAATTTGTTAATCTCCGGTTGTAGATAACTTGACCCTTGACTTAATTAAAACGCATCGACCGTGTGTGTAGCCATGATGGTCTCTTTTCGGCGGAGTCCGGGAAGTGAACACGGTTTTGGGTTATGTTTGACGTAAGTAGGAGTTCAGGATCACCTCTTGATCCTTGCTAGCTTCACGACTGTTCCGTTTGTTCTCTTCTCGCTCTTATTTGCGTATTTTAGCCACCATATCATGCTTAGTCACTGCTGCAACCTCACCACTTTACCCCTTCCTTACCCATTAAGCTTTGCTAGTCTTGATAATCATGGTAATGGGATTGCTGAGTCCTCGTGGCTCACAGATTACTACAACAACAGTTGCAGGTACAGGTTATGCGATGATCATGACGCGAGAGCGATGTTTGCTTGTTTTGGAGTTCTTCTTCTGCTTCTTCTTCTTCGATCAGGGGATAGGTTCCAGGTCGGCAGCCTGGGCTAGCAGGGTGGATGTCATTGAGTTTCTGTTTGTGTTTCATCCGAAGTCGGATGTTGCCCTTATGTATGATGTATTGATGTATTCTTGCAGCATTTGTATGCCTCTTGTATGTATCCCCATCTATTATGTAATGTTGATGTAATGATATCCACCTTGCAAAAGCGTTTCAATATGCGGATCTATCCTTGGTGGGACCTTCGAGTTCCTCTCGGATAGGGTCGCATATTGGGCGTGACAGGTAGATGCAAAATTTATTACTAAACATAAACAAAAACAAAAACAAAAAACACAAATAAAATTGGGTTGCCTCCCAACTAGCGCTATCGTCTAATGCCCCTAGCTAGGCATAAAAGCGAAGATAGATCTAAGTAGTGCCATCTTTGGCACTCAATTCATAGGTAGCCTGCATGATAGATTCATAAGGTATTCTTGGAAAGTGCTCCATGCCTGTCCTTAATGGAAATTGGAATCTAATATTCCCTTCCTTCATATCAATAATCGCGCCAATCGTTCTAAGGAAAGGTCTACCAAGAATAATAGGGCAAGAAAGACTGCAATCTGTATGAAGAACGATAAAATATACGGGCACCAAATTTCTATTTGCAACAATGAGAACATCATTGATCCTTCCCATTGGCTTTTTAATGGTGGAATCCGCAAGGTGCAAATTTAAAGAGCAATCATCAAGATCATGGAAACCTAGAATATCACATAAAGTTTTCGGAATCGTGGAAACACTAGCACCCAAATCACAAAAAGCAAAACACTCATGATCTTTAATTTTAATCTTTATAGTAGGTTCCCACTCATCATTAAGTTTTCTAGGTATAGAAACTTCCAAATTGAGTTTTTCATCATAAGATTGCATCAAGGCATCAACGATATGTTTGGTAAAAGCTTTATTTTGACTATAAGCCACCGCCGTGCTCTAAAAGACATAAGTGAAGCACTAGAGCAAAAACTATCAAGCTCAAAAGATATAAGTGAAGCACATAGCATATTCTAATAAATTCTAATCAAGTGGGCTTCTCCCCAAAAGGTGTGTACAGCAAGGATGATTGTGGAAAACTAAAAAGCAAAGACTAATATCATACAAGACGCTCCAAGGAAAACACATATCATGTGGCGAATAAAAATATAGCTCCAAGTAAAGTTACCGATAAACAAAGACGAAAGAGGGGATGCCTTCCGGGAGCATCCCCAAGCTTAGGCTTATGGCTATTCTTGAATATATTGGGGTGCCATGTGCATCCCCAAGCTTAGGCTCTTGCCACTCCTTATTCCATAGTCCATCAAATCTTTACCTAAAACTTGAAAACTTCACAACACAAAACTCAACAGGAAATCTCATAAACTCCGTTAGTGAAAGAAAGAAAAACCACCAAATATGGTACTGTAATGAACTTATTATTTATTATTTTGGTGTTAAACCTACTGGATTCCAAGTTCTCTATGGTTCATACCACTTAATATTAGCCATAGATGCATCAAAATAAGCAAACAACACACAAAAAACAGAATCTGTCAAAAACAGAACAGTCTGTAGCAATCTCTAACTCTCGAATACTTCTGGAACTTTAAAAATCCTACCAAAATAGGAAGTCCTGGGCAATTTTTATATTGATCTACAGCAAAAAAATCAACGCAAAAGCACGTTTCTGTGATTAACAAAATTATTTTCGCGCGTGCAAAGTTTCAGTTTTTCAGCAGAATCAAATTAACTATCACCATAGGTTATCCTATAGGTTCTACTTGGCACAAACACTAATTAAAACATAAAAACACATCTAAACAGAAGGTAGTTGCAAAACTTATTACTAAACAGAAAAAAAACAAAAAACACAAATAAAATTGGGTTTCCTCCCAACTAGCGCTATCGTTTAACGCCCATAGCTAGGCATAAAAGCGAGGATAGATCTAAGTAGTGCCCTCTTTGATTTTTAATTTCTTACCGGAATCATGCTCGAATCCTGGAGGTTCTTTACGTTTCCCTTCATATTCGGAATTTTTTAGATCTAAGGCATCCAACCACTTATTGCAAAGGGTAATCAACATATTCATGCGGTGAAGATGTCCACTAATACTCTTGAGGGTTTCAAGAGACTTTTGTAAAAAAATTGTTACTTCGCAAATCTTTCCAAAAACTTGTGTCTCTACTTGGGTAGGTTGCGCTCCTCCTTTTTGAGATAGTGTGCCCACTATTCCCTCTATTGTTCCATGCACAATAATGGGGTCAATTTCGAATACCCTTGGCAATACAATCCAAGAGTTGTCTGTGGGACATATCTAGCCCAACATAAAAATTGCAAAGTAAAATCCTGAAATTTACCTCTAAGGTGCAATTACGATAAGACTCTATCATCCTGTACCAAGCATCTTTTAAATTTTCTCCTTGCCTTTGCTTGAAGTGAAGAACTTCCAACTCGAGGGACAAAGGAGCGGACAAGGGACTAGCCATAGTGATGAGCACACAAAAGGCAAGCGAAAGAGAGAGGAGATTGGGAAAGAGAGGGCGAATAAAACGACAAGGGTGAAGTGGGGGAGAGTAAAAAGAGAGGCAAATGGCAAATAATGTAAATGCGAGGGAGATGAGTTTGTGATGGGTACTTGGTATGTCTTGACTTGAGCGAAGACCTCCCTGGCAACGGCGCCAGAAATCGCACGTTGGCGGGAGGTCGAATGTTGACTTGACTTAGTGGATGCCTCCCGGGCAACGAGGCCAGAAATCCTTCTCGCTACGTCTTGAGCTTGCGTTGGTTTTCCTTGAAGAGGAAAGGGTGATGCAGCAATAGTAGCGTAAGTATTTCCCTCAGCTTTTGAGAACCAAGGTATCAATCCAGTAGGAGGCTCCTCAAAAGTCCCACGCACCTACACAAACAAACAAGAACTTGCAACCAACGCAATAAAGGGGTTGTCAATCCCTTCACGGCCACTTGCGAAAGTGAGATCTGATAGAGATAGTATGATAAGATAAATATTTTATAATATAGATTGGAAAAGTAAAGATGCAAATAAAAGTAGATTGAAATCTTATATGATAAAAGATAGACCCGGGGGCCATAGGTTTCACTAGTGGCTTCCCTCAACATAGCATAAGTATTGCGGTGGGTGAACAAATTATTGTTGAGCAATTGATAGAAAAGCGAATAATTATGAGATTATCTAGGCATGATCATGTATATAGGCATCACGTCCGTGACAAGTAGACTGACTCCTACATGCATCTACTACTATTACTCCACACATCGACCGCTATCCAGCATGCATCTAGAGTATTAAGTTCATAAAGAACAGAGTAACGCATTAAGAAAGATGACATGATGTAGAGGGATAAACTCATGCAATATGATATAAACCCCATCTTTTTATCCTTGATGGCAACAATACAATACGTGCCTTGCTGCCCCTGCTGTCACTGGGAACGGACACCAAAAGATTGAACCCAAAGCTAAGCACTTCTCCCATTGCAAGAAAGATCAATCTAGTAGGCCAAACCAAACTGATAATTCGAAGAGACTTGCAAAGATAACTTAATCACACATAAATGAATTCAGAGGAGATTCAAATATTTCTCATAGATAAACATGATCATAAATCCACAATTCATCGGATCTCGACAAACACACCACAAAAAGAGTTACATCGAATAGATCTCCAAGAAGATCGAGGAGAACATGGTATTGAGATCCAAAAAGAGAGAAGAAGCCATCTAGCTAATAACTATGGACCCGAAGGTCTGTGGTAAACTACTCACAACTCATCGGAGGGACTATGGTGTTGATGTAGAAGCCCTCCGTGGTTGATTCCCCCTCTGGCGGAGCGACGGCAAAGGCTCCAAGATGGGATCTCACGGATACAGAAGGTTGCGGTGGTGGAATTAGGTTTTCGTGGCTTGTTCTGATGTTCTCGGGGTGTACGTGGGTATATATAGGAGGAAGAAAGTAGGTCGGTGGACGCCCGAGGGGCCCACGAGATAGGGGGCGCGCCTAGTAGGGGGGCGCACCCTCCACCCTTGTGGCTGCCTCGGCTGCTTTTGACTTGCACTCCAAGTCCTATGGATCACGTTCATTCCAAAAATCATGCTCCCAAAGGTTTCATCTTGTTTGGACTCAGTTTGATATTCCTTTTCTTCGAAATACTGAAATAGGCAAAGAAAACAGCAATACGGGCTGGGCCTCCGGTTAGTAGGTTAGTCCCAAAAAATGATATAAATGTGTAAAGTAAAGCCCATAAACATCCAAAATAGGTAATATAATAGCACGAAACAATCAAAAATTATAGATGCGTTGGAGACGTATCAGGGGCCATCATCATCACCGCGATCTACACCAACACCGCCATCATCTTCACCAACATCTCCATCACCTTCCCCCATCTATATTCAGCGGTACACTCTCCCGCAACCCGCTGTACTCTCTACTTGAACATGGTGCTTTATGCTTCATATTATTATCCAATGATGTGTTGCCATCCTATGATGTCTAAGTAGACTTTCTTTGTCCTATCGGTAATTGGTTAATTGCTATGATTGGTTTAATTTGATTGTGGTTATGTTGATGTCCTTTGGTGCTCTCCGTGTCACGCAAGCGTGAGGGATTCTCGTTGTAGGTTGTTGCAATATGTTCATGATTCGCTTATAGTGGGTTGCTTGAGTGACAGGAGCATAAACCCGAGTAAGGGGGTTGTGGCGTATGGGAATAAAGAGGAATTGATGCTTTAATGCTATCATTGGGTTTTACCTTAATGATCTTTAGTAGTTGCGGATGCTTGCTAGAGTTCCAATCATAAGTGCAGATGATCCAAGAAGAGAAAGTATGTTAGCTTATGCCTCTCCCACATAAAACTTGCTATCGCTCTAGTAAAGTAGTCAATTGCTTAGGGACAATTTCACAACTCCTACCACCACTTTTCCACACTTGCTATATTTACTTTAGTTCTTCTTTATCTAAACAGCCCCTAGTTTATGTTTACGTGCTCTTTATTATCTTGCAAACCTATCCAACAACACCAACAAAGTACTTCTAGTTTCATACTTGTTTTAGGTAAAGCGAACGTTAAGCGTGCGTAGAGTTGTATCGGTGGTCGATAGAACTTGAGGGAATATTTGTTCTACCTTTAGCTCCTCGTTGGGTTCGACACTCTTACTTATCAAAATAGGCTACAATTGATCCCCTATACTTGTGGGTTATCAAGACCTTTTTCTGCCGCCGTTGACGAGGAGTCATAGCGTTGGGTGAATTTTCTCGTGTGTGCTTGTTTGCTTTATCACTAAGTAATTTTTATTTGTTGTTCTAAGTTGTTCTCTATCTTTAGTTATGGATATGGAACACGAAATACCAAAAAAAATTAGGTGTACTTGCTACTCATGGAGATGGGGAACCTCCTAAAACCCTTGATGCTCATTATGTGAAAGATATTATGTACTACTTTGATAATCCTCAAAAAACCCCATTCAATTATGTTATGGGAGACACGTTGGATCAACGTGAATACTTTAGGGATTATCGTTTGACACAAAAAGGAAAACTATTATGGGATCAAATTTATATGTTGCATTGGTATGCTCGGCAACTATGCTTAAGATATGATTATACTTGTTGCTCTAGGACGAAGGATCCACACCTTCCCTTTTCGTGCAAATTTAATGATAATGAAACCTTAGCTTCTTATGCTAATGGTATATATGATTACTATGATGTGGAACAAATAGAAGAATTCTTTGCTTTTATGGGTGCTTATGAGATTGAATCTTTGTTTAAAGAGTGTGAAAATCTTGATGATGCTGTTTACAGACCTAAAAATTTTGCTTTACTTAAATATTGCTATGAGAATTATGAATTCAATTCCGATATTGATGCATTTATTGAGGAAGTCTCCGCTGTCCAAGAAGAGACTAATATTTTGCAGGAGTCTATGGAAGAAGAAATTGATGAAACTGTGAGCTCATTGGATGAAAAAGATGGTGAGGAGAGCGAAGAACAGAAGGAGGAAGAGCGGATTAGCTACCCGTGCCCACCTCCTAATGAGAGTAACTCTTCAACTCATACATTGTTTAATTTCCCTTTGTGCTTACCGAAGGATGAATGCTATGATGATTGTTATGATCCCGTTGATTCTCTTGAAATATCCCTTTTTGATGATGCTTGTGGCTAAGATGCCAATATGAATGATGCTTATGGAGATGAACTTGCTATAGTTCCTTATGTTAAACATGAAATTGTTGCTATTGCACCCACGCATGATAGTCCTATTATGTTTTTGAATTCTCCAAACTACACTATATCGGAGAAGTTTGTGCTTATTAAGGATTATATTGATGGGCTGCCTTTTACCATTACACATGATAATTTTGATAGATATAATATGCATGTGCTTGTTGCTCCTACTTGCAATTATTATGAGAGAGGAACTATATCTCCACCTCTCTATGTTTCCAATATGATAAAATTGCAAGAAACTGCTTATACTATGCATTGGCCTTTACTTGGTGTGCATGAATTGTCCTTTTATGACATGCCGATGCATAGGAAGAGAGTCAGACTTCGTTGTTGCATGATATATGTTACTTTGTGTGCTCACTACTAAATTATAAATCAGTGTTCATTAAAATTGGCTTTGATATACCTTGGGATCCGGGTGGATTCATTACTTGAGCACTGTATGCCTAGCTTAATGGCTTTAAAGAAAGCGCTGCCAGGGAGACAACCCGGAAGTTTTAGAGAGTCATTTATTTCTGTTGAGTGCTTTTATATAGTTAAAAAAAAGAGGGGAACCCAAAACTTTTCAAAAAGGAAAGTGAAAGTGAGAGAGACAAGCATTGTTGAAGTGGGAGAGCTCCTTGAACTTTGTTCATGCTCACGGAAACTTTGTGAATCTTAATTACAGAAACTTTTTATCAAAAATAATTATCCCCTTGTACAATCCATCCATTATATACTTAAAACGATAGAAAAGGAATGATAGAGATTAACCGCTGAAAAGTTAAGAAATATGAACGGCCTAGATTAACGCAGCTCTCCTTAGAAAAAACGTAGATCCCCTTAGGAAAAAAGTAAAGAAAACCAGGATTCGGCAACGCACCACATTATTTGGAATTATGCCCAAATACAAGTCCAACCGAAAGTAACATATCAATTCATTATCTTAGCCAACCATCCAAGGAGCTGTTACGGAGGCATCAGCAAGTTTAAAAAGTACATGACTGGAAACGTGTCCAGCATCAACACGCACATGCAGTTTGGAAAGAAAACACAATCGGCCGTACATAGGAGCTCTTACGGAAATATTCCACGTATTCTAGGTTAAATACCAAGCCGGCTGGACGGAAAGGCTCTCTCGCATTCACGCACAGCTTAGCTGACATGTCCTTCCTTTTTCCAAAAGAAAAAAGATTGTATAACTTATACGCAAGCCAAAAAGTACAATGACATGCATATATATATATATATATATGTATATATATACACACACACACAACAGACATAACATGCTCGGAAGAGAGGTGGGACTCTGATGACGATGAGCCAGACAACGCGATGTCGATCGGGTTATAAGTGACGGTGCCTGAAAGGCTATGTGGTGGCTGCGATCGATGGCGAGCTGGCAACTCCAATCGCAGACATAGCATGGCCGCAACAAGGTTGGTTTCGATTATTTTTTGATCATGTCGCGTCAACTCGAGTTTAGAGTCCAAATCCATCGCTCAATATATCAGCTCTCATTGACCCATATAACACATGATTGGAGCTACCCCCGTCTGATGCACCCGGTGTTGATTTCAGCCTGCAAGTTGTGCACGAGGGACAAGCAGTATATGTACAACAGTCCAAGGTTGATTTGTCTGGCTTACGACAACAACATGCATTGGAGAAGTGTGCTGTGGCAACCATAGACACCGTCGGGAATTCAGAGATGGCAGCGGACCTGGCCCCGTAAAAATCCACGGGTGCGCGCGAGATTTGAATCGATGGAAACCCCAATGCAGAATCAAAGGTGTGACGTCCAAGGACTGTAGAGCATCTGGTGACCACCGCGATGATGTCTAATGGAGGCCTCTAACGAATACGTGACCCCAGAGTGTCGAATCAACGGTGTGGTATACTACGAGCGAGCTTCATCTTTTGAGAAGCAACCATGTCAGACGACGACGGCGCGCAAGTTTCGGATTGAATTTTCTGCATGCATGCATGCATGCATGAATATTCAGTCATCTTTCCTCACCTTTGCGGGTAGCTCAGTGTTTCCTCATCTTCCTCATCTCTAAAAGATTTCAATATGGACTACATACGGATTTATATAGACACAATTTAGAGTGTAGATTCACTCATTTTGCTCTGAATATAGTCTTTTATTGGATTATCTAAAAAGACTTATATTTAGGAATAGAGGGAGTACATCTCTTGCATGCGATTTTTCTGATATATTTAAGTTCAACTATTAAATTCTTTTGGTCAAGACATGTTATGGAGTTTGTGACTAATTGGAATTTCATAGATTTTCAAGCACTATCCGTCACGAGATCCTTGCCAAGAAAAAGGAAAATCGTGACTGGAATCCATGTTATCCAAAGAATAAGTAATGTTAATCGTTGTGTGTCAAACAACCAATAACCATTTTTTTGGGAAAATCATGACTTACTAGAAATTAGCTATGGATGATACCACTGTTCAAGATATCTTCCGATATGCCGATAAATCGGCCGATTTATCGCTTACCCGTGTCTAACCGATAAGATAAATCGACCGATAAATCAACTGATATGGCGATAAATCGACCGATATACCGATAAACTGGCCGATTTATCCATTATCATGGGTCGACCGATAAGTTCCCGATAAGCGATATCCTCAACATTGGATGATACATTGTAATATGAGATAATTATTCATAGCATATTGCAAAATAACTATGTAGGGATGACCAATGAAGATTACTATTAAAGTAAAATGCTGAGGATTTAAAACAATCTACCACAAATCTTTCCTGGATTTTATTATCACCGGGACACTATTCATGAATTTTTTTATCAGGACAATATATGTCATAACACTAATGAAGCTAGCTAATAATATATTTTAGAAAAATAAATGGCCAAGATAGAACTTAAAAACGCATCAAATAATTATGTAAAAAATTTAGAGCACCAGGTATGCAAGATTAATTTAATTTTTTGTCAAAGCATAATAGAGATAAGAGTTGGAGAGAGTGCATGTTTTAGTGCTAGTGGTGAATATAAACAGATAATAGTATTGACTTACAAATAGCTATGGATTGGCAAGCCAGGAAGCATCTCAAGGAATTAATGACTTGGTGGGTTAAAAAGAAAAAATAACAAAGGATTTAGGAACAAGCCATTGCAAATAATTTAGATATTGTGAAACACCACAAATCATTGACTAATATTTGAAATATTTAAATGTTAGTTATGCTATTTTTATATGTTCACGACAACTTGGTGGTAAGGATCCGACATAAATTTTAAACAAAATATATGTTCATTTAAAAAACAAATGATTTAAGAATAATTTTTTGCGAGTCTTCATTTTTCAATCTATATTTGTTTTCTATTGTAAAAATATGAAATACATTTATTGTAAGTTTCTCAGACTTCTAAAGTTGTAACTATACTACACATAGTAAATACATGAAAGGGTCTAGCCGCGCAAATGCGCGGGTCACCCCACTAGTTCCATTGTATTATAAAAATAATGTGCCAAGCTTTGCCTTTAGGATGTTTAAAATGCTTGTTGGTTTGTACGGCGCAGGACAAAAACTTTGGCTGTAGTGCGTGATTTTACATTTTCTTTTACTGGAACATCAAACGGTTCTGAAAGTTTTTACACTATCTTGCTGTACAAATTGTTTATTTTTCCTAATTTTGGTAGAATTTTCGGGGTACCAGAAGTATGGTCAATATTCAGATTGCTACAGACTGTTTTGTTTTTGGCAGATTCTGTTTTTTATGCATAGTTTACTTGTTTTGATGAAACTATCAATTTCTATCAGTGGATTAAGCCATGGAAAAGCTATATTACAGTAGACACAATGCAAAAACAAAATATGAATTGGTTTGCAACAGTACCTAGAGTAGTGATTTGCTTTATTATACTAACGGATCTTACCGAGTTTTCTGTTGAAGTTTTGTGTGGATGAAGTGTTTGATTGAGAAGGTCTCGATATAAGAAAAAGGAGGAGAGGCAAGAGCTCAAGCTTGGGGATGCCCAAGGCACCCCAAGTAAATATTCAAGGAGACTCAAGCGTATAATCTTGGGGATACCCCGGAAGGCATCCCCTCTTTCTTCAACAAGTACCGGTATGTTTTCAGATTCGTTTCGTTCATGCGATATGTGCAAATCTTGGAGCGTCTTTTGCATTTGGTTTTCACTTTTCTTTTATGCACCATGCTGGTATGAGATAGTCCATGGTTGATTTATAGAATGCTCATTGCAATTAACTTAAATCTTTTGAGTATGGCTTTATAGAATGCTTCATGTGCTTCACTTATATCATTTGAAGTTTGGATTGCCTGTTTCTCTTCACATAGAAAACCGCCATTTGTAGAATGCTCTTTTGCTCCACTTATATTTGTTAGAGCATGGGCATATCTTTTGTAGAAAGAATTAAACTCTCTTGCTTCACTTATATCTATTTAGAGAGATGACAGGAATTGGTCATTCACATGGTTAGTCATAAAACCCTACATAAACTTGTAGATCGATGAATATGATATGTTTGATTCCTTGCGATAGTTTTGCGATATAAAGGTGGTGATTTTAGAGTCATGCTAGTGGGTGACTGTGGATTAGTAGAAATACTTGAGTTGAGGTTTGTGATTCCCGAAGCATGCACGTATGGTGAACCGTTATGTGATGAAGTCGAAGCATGATTTATTTTTTGATTGTCATCCTTTGTGTGGAAGTCGGGGTCGCGTGATGGTTAACTCCTACCAACCCTTCCCCTAGGAGCATGCGGGTAGTACTTTGTTTTGATGGGTAATAAATTTTTGCAATAAGTATGTGAGTTCTTTATGACTAATGTCGAGTCCATGGATTATACGCACTCTCACCCTTCCAACATTGTTAGCCTCTTCGGTACGGTGCATTGCCCTTTCTCACCTCGAGAGTTGGTGCAAACTTCACCGGTGCATCCAAACCCCGTGATACGATACGCTCTATCACACATAAGCCTCCTTATATCTTCCTCAAAACAGCCACCATACCTACCTATCATGGCATTTCCATAGCCATTCCAAGATAGATTGCCATGCAACTTCCATCATTATCATATACTCCCTCCGTCCCAAAATAAGTGTCTTGAGCTTAGTACAAATTTGTACTAGAGCTAGTACAAAATTGAGACACTTATTTTGGGATGGAGGGAGTACATGACTTGAGCATTCATTGTCATATTGCTTTGCATGATCGTAAGATAGCTAGCATGCTGTTTTCATGGCTTGTCCCTTTTTTCATGTCATTGCTATGCTAGATCATTGCACATCCCGGTTCACCGCCGGAAGCATTCATATAGAGTCATATTTTTGTTCTAATATCAAGTTGTAATATCGAGTTGTAAGTAAATAAAAGTGTGATGATCATCATTATTAGAGCATTGCCCCATGTGAAAAAAAGAGAGTCGAAAGAAGCCTAAAAAGGGGGGCCAAAGAAGCCCACCAAAAAAAGAGAAAAAAGGGGGCAATGTTACTATCCTTTTACCACACTTGTGCTTCAGAGTAGCACCATGTTCTTCATATAGAGAGTCTCTTGAGTTATCACTTTCATATACTAGTGGGAATTTTCATTATAGAACTTGGCTTGATATTCCGATGATGGGCTTCCTCAAATGCCCGAGGTCTTCATGAGCAGGCAAGTTGGATGCACACCTACTTAGTTTTCAGTTTGAGCTTTCATACACTTATAGCTCTAGTGCATCCGTTGCATGGCAATCCCTACTCCTCGCATTGACATCAATTGCTGGGCATCTCCATAGTCCGTTGATTAGCCACGTCGATGTGAGACTTTCTCCCTTTTTGTCTTCTCCACACAACCTCCACCATCATACTCTATTCCACCTATAGTGCTATATCCATGGCTTGCGCTCATGTATTGCATGAAGGTTGACAACGTTGAAGCACGTTAAAAAGTATGAACCAATTATTTGGCTAACACCAGGATAGGCATGAAGGTACCCTGTGTTAAGAAAAGGGTGCATACAAGACTATATGATTTTGTAGGGATAACGTTCTGTAAGCATTGATATTTTGAAAGGCATGATTTTTTGTTGGGATGCCTGACTATTATTGTTTTTATGTGAAATGATAGACTATTGCTTTGAATCACTCGTGTCTTAATATTCATTCCATGATTAGATATATGATCAAAATTATGCTAGGTAGCATTACACATCAAAAATTATCTTTTTATCGTTTACCTAAACGAGCAGGAATTAAGCTTGGGAATGCTGATACGTCTCCGTCGTATCTATAATTTTTGATTGTTCCATGCCAATATTCTACAACTTTCATATACTTTTGGCAACTTTTTATATTATTTTTGGGACTAACATATTGATCCAGTGCCCAATGCCAGTTCCTGTTTCTTGCATGTTTTATGTCTCGCAGAAACCCATATCAAACAAAGTCCAAACGGGATAAAAACAGACGGAGAATATTTTTGGAATATTTGTGATATTTGGGAAGAAGAATCAACGCGAGACGGCGCCTGATAACCCACAAGTATAGGGGATCGCAACAGCTTTCGAGGGTAGAGTATTCAACCCAAATTTATTGATTCGACAATAGGGGAGCCAAACAATATTCTTGAGTATTAGTAGTTGAGTTGTCAATTCAACCACACCTGGATAACTTAGTATCTACAGCAAAGTGTTTAGTAGCAAAAGTGGTATGATAATAAAGGTAAAAGTTGCAAAAGTAAAGATAAATGTTTTTGGGTTTATGTAGTAGTTGTAACAGTAGCAACGGAAAAGTAAATAAGCGAAGAACAATATACGAAAAGCTCGTAGGCAATGGATCAGTGATGGATAATTATGCCGGATGCGATTCCTCATGTAATAGCTATAACATAGGGTGATATAGAACTAGCTCCAGTTCATCAATGTAATGTAGGCATGTATTCTGTAAATAGTCACACGTGCTTATTGAAAAGAACTTGCATGACATCTTTTGTCCTACCCTCCCGTGGAAGTGGGGTCCTAGCGGAAACTAAGGGATATTATGGCCTCCTTTTAATAGAGAACCGGAACAAAGCATTAGCACATAGTGAATACATGAACTCCTCAAACTATGGTCATCATCGAGAAGTATCCCGATTATTGTCACTTCAGGGTTGTCGGATCATAACACATAATAGGTGACTATAGACTTGCAAGATAGGATCAAGAACACACATATATTCATGAAAACATAATAGGTTCAGATCTGCAATCATGGCACTCGGGCCCTAGTGACAAGCATTAAGCATAGCAAAGTCATAGCAACATCAATCTCAGAACATAGTGGATATTAGGGATCAAACCCTAACAACACTAACTTAATTGCATGGTAAATCTCATCCAACCCATCATCGTCCAGCAAGCCTACGATGGAATTACTCACGCACGGCGGTGAGCATCATGAAATTGGTGATGGAGGATGGTTGATGATGATGATGGCGATGAATCCCCCTCTCCGGAGCCCCGAACAGACTCTAGATCAGCCCTCCCGAGAGAGATTAGGGCTTGGCGGTGGCTCTGTGTCGTAAAACGCGATGAAACTTTCTCTCTGATTTTTTTCTCCCCGAACGTGAATATATGGAGTTGGAGTTGAGGTCGGTGGAGGTCCAGGGAGCCCACAAGATAGGAGGCCGCGCCCTAGGGGGGGACGTGCCCCCCTGTCTCGTGGATAGGCTGTGGGCCCCCTGGCATTAATTATTTCGACAAAAATTCTTATTAATTCCAAAAAGTGCCTCCATGGATTTCAAGGACATTCTGAGAACTTTTCTTTTCTACACATAAAACAACATCATGGTAGTTCTGCTGAAAACAGCGTCAGTCCGAGTTAGTTTCGTTCAAATCATGCAAGTTAGAGTCCAAAACAAGGGCAAAAGTGTTTGGAAAATTAGATACATTGGGGACGTATCAACTCCCCCAAGCTTAAACCTTTGCTTGTCCTCAAGCAATTCAGTTGATAAACTGAAAGTGATAAAGAAAAACTTTTACAAACTCTGTTTGCTCTCGTTGTTGTAACATGAAAAGCCAGCATTCAAGTTTCAGCAAATATTATGAACTAACTATACTCACAATAACACATAGGTCTCTCAATTACTCATATGAATAGCAAAATCAGCTAGCAAGCCATAATAATAAAACTCGGATGACAAGACTTTCTCAAAACAATCATAACATGATATAACAAAATGGAATCTCGCTAGCCCTTTCTGAGACCGCAAAACATAAATGCAGAGCACCTTTAAAGATCAAGGACTGACTAAACATTGTAATTCATGGTAAAAGAGATCCAGTCAAGTCATACCCAATATAAACCAATAGTAATGAATGCAAATGACAGTGTGCTCTCCAGCGGGTGCTTTTAATGAGAAGGGTGATGACTCAATATAAAAGTAAATAGATAGGCCCTTCGCAGAGGGAAGCAGGGATTTGTAGAGGTGCCAGAGCTCGATTTTAAAATAGAGATTGAATAACATTTTGAGCGGCATACTTTCGCTGTCAACGCAACAACTATGAGATGATTGTATCTTCCATACTAAATGCATTATAAGCAGTTCCCAAACAGAATGGTAAAGGTTTATACTCCCCCAACCACCAACAAGCATCAATCCATGGCTTGCTCGAAACAACGAGTGCCTCCAACATACAACAGCCCTGGGGGAGTTTTGTTTAATTATTTTGATTTGCTTTGATCGTTTTGGATCATGGGACTGGGCATCCCGGTTATCGGCCCTTTCTCGTGAATGAAGAGCGGAGTCCACTCCTCGTGAGAATAACCCACCTAGCATGGAAGATATAGGCAGCCCTAGTTGTAACATGAGCTGCTCGAGCATACAAAACAGAATTTCATTTGAAGGTTTGGAGTTTGGCACATACAAATTTACTTGGAACGGTAGGTAAATACCGCATATAGGTAGGTATAGTGGACTCATATGGAATAACTTTGGGGTTTAAGGAGTTTGGATGCACAAGCAGTATTCCCGCTTAGTATAGGTGAAGGCTAGCAAAAGACTGGGAAGCGACCAACTGAGAGAGCGACAACAGTCGTAAACATGCATTAAAATTAATTCACACCGAGTACAAGCATGAGCAGGATACAATCCACCATGAACATAAATATCATGAAGGCTATGTTGATTTGATTCAACTACATGCGCGAACATGTGCCAAGTCGAGTCACTCGATTCATTCAAAGGAGGATACCATCCCATCATATCACATCATAATCATTCTAATAGCGTGTTGGCACGCAAGGTAAACCATTATAATTCATAGCTAATCAAGCATGGCACAAGCAACTATAATCTCTAAATGTCATTGCAAATATGTTTACTTCATAATAGCTGACTCAGGAACGATGAATCATCATATTTACAAAAAACAAGAGAGGTCGAGTTCATACCAGTTTTTCTCATCCCAATAAGTCCATCATATATCGTCATTATTGCCTTTCACTTGCACGACCGAATGATGTGTATAATAATAAGAGCGCACGTGCATTGGACTAAGCTGGAATCTGCAAGCATTCAACTCAAGAAAGAAGACAAGATAATATGGGCTCTAAATTAAATAAACAATCAGGCATATGAGAGCCACTAAGCATTTTCAATATAGTCTTCTCGACCACCAAAAGAAAGAAAAGAAAATAAAACTATTTACACGGGAAAGCTCCCAACAAGTAAAAGAAGAACGATAAATCTTTTTGGGTTTTCATTTTAATTCTACTACAAGCATGGAAATTAAACTAACTATTTTTTTGGTTTTTTCTCAAGGTTTATCAAACACACAAGAAGAAAACTAGAAAAAGAAATTTAAACTAGTCTGTATAATACAATGAAAGAGTATGAGCACCGACGACTAGTGTGTGAACATAAATGTAAAGTCGGTGAGAAATACATACTCACCCAAGCTTAGGCTTTTGGCCTAAGTTGGTCTAATACCAATGACCGCCTGGCTGATATCCATAAGAGAAACTGGGGTCGGACTGAGATGCGGGGGCGACCGCCTCCTGAGCAGCAGCGTGTTGGCGAGCTGCCTCCATTCTCCTCTCATATTCAGTTGCTTCCTCCCTAGTGACAACATATCTTCCTTTTGCCTGATAATCGAAAAGGTAGGGGGTAGGAAGAGTAACAGGGACGACATTGCGCCTATCATAGATTAGTCGATAATGGGGGAATTGTTCATCCCTCTCAAGAAAATGATGATCAAACATAGCTTCTTTATCCAAATAAACAGGAGGTACAATCATATCCCCCTCTCGTGGATCTATATTAAGAAAATTAGCCACACGGGTTGCATAAATTCCTCCAAAGAAATCAACCCTTCTACTATTATTCTGCAACCTACGTGCAACTGTTGCCCCCAAGTTATAACCTTTATAACCTGACACAGCACTCTTGAGGACACAAAGATCAGAGACACACATGTGACATGCTTCGTCCTTACCGTCAATGCATCTACCAATGAAAAGAGAAAAATAATGTATAGCAGGAAAATGAATGCTCCCTATGGTAGCTTGTGTTATGTCCCTAGATTCTCCCACAGTAATACTAGCAAGAAAATCTCTAAATTCAGATTTGCGAGGATCATTAATATTACCCCACTGCGGGAGTTTCCAAGCAGTTGTGAAATCCTCTAAATCCATGGTATAAGATGTATCATAAATATCAAACATGACACTAGGAGAATTACGCGCAGAGATGTATTCGAACCTCCGCACAAAGGAATCAGTCAATTGATAATATTGAGGACACTTATCTTGTAAGAAGTCCTCCAGCTCAGCATTACGCACATACGCGTCAAATTCCTCCTTGAAGCCTGCTTCGACCATAAAATCATTGGATGGCCACTCACAAGCACGTACATTTGTGTCCCTCGGCAAATTAACATCTTGCTCACGTGTAGCAATCCTTGGCCCTTTCTTTGCCGAGGAACTACCTTGGTACATTCTTCTAAGCATATTTCTTGTTCTGAAAATTTCTGAAATTTTAGTAACTTCAAAATAAAAGTGAATAAAACTAAACAAGATTGATAGCAACTACTCCTACAAGTGACTAGAGCCTATATCATGCATTGGAATTGCTTGAGACCTCAAAAATTTAACATGCAAGCTCAAGAACATGGTCACCTATGCAGCAAAAATTTGCAATGAATAAAGCACTAGAACAAAAACTAATTGGACCAATGGAGGAGTCACATACCAAGCAACAATCTCCCAAAGCAGTTTTGCGAATGGAGCTTTGAGCTAAGAGATCAAAAATCGCAGCAAAACGACCTAGAACTCATGCTTGAGCTGGATGGGGATTTTTTTTGGGTAGAAGATGAAGTGTGTGGGTGCTGGCATAAGTGGAGGGGATCCACCAGGGGCCCACGAGAGAGGAGGGCGCGCCCTATAGAGGGGGCGCGCCCTCCTCTCTCGTGGCCTGGTGCTTGCCCCTTGTCGGTGTCAAAACCGGCGGATCTCGGGTAGGGGGTCCCGAACTGTGCGTCTAGGCGGATGGTAACAGGAGACAAGGGACACGTTGTTTTTACCCAGGTTCGGGCCCTCTCGATGGAGGTAAAACCCTACTCCTGCTTGATTGATATTGATGATATGGGTAGTACAAGAGTGGATCTACCACGAGATTAAGGAGGATAAACCCTAGAAGCTAGCCTATGGTATGATTGTTGTAATGGTTGTTCGTCCTACGGACTAAAACCATCCGGTTTATGTAGACACCGGAGAGGGCTAGGGTTACACAGAGTCGGTTACAATGGTAGGAGATCTACATATCCGTATCGCCAAGCTTGCCTTCCACGCCAAGGAAAGTCCCATCCGGACATGGGACGAAGTCTTCAATCTTGTATCTTCATAGTCTTGGAGTCCGGCCAATGATGATAATCCGGCTATCCGGACACCCCCTAGTCCAGGACTCCCTCAATAGCCCCTGAACCAGGCTTCAATGACGATGAGTCCGGCGTGCATATTGTTCGGCATTGCAAGGCGGGTTCCTCCTCCGAATAATTCATAGAAGATTGTGAACACGAGGATAGTGTCCGGCTCTACAAAATAAATTCCACATACCACCGTAGAGAGAATAATATGTACACAAGTTCAATCTGCTGACGTATTTTATGGCATCACATCACACCACCACCAAGCCTTTACTTGAATCGTTTTTATTATACCACCTCAGCGCGTTTAGCGAAGCGGTTTCCTTGGCACGTCTTGTCGAAGCAGAGATCGTGTTGCCCTTATTCCGGGATTCCCATCAATACGGACGTGGGTAACCCAACCGTGCCATTGATTGTGGCGCTTGGGAGATAAGCGAGTTTTACTAGGCCGGTGGGGATGCATAGTCTTCGTCCGCCCATATATAAGGGGATAAGGATCCTCCTTTTTTTACCTACGCCTTCTTCCTCCTTTGCTTATCCATCTTCGTGCACTCGAGCTCCAGCGCCCAAGTCCGCACATCTCGCCTCGACCTTCTCCTGCCATGTCCGGAGCGGGAGGCAAGTGGATGGCCTCCTCTGTTACGGAGGGGCACATCGAGAAGCTGCGCGGCGCCGGATACCTATCCAGCGATATCACGCACCGGCTGCCCGACGAGGGGCAGCTCATCCCCACCCCCAGGCCTCATGAGAGGGTCGTATTTCTTCCCCATTTCCTCCGCGGACTGGGCTTCCCACTTCATCCCTTCGTCCGGGGGCTCATGTACTACTACGGCCTGGACTTCCACGATCTGGCGCCAAACTTCATCCTCAACATCTCGGCGTTTATCGTCGTGTGCGAGGCCTTCCTCTGCATCCAACCCCACTTTGGCTTGTGGCCAAAAACCTTCAATGTCAAGCCGAAGGTGGTGAAGGGCGTCCAAGCGGAGTGCGGAGGCGCCATGGTGGGCAAAATGCCCAACGTCATCTGGCTCGAGGGTGCCTTCGTGGAGTCCGTCAAAGGGTGGCAATCAGAGTGGTTCTACATCACCGAGCCGCGTGACCCTAAATGCGCAGCGGCCCCCGACTTCAGATCTGGTATCCCCATGCAGCTCACCTCCTGGAAAGAGAAGGGCTTGCTATGGGGTAGTTTGAGGAGCCGACAGACTCGATCTGTCTCTGCACCTAGTGAACAAGAAGCTTAAGCTTGTCAACGTGATCCAGGTCATGCTCATCCGCCGAATTCTCCCCTGCCAGCAACGGGCCTTCGATTTGTGGGAGTTTGATCCGGCACAGCACCGAACCCTGAGCGGGCTCTTCGACACGACGTACGAAGCTGCCTGGAGGGTGCTGTTCAAGGGCGGAGAAGCCCCCGCATCCGCAACTGAAGATCGCGGATTCAGCACGAAGCGCCCGGCCGGCGAGGTAAGCTTTGCTATCCTTTATGGGACACTTATTTCTTTCATAGTTTGACTCTATGTGGGATCTAAAACTCCCAATGCCTTTAACATGACTGGCAGAAGACGTTTGGACAGGTTAACTGTCCGGCTCCCCTTACCGAAGACCCAGCGGATACCCGTTTGACGGGGCTGCTGGTTCCAGCCCTTTACGTGGTGCCGAAGAAGAAGGCCAAGAAGAAGGCCACGTGAACCCGAAGTAGTTCCCGGCGCCAGGTGGTATCGGACTCATCGTCCGATGACTCCGAGGCGGACTCCTTCCCAAAGACGAGGAGGAGAAAGAGGACTCTCCCCCGGAGGGGGGAGAGAAGAAGAGGAAGGCGTCCCCAACGAGGGAGGCCGAAGGGTCCAAGAGGGGAAGGACCCTTCCTCCGGACAGCTCCGCCAACGCTGACGACGGCGACGAAGGGTGGCCCTCAAGGGCCAAGCCCCCGGCAAGATCGTAAGTATCCGGATTCCTGAATGATTTATAATTTCTCTTTTTTTTTGCCACATGGTGTCCTTCTAATGCCGCATACAACCTGTAGTCCGGCCGAGGACGATCTTTCTGCTTCTTCGAGCGGGTCCTTGGCTCCGTCGGATGTGGATTCCATTCCAACCGCCTCCACCCCTCGTGACGCTGAGGACGCCGAGGTGGGATCCCAGGAGGGGACCCGACGGGAGGGGGAGGCTCCGGAGGTGCCACAGGGCAACCTCCCGGACTTCGCAAAGGACTCCGCACCGGAACCCGCAGTGGTTCCGGAGTCCGGCAGGCGGCCCCTTCATAAGAAGGGCAAGACCGTGACGCCGGCGGCCTCCGTCCAACCGGAGGCGCCGGACAACTTGTTGGAGGCGCTCAATGGCGCTTCCATCGAGGAAGAACACCGCACTGTCATGAGTGCGGTGATTCAAGGTTCACTTGCCAAGAGTGGGCTGACCGAAGCTCTGTAGCAGCCTTCTAACGGGCTTTGAGGTAAGAAATTTTAAATATGTAATGTAATACCGCATAGACAGTAGCCCCTGATGCTCGGTTCGGTGTTCGGAAAGAAAAGCCGGACTGAGGATCTAAAAAGATATAGGCAGGAGTTCTAAAAATTATGTTAATATGGGATTGCAGGCTGCGCTGCTGACCTCTGCCGCACTGACTGCGGAGGTCGATGCTTTGAAGTAGGACCTCGAGCGGTCCGAGAAGGAGCTCGGCCTTGCCAAGAGGCAGCTCGCGGACAAAGAAGGTGAGTAACACCGTATTAAATTTGTACCTTACCGAAAAGGATTTTGGTTGCAAGAGAAATAACAAGGATAACGTGGGCACTGCAGGGGCCACGAAGAAGGTGGCGACCCTGAAGGAGGCCGTGTCCGTGGCCCAGCGTAATGCGGCGCGGAACGAGCGGAGCGAGTGAAGCAGGAGGCGCGGGTGGTGGCGGTGCAGCAAGAGCTCCATGCTCTCATGAAAAAGCATGAGAGTTTGGAGCGCGACTCGAAGACTCAAGAGTCCGAGCTTGCCTCGGCTCTTGAGAGTGCCAAAGCCACTAAGGCCGAGGTCCATAAGGCCCTCCAGGAGATTGAGGCGATGAAGAAAATAACGGCGGGTAAGGCATTTTTCATGCAAAGCAAGCATGTTAAAGTGAATTACATTACTTACCCAATTCGAGCTCTCCAGAGCGTTACAGATCTTCCGCAGCGTGTCCGATGCTGCCGCATTCTACCGGGCCGAGGAGGGAGCTCAACGGAGAAGGTCTTCGGTCTCAAGATCTTTGAGGCTGGACACCGGTGCCCTTAGCGACCAGCTAAAGCAGCTGGTCGAGCTCCACAAGGTAGCCGAAAGAGGCCATGAAGGGCCTCATAGTCCGCTGTGGCTCAAGAGGCCATGCCTGGAGCTACTTGGCTGGTGCGGCGGCTGGTGGATGCGTGTCCCTGGGTGGAAGTCATCAAGCGCTCCGCCTGCATTGAAGGTGCCCGTCGGGCCCTTGCCTGCGCAAAGGTGCACTGGGGCAGGATGGATGCTGAGAAGCTTCTGACGGACGCGCTGTCGGCGGGCAAGGAGTATCGCACGCCCGAAATGTATTACAAGAGTGTCCTGAAGGGTGCCCACAAGATTGCGGATGAGTGCTCCAAAGATGTAATAGTTGAGTAGACTCGCAATGTGTTATCCTGTGCGCTGAAAACTTTGTTCATATGCGCTAAGCAACGCTTATTAATTTAAAATATTACCTTCTGTGCGGCCGTTTATCAAATCTGAGAGATGGCAAGTCGTCGGCTTTGACCCCCATGCCACGAGTGCTGAGGTGTTCGGGATAAACTTGAGCGCTCTTGTTCCCATTTTTGGGTCCATCTAGGGAGGCGCTCAACACGACGAACAAGGCAACCGGACTTATAATGCTTGAACACTCTCACTTAGCCATAGAATTCTATAATTTTAAATTTCAGCGAAGCCCCTAGTGTTCGGTAGACCGAGTTCGGGGCGCTATCCACGCCTGGGCCGGAAAAATCCGGTTCCTCGCTCTAAGCGGCATAAGCCTTTAGGGACTCGAATGGACCTCTCGAACAGCGACCAGCTCTCGCCTTATCATGACGGTCAGTTTTAGCTTTCTCCACGGAGGCGCTCGCCCAGCTCAACTGGGGCGCAATCGCAGTGGTTCTCTTAGTGCTACCTTAGCCGATAGAACGGAACGTAAGGTACCAAAACATGGGAGCCGGGCAAACCCAACGATTGACCCAAGACATGATTCGGAGCCGATGCATATAGTGCTATAAGTTCGGGGTGCCGCACTTGTGAAAGTTTTCGGACTTATCACACCATAATGCGGGGAACATAAGCCCCTGGTGTATTCAGCCGTACCAAAGTGTACGGATGCAAAACGTCATAAATGAACATATATGTAAGAAAGGAATGCAGTTATAAGCGAAAAGTGATGCATTGTTTATTTAAGGATCTCTGCCATGAGTGCAGAACGATACAAATAGTGCGGTAAGCAAGGGCTTGGACTATTAGAAATGTCTCCCTCCAGGGGTAGGCTGCAGAATGGTGTATTAAACAGATTTAATGCTCATAATGTAGACCACCTGAGTATTCGTCGTAGCCTTCATCCTTCCCTAGCTGTTGCATCGTGAATTCGGCCGATCCAGTGTCGAACAGGGCCTCTGGTGAACGGAGTCCTGCGGATAATAAAAGAAGAAAAAGAGCGACACACTTGGGAGCCCCTGGTGTGGTTGAGCCGCACTCTGGGCCTGTCGTGGTTGTGCCCCTCCCCCTATGCCCATGGTATCTCCAGAGTGTAATGATGTATGCGAAGGGATAGTCTTGCAATCATGCAGGGGCTGGGGTTGGGGCCGCATTGCTACGCGTGCTCGGAACATGCCAGGTGATCTTGATGTATGTTACTCTGGGGCGCGTTTGGCCATGTCCGGTCGTTTAACGGCCGGACTCGAAAATTGCCTTAAGAGGCTGCTCTGTACTTCTGCCGCAAGGGCCGCTATGTGTTCCTCTGTTCGGAGGGAGCGTTCAGTGTTTCCGTTGACCGTGATGACTCCACGAGGGCCTGGCATCTTGATCTTAATGTATGCATAATGCGGCACCGCATTGAACTTTGCAAACGCGGTTCGTCCGAGCAGAACGTGATAGCCTGCGGAACGGGACTATGTCGAAGATTAACTCCTCGCTTCGGAAGTTATCTGGGGATCCAAAGACCACTTCCAGTGTGCCTGAGCCTGTGCAATTGGCCTCTACACCTGGTATGACACCTTTGAAGGTCGTCTTTTAGGTTTAATCCTTGAGGGGTCTATGCCCATCTTGGCGACCGATCCCGATAAAGCAGGTTCAGGCTGCTGCCGACGTCCATCAGGACTCTGGTGAGGTGAAATCCATCGACAATTGGGTCTAAAACCAATGCGGCGAATCCGCCATGGCGGATACTGGTGGGGTGGTCCCTTCGATCGAAAGTGATCGGACAAGAGGACCATGGATTGAACTTCGGGGCGACTGGCTCCATCGCATATACATCCCTAAGTGCACGCTTCCGCTCCCTCTTGGGTATGTTGGTTGCGTATATCATGTTTACCGTCCGCACTTGTGGGGGAAAACCCTTCTGTCCTCTAATGTTCAGCGGCCGGGTCTCCTCCTCGTCATCGCTATGCAGCCCCTTGTCATTGTTTTCGGCAATTAACTTGCCTGCCTACTTGAACACCCAACAATCCCTATTGGTATGATTAGCTGGCTTTTCGGGGGTGCCATGTATCTGGCAAGAGCGGTCGAGTATTCGGTCCACATTGGACGGACCCGGAGTAGTTCGTTTAAATGGCTTTTTCCCCTGACCGGGTTTAGAGCCTCTGAATCAGGCATTGACTGCCGTATCCTCAGTGTTATCGCCGTTAACGCGGCGTTTGTTTTTGTTACGACGCGACCTGCCATTGCGGTCCTTGTTGTCCGGACTGCCAGAATTTTTACTAAGGTTGTTACTGCGGGCTAGCCAGCTGTCCTCCCCCGCACAGAAGTGGGTCATGAGTGATGTGAGGGCTGCCATGGATTTCGGCTTTTCCTGTCCTAGGTGTCGGGCCAACCACTCGTCGCGGATGTTATGTTTGAAGGCTGCGAGGGCCTCTGCATCCGGACAGTCGACGATTTGATTTTTCTTTGTTAGGAACCGTGTCCAGAACTGTCTGGCCGATTCGTCTGGCTGCTGAATTATGTGGCTTAGGTCATCGGCGTCTGGTGGTCGCACATATGTGCCCTGGAAGTTGTCGAGAAATGCGGCTTCCAGGTCCTCCTAACACCCAATTGACTCTGCTGGCAAGCTGTTAAGCCAATGCCGAGCTGGTCCTTTAAACTTGAGTGGGAGATACTTGATGGCGTGGAGCTCGTCACCGCGGGCCATATGGATATGAAGAAGATAATCTTCGATCCAAACCGCGGGGTCTGTTGTGCCGTCATAGGACTCGATGTTCACGGTTTTAAACCCTTCAGGGATTTGATGATCCATTACTTCATCTGTGAAGCATAGTGGGTGTGCGGCGCCTCTATACTGGGCAATGTCATGACGTAGCTCAAGAGAGCTTTGTCTGTTGTGTTCGGCCCGGCCGGAGTTCCTGTATCCGGCGTGACGGTAGTCGTCGTGGATCGTGGGGTGCCCACGTGATCCGTAGATAGATCTTGATTGTTTTGCCTTGTCCTCCAATATATCTCGCAAGTCCGGTACATTCCCCCGTGGCTTCGCTCTTTCCGAGCGGTGCCGGGGTACGGTTCTGGCGGAGGGCCTAGATGCCTCTCTGTCGCAGCCATGAGGTGGTTGGTCTTCAGTATTGTGCGCTGGTGATGAAGTTTTATATGCCTCCTCCTCTAATCGGGGGAGCAACTTGCATTTTGGGTAGCTTTTGGAGGGGCGTTCGAGTTCATGCTCTTCGTCCGCGAGGACCTCGGTCCATCTGTCGGCCAACAGGTCTTGATCAGCTCGAAGCTGTTGCTGCTTTTTCTTTAGGCTGTTTGTGTGGCCATTAGCCTGCGTTTAAAGCGCTCTTGTTCGACGGGATCCTCGGGCACGACGAATTCGTCGTCGTTGAGGCTTGCCTCGTCTCCGGAGGGGGGCATGTAATTATCATCCTCTACCTCCTCGTCTGCCGCTCTCTCTTGAGGGCTGGCTACTCCGTCCTCCTGTGCTGACTCTTGCTGGAGGGGGTTGTCTTCGGCACTCTTTGGGGTGTTATTATCTCCGGTGCCAGAATCTTCATTCTTGCTGTGGCGGGATTTAGAGCGGAGCCGCTGAAGTCGGCGCTTGGGCTGTTTCTTAGAGGAATCTACCTCCGCTGCTTCTTCGCTGTTACCATCCTTTGGGATGTCCACCATGTATATGTTGTATGACGAGGTGGTCTTCCAGTGCCCCGTAGGCGCTGGTTCTTGGTCGTCTCCGGCATCGTCGTCCATACCGTCGATGTCTTCGGAGTCGTAGTCTAGCATGTCTGTTAAATCGTCGACAGTGGCTACAAAGTGGGTGGTGGGTGGGCTTTGAATTTCTTCGTCGTCCGCATCCCAACCATCCTGACCACAGTCCAGCCAGGGCTCTCCTGATAACGAGAGATACTTTAGCGAATTCAGGATGTCGCCAAAGGGTGAGTGCTGAAAGATGTCCGCAGCGGTGAACTCCATGATCGGCGCCCAATCGGATTCGCTTGACAGGGGCGCAGGAGGTTCGGAGTCCGGCGAGGAGTCCGGCACCTCGGAGTCACGAGCTTTGCAAAGGACAAGGTCAGTATTCTGCTCCATCGCCGTAGAAGTTGCAGCCCCCGAGGCGGTGTCCAGCCACCTGTCCTTGATCTACGCGGTCGGCTCCGAACTATGGGTCACAGCGGACTCATGTGCGGCCTCCAGGGTACTGTCCGGTGGCAGAGCTAAATCGTGCCCGTTGTGACAGTGCGGCACGCTCGGCTGTGGCTCGAATCCATCGAAGATCAAGTCTCCGGGATGTTAGCCGTGAAGTTTAGGCTTCCAAACCTGACTGATGGCTGGGGCGTAGCTTCGATCCGCTCCGGATGGCTGCTTAATTGGCCCGCGATGTAAAGCCGCCGAACACGAAGATCTGTCCGGGAAAAAGTCTCCCTCGACTTCGTTGTTGTTGATTGAAGAAGCCATCAAGCCTATCTGACGCGACACGAGGAACTCTCAATGAAAGCACCAATGTCGATTGTCAAACTGGCGGATCTCGGTAGGGGGTCCCAAAGCGTGCGTCTAGGCGGATGGTAACAGGAGACAAGGGACACGATGTTTTTACCTGTGTTGGGCCCTCTCGATGGAGGTAAAACCCTACTCCTCGCTTGATTGATATTGATGATATGGGTAGTACAAGAGTGGATCTACCATGAGATCAAGGAGGCTAAACCCTAGAAGCTAGCCTATGGTATGATTGTTGTAATGGTTGTTCGTCCTACGGACTAAAACCCTCCGGTTTATATAGACACCGGAGAGGGCTAGGGTTACACAAAGTCGGTTACAATGGTAGGAGATTTACATATCCGTATCGCCAAGCTTGCCTTCCATGCCAAGGAAAGTCCCATCCGGACACGGAACAAAGTCTTCAATCTTGTATCTTCATAGTCTTGGAGTCCGGCCGATGACGATAGTCCGGCTATCCGGACACCCCCTAGTCCAGGACTCCCTGACCCCTTCTGCAGTGTTTTCAGTGCCTAAAATACTCAAATATTCCAGAAAAAATCATACTAAATTTGCAGGGCATTTGGAGCACTTTTATTTTCGAACTATTTTTTTAATTCACGGATAATTCAGAAAACAGACGGATAATACTATTTTTGCTTTATTTATTCTAAATAATAGAAAGTAAAAGGAGGGTATAGAAGGTTGTGCCTTCTAGTTTCATCCATCTCGTGATCATCAAAATGAATCCACTAACAAGGTTGATCAAGTCTTGTTAACAAACTCATTCCGAATAACACGGAACGGGAGAAATTTCGAATAACACTAAGTTACCTCAACGGGGATATGAAAATCCCCAACAATAAGAATATCATACTTTTTCTTGACAGTAGGGAGAGGAAATTCAAAACCTCCAAAAATGATAGTTGGAACTTTTTCAATAGAATTGATGCTATGAACTTGAGATTGTTTCCTCGGAAAGTGTACCGTATGCTCATTACCATTAACATGAGAAATGGCATTGCCTTTGTTGCAATCAATAACAGCCCCTGCAGTATTAAGAAAAGGTCTACCAAGGATAATAGACATACTATCGTCCTCGGGAATATCAAGAATAACAAAGTCCGTTAAGATAGTGACATTTGCAACCACAACAGGCACATCCTCACAAATACCGACAGGTATAGCAGTTGATTTATCAGCCATTTGCAAAGATATTTCAGTAGGTGTCAACTTATTCAATTCAATTCAAGTCTACGATATAAAGCAGTTCTAACATAATTTCTTTTAATGGAGCATGGTATAGTTGGTACACCCGGATCTCCAAGTTTCTTTGGTATTCCACCCTTAAAAGTGTAATTAGAAAGCATGGTGGAAATTTCAGCTTCCGGTATCTTTCTTTTATTTGTGATGATATCCTTCATATACTTAGCATAATGATTTACTTTAAGCATATCAGTTAAGCGCATACATAAGAAAATAGGTCTAATCATTTCAGCAAAGCGCTCAAAATCCTCATCATGCTTTGAATTGGATGGTTTAGGAGGAAAGGGCATGGGTTTCTGAACCCATGGTTCTCTTTCTTACCGTGCTTCCTAGCAACAAAATCTCTCTTATCATAACGTTGATCCTTTGATTGTGAGTTATCAAGATCAACCGCAGGTTCAATCTCTACATCATTGTTTTTGCTAGGTTGAGCATCAACATGAACATTATCATTAACATTATCACTAGGTTCATGTTCATCACCTGATTGAGTTTCGGCATCAGAAATAGAAATATCATTGGGATTCTCAGGTGTGTCTACAGTAGGTTCACTAGAAGCATGTAAAGTCCTATCATTTTTCTTTTTCTTCTTTTTAGAATAACTAGGTGCCTCTAAATTATTTCTCTGAGAATCTTGCTCGATTCTCTTAGGGTGGCCTTCAGGATACAAAGGTTCCTGAGTCATTCTACCAGTTCTAGTAGCCACTCTAATAGCAAAGTCATTTTTATTATTTAATTCATCAAGCAAATCATTTTGAGCTTTGAGTACTTGCTCAGCTTGAGTAGAAACCATAGAAGCATATTTGCTAACGCGGTGAAGTTCATCTTTAACTCTAGCCAGATTATCGCCTACGCGTCCTATCTCGAAAGCATTATTCTTTAACTCTCTACCAACATAAGCATTAAAACTTTCTTGTCTAGCCATAAAGTCGTCAAATTCATCTAAGCATGGTCTATGAAATTTAGTAGAGGGGACTTCAACTTTATCATATCTATAGAGAGAATTTACCTTTACTACCTGTGTCGGGTTATCAAGACAATGTGGTTCTTCAGGCGGTATATTAAGACCATGTATTTCTTCAATAGGAGGTAAATTCTTAACATCTTCAGCTTTAATACCTTTTTCTTTCATTGATTTCTTTGCCTCTTGCATATCTTCAGGACTGAGAAATAAAACACCTCTCTTCTTCGGAGTGGGTTTTGGAATAGGCTCAGGAGTTGGCTCAATTGGTTCAGAATTACTTGAGGCGGCTCAGAAGAGTCCAATTATTTTCATTAGTCAACATATTATTCAATAGTATTTCAGATTAAATCGATCGTTCTTTCCCCGAAAACACAACCAGCACAACTATCCAAGTAGTCCTTGGAAGCATCGGTTAGTCCATTATAAAAGATATCAAGTATTTCATTTTTCTTAAGAGGATGATCAGCAAAGCATTAATAACGGAGATGTCTCCCCAAGCTTGTGGAGACTCTCTTCTTTAATTTGCACAAAATTATATATTTCCCGCAAGGCAGCTTGTTTGTTATGAGCATGGAAATATTTAGCAGAGAAGTAATAAATCATATCCTGGGGACTACGCACACAACCAGGAGCAAGAGAATTATACCAAGTCTTAGCATCACCCTTTAATGAGAACGGAAATATCTTAAGGATATATAAATAACGAGACTTCTCATCATTAGTAAACAGGGTGGCTATATCATTCAACTTGGTAAGATGTGCCACAACAGTTTCAGATTCAAGGCCATAAAAAGGATCAGATTCAACTAAAGTAATAATATCAAGATCAACAGAGAATTCATAATCCTTATCAGTAACATAGATAGGTGAAGTAGCAAAAGCAGGATCGGGTTTCATTCTAGCATTAAGAGACTGCTGATTCCATTTAGCTAATAGTTTCTTAAGATCATTTCTATCATTGCAAGCAAGAATTTCCATAGCAGCTGCTTCATTCATAACATAACCCTTAGGAACAACAGGTAATACATAATCATTGGGGGAACCTTCATCATCACTATCATCAATAATAGGTTCTTCAATATTTTCATTCCCCCTAACTCTAGCAAGTTGCTCATCTAGAAATTCTCCTAATGGCACAGTAGTATCACGCAAAGAAGTAGTTTCATCATGCAGAGCAGAAGTGGCATCATCAATAACCTGCGACATATCAGAATTCATAGCAGTAGTAGGTTTAGGTGTAGCAAGCCTACTGATAACTGAAGGAGAATCTAGTGCAAGGCTAGATGGCAGTTCCTTACCTCCCCTCGTAGTTGAGGGCAAAATAGTAGTTCGATCGTCTTTCAAGTTCTTCATAGTGATCAACATATATAAATCCCAAGTGACTCAGACAATAGAGCTATGCTCCCCGGCAACGGCGCCAGAAATTGGTTTTGATAACCCACAAGTATAGGGGATCGCAACAGCTTTCGAGGGTAGAGTATTCAACCCAAATTTATTGAATCGACACAAGGGGAGCCAAAGAATATTCTCGAGTATTAGCAGTTGAGTTGTCAATTCAACCACCCCTTGATAACTTAGTATCTGCAGCAAAGTGTTTAGTAGCAAAAGTGGTATGATAATAAAGGTAACAGTAGCAAAAGTAAAGATAAATGTTTTTGGGTTTTTCTAGTAGTTGTAACAGTAGCAACAGAAAAGTAAATAAGTGAAGAACAATATACGAAATGCTCATAGGCAATGGATCAGTGATGGATAATTATGCCGGATGCGATTCCTCATGTAATAGCTATAACATAGGGTGATATAGAACTAGCTCCAGTTCATCAATGTAATGTAGGCATGTATTCCGTAAATAGTCACACGTGCTTATGGAAAAGAACTTGCATGACATCTTTTGTACTACCCTCCCGTGGAAGCGGGGTCCTAGCGGAAACTAAGGGATATTAAGGCCTCCTTTTAATAGAGAACTAGAACAAAGCATTAGCACATAGTGAATACATGAACTCCTCAAACTACGGTCATCACCGAGTAGTATCCCGATTATTGTCACTTCGGGGTTGTCGGATCATAACACATAATAGGTGACCATAGACTTGCAAGATAGGATCAAGAACACACATATATTCATGAAAACATAATAGGTTCAGATATGAAATCATGGCACTCGGGCCCTAGTGACAAGCATTAAGCATAGCAAAGTCATAGCAACATCAATCTCAGAACATAGTGGATACTAGGGATCAAACCCTAACAAAACTAACTTGATTACATGGTAAATCTCATCCAACCCATCACCGTCCAGCAAGCCTACGATGGAATTACTCACGCACGGCGGTGAGCATCATGAAATTGGTGATGGAGGATGGTTGGTGATGAGGACAGCGACGAATCCCCATCTCCGGAGCCCCGAACGGACTCCAGATCAGCCCTCCTGAGAGAGATTAGGGCTTGGCGGCGGCTCCGTGTCGTAAAACGTGATGAAGCTTTCTCTCTGATTGTTTTCTCCCCGAACGTGAATATATGGAGTTGGAGTTGAGGTCGGTGGAGGTCCATGGGGCCGCGAGATAGGAGGCCGCGCCCTAGGTGGGGCGCCCCCCCTGTCTCGTGGATAGGCTGTGGGCCCCCTGGCATTAATTCTTTCGCTAAAAATTCTTATTAATTCCAAAAAGTGCCTCCGTGGATTTCCAGGACATTCCGAGAACTTTTCTTTTCTACACATAAAACAACATCATGGTAGTTCTGCTGAAAACAGCGTCAGTCCGGGTTAGTTTCATTCAACTCATGCAAGTTAGAGTCCAAAACAAGGGAAAAAGTGTTTGGAAAAGTAGATACATTGGAGACGTATCAGCGCCCAAGGGGGCCATGAGGCAGGGGAGCGCGCCCCTGACCCTCGTGGGGACCCCGTAAGGCAGTTGCTGCTCTTCTTTGGCCGCAAGAAAGCTAATTTTTGGAAAAAATTGTGGCAAAGATTTCAATCCAATCGGAGTTACGGATCTCCGGATATATCAGAAATGGTGAAAGGGCAGAATACAAGAACGCAGAAACAGAGAGAGACAGAGAGACAGATCCAATCTCAGAGGGGCTCTCGCCCCTCCCACGCCATGAAGACCATGGACCAGAGGGGAAACCCTTCTCCCATCTAGGAAGAAGGTAAAGGAAGAATAAGAAGATGGGGGGCTCTCTCCCCCTTGCTTCCGGTGGCGCCGGAACGCCACCGGGGGCCATCATCATCATCGCGATCTACACCAACAACGCCATCATCTTCACCAACATCTCTATCACCTTCTCCCATCTATATTCAGCGGTCCACTCTCCCGCAGCCCACTATACCCTCTACTTGAACATGGTGTTTTATGCTTCATATTATTATCCAATGATGTGTTGCCATCCTATGATGTCTGAGTAGATTTTTGTTGTCCTATCGGTAATTGGTGAATTGCTATGATTGGTTTAAGTTGCTTGTGGTTATGTTGCTGTCCTATGGTGCTCTCCATGTCGCGCAAGCGTGAGCGATTCCTGCTGTAGGGTGTTGCAATACGTTCATGGTTCGCTTATAGTGGTTTGCTTGAGTGATAGAAGCATAAACCCGAGTAAGGGGGTTCTGGCGTATGGGAATAAAGAGGACTTGATGCTTTAATGCTATGGTTGGGTTTTACCTTAATGGTCTTTAGTAGTTGCGGATGCTTGCTGGAGTTCCAATCATAAGTGCATATGATCCAAGAAGAGAAATTATGTTGGTTATGCCTCTCCCACATAAAACTTGCTATCGGTCTAGTAAAGTAGTCAATTTCTTAGGGATATTTTCACAACTCCTACCACCACTTTTTCACACTCGCTATATTTACTTTAGTGCTTCTTTATCTAAACAGCCCCTAGTTTATGTTTATGTGCTCTTTTTTATCTTGCAAACCTATCCAACAACACCTACAAAGTACTCCTAGTTCCATACTTGTTTTAGGTAAAGCAAACGTTAAGCGTGCATAGAGTTGTATCGGTGGTCGATAGAACTTGAGGGAATATTTGTTCTAACTTTGGCTCATCGTTGGGTTCGACACTCTTACTTATCAAAAGAGGCTACAATTGATCCCCTATACTTGTGGTTTATCAAGACCTTTTTCTCGCATACATAACTTCACACTCAAAATACCATGGGCATGGACGGAGGCACAGCTAGACCGTGGTCCACAATACGACTCAACCGCTCCTGGACCCGCATACTTTTACTATTTCTTTTTCTTTTCAGGTTTCTTTTTCCCCCCAGGCTTTTACCTGATAACCTGATCATCAGACCTATCAAGGGATGGATACACCAAGAAGGCAAGAAGCTTTGACGTACAAGGGAACCCCTAGGTGGTCTCTCCTAACGATCGTTATACCTCTTTTAAAAACGTGCACGCAGCTCGCCCTTCGTCGTGGCATGTCAAATAGCCCTATTTGCTTATTGCATTACTTGTAAAAATATGCCTTGACGTATTAATCAAATTAGAATGGAAAATAATTTGCGGCTCAATGTTTGCGGCGTCAGCTTATTACTTGATTTTTCCTTTCCTTTATATTCTTACCAATTGCGCCCGTACACTCTGGTATGCCTTACTTCACTAGGGGCTTCATCATACCCCACAATACGGCAATAAAGTCCGAACACTTTTACGGTGCAGTTCGTCACCCCGAACTTATAGCATTATATGCATCTGCTCCGAATCATGTCTTTGGTCAATAGTTGGGTTGCCTGGCTCTTGTGCTTACTACCTTACATTCCGCTATATCGGCTTGGGTAGTAAAGGGAGAACTATTGTGATTGTGTCCCGGTTCTTCCGGATGAGCTCCTTAGTAGAGAAAGCCGAAAACTGACTGTCATGATGCGGCAAGAGCCGGTCAGCTGTTCGAGAGGTTACAAATGTTTAGCGATTTTTTCCGCATTATGCGATGAATGAGTTTTTATCCGATCAGGCGTGTATAGCACCCCAAGTTTGGACTTCCGAACACCAGGGGCTGCGCCTAAATGTTTCTTGTCAAACTCCTATGGCTAAGTGAGAGTAATAAAGCCGCATAGTCCGATTGCTTGGTTCGTTGCGCTAAACACCTCCTTAAAGGACCAAAACCTTGCATAAAGAGTGTTTTGATTTATCCCTAACACCCCCGTACTACCTACGTGGGGGCAGAAGCCGACGACTGGCCAACTCTCAGATTTAATACAACAGCCGCACAGGAGGTAAAATTTTAAATAACAGACATTATATTACATAACGGATCTGCTTTATAGTACAGGAGATGATAACATGAGTGTATTCATGGGAATATGATATCCTTAGCACATTGCTCCGCCACAAGGCGGGATCCCTCTAGAACACTGTCAAAATACAGTTGGGGTGTGCGGTGCTCCTTGCCCGCGGGCGGTCCCTCGGTCATCAGCTTCGTGGCATCCATCTTCGCATAGTGCATGTTGGCGCGGGCAAAGGCCATTCGCGTGCCTTCGATACAGACCGACCGCTTGATGGCATCAAGCCGAGGGCAGGCACTGACAAGCCGCTTCACGAATCCGAAGTAGCTGCTGGGAATGGCTTCGGCAGGCCATAGCCGGATTATCAAATCCTTCATGGCTAGTTCGGCTGCCCTATGCAGCTCGACCAGCTATTTCAGCTGATCGCTAAAGGGCACTGGATGTTCTGGTGCAAGGTATTGCAACCAGAACAGCTTCTCCGTAAAACTCCCCTCTTCGGCTCGATAGAATTCCGCAGCATCTGACACGCGACGCGGCAGATCCGCAAACGCCCCTAGAGAACTCCAAATCCGGGTCAGTAAAAGGAACCTTTCCTTCACATATCTGCTCTGCATAATAAAAGCCTTACCCGCCGCGATCTTCTTGGCCGCTTGGATTTCCTAGAGGGCACCTTGGGCTTCGGCCCGGGCATCGTGTGCGCTCTGGCGGGCCTTAGCATGTTTGGATTCTTGCTCCTTAAGGTCGTGCTCCAAGGACTCACACTTCTTGACGGTGTCCTGGAGCTCTTGCTGGACCTCACTGACCCGGGCCTCATGCTTTTCGCGTGCGGCTCGCTCCTTGGACGCTTTGTCCTCGGCCTCGGCCAACGCCTTCTTGAGGGCCTCTACTCTGGTCGTTGCCCCTAATAAATTTCATGGCACTTTAGTCAGCATGAATCATTCATCCTTCCTGAATATACACAAGGTTACTGCATACCTTGACTGTCCTCCAGCTGCTTCTTCACGCGACCGAGCTCGTCCTGAGCCTGCTCCAGACTCTGCTTCAGTCCGGAGACTTCCATAGTATGAGAGGTCGCAGCCAGCAGCGATGCCTGCTCATTCACATAGACATGTTAGATTAGAGTCTTCCGAAAATTATTTGATTCGTTGTTCGGTTTTTCTTTCTGAACACCGGACAGAGTATCAGGGGCTACTGTCTATACTGTGACATTCTTTTTATAGTTGCATTGCTTACCTCAAAGCCTGTTAGAAGGCTAGTGCACGCTTTGGTCAGTCTACTCTTCATGGACTGGATCCTCTCAATCACCGTACCCATAAGGGTACGGTGTTCGTCCACAATGGAAGCACCTTGCAACACTTCCAACAAACTGTCCGGTGCCTCTGGATAGACAGAGGTCACTGATGGAGTAAGCGCACCTCCCTCGTTTGAAAGAGGCGGCCTGCCTAATTCCGGAGCCGCTTGGGTCTCCGGAACTATATTCGGCTGTGGGCCAATTTGGATATGGCCCCCACCATCGGTGTCCATGGGGGCTTGCTCCCCCATGTGTTCGGCAACTGAGGCTTCACCCTCTGGCGCCTCCCTGATGGCCTCCGGATTCTCTCTCGGGCCGGGGATCCTTCGAGACGACGCGTCGGCACCATCCAGGTCCCTGGGAGAGGAGGCCGATGGAAGGGTCCCGCTGTCCATCGCCGCCGGATCCAGCGAATCCTCTGAAGACAAGGACCGCTCGAGGTTGGACTGAGCCGGACTGCAAATGCGTAATTTAGCACATTAAAACAATGAAGTAAAGAGTTCGGATACATGAATGTGTTCGGACACTTACGGTTTGGTCAGGGGATTCTCTCTGGGCTCCGACTCCCAGCTGCTGTCGGTGGCCGCTGCGGAGCTATCCGGAAGGGAGGTTTTACCCTTCGTGGACGCCTCGGCCTCCAGACGCATGGAGGCCGTCCTATTATTCCTCCCCCTGCCGGGGGGAGTGGCTTTCTTCTTCCTCCTTGTCGGTGTCAAAACCGGCGGATCTCGGGTAGGGGGTCCCGAACTCTGCGTCTAGGCGGATGGTAATAAGAGACAAGGGACACGATGTTTTTACCCAGGTTCGGGCCCTCTCGGTGGAGGTAAAACCCTACTCTTGCTTGATTAATATTGATGATATGGCTAGTACAAGAGTAGATCTACCACGAGATCAAAGAGGCTAAACCCTAGAAGCTAGACTATGGTATGATTGTTGTTCGTCCTACGGACTAAAACCCTCCGGTTTATATAGACACCGGAGAGGGCTAGGTTACACAGAGTCGTTTACAATGGTAGGAGATCTACATATCCGTATTGCCAAGCTTGCCTTCCACGCCAAGGAAAGTCCCATCCGGACACGGGACGAAGTCTTCAATCTTGTATCTTCATAGTCTAGGAGTCTGGCCAAAGATGATAGTTCGGCTATCCGGACACCCCCTAGTCCAGGACTCCCTCAGTAGCCCCTGAACCAGGCTTCAATGACGACGAGTCCGGCGCGCATATTGTCTTCGGCATTGCAAGGAGGGTTCCTCCTCCGAATTCTTCATAGAAGATTTTGAACACAAGGATAGTGTCTGGCTCTGCAAAATAAGTTCCACATACCACCGTAGAGAGAATAACATTTACACAAGTTCAATCTGCTAACGTATTTCATGGCGTGACATCACAAAACGACCAAGCCTTTATTCGAATTATTTTTACTGTTCCACCTCAGCGCGTTTAGCGAAGAGGTTTCCTTGGCACGTCTTGTCAGAGCAGAGATCGTGTCCCCTTATTCCGGGATTCTCATCAATACGGGTGTGGGTAACCGAACCGTGCCATTGATTATGACGCTTGGGAGATAAGCGAGTTTTACCAGGCTGGTGGGGACACATAGTTTCGCCCGTCCATATAAGGGGATAAGGATCCACCTTTTTACCCACGCCTTCTTCCTCCTTTGCTTATCCATTTCCGCGTACTCGAGCTCCAGCGCCCAAGTCCGCACATCTCGCCTTAACCTTTCCCAGCCATGTCCGGAGCGGGAGGCAAGTGGATGGCCTCCTCCGTCACGTAGGGGCACATCAAAAAGTTGAGGAAAGCCGGATACCTGCACAACGACATTGCGCACCGGCCTCCAGACGAGGGGCAGCTCATCCCCACCCCCAGGCCCCATGAGAGGGTGGTGTTCCTTCCCCATTTCCTCCGCAGACTGGGCTTCCCACTCCACCCATTTTTCTGGGGGCTCATGTTCTACTACGGCATGGATTTCCACGATCTGGCCCCGAATTTCATCCCCAACATCTCAACGTTTATCGTTGTGTGCGGGGCCTTCCTCCGCATCAAACCCCACTTCGGCTTATGGTTGAAGACCTTCAATGTCAAGCCGAAGGTAGTGGGCGGCCAGCAGGCGGAGTGCAGAGGCGCCATGGTGGGCAAGATGCCCAACGTCACATGGCTCGAGGGAGCCTTCGTGGAAACCATCAATGGGTGGCAATCGGGGTGGTTCTACATCACCGAGCCGCGTGACCCTGAATGGGCAGCGGCCCCCGCATTTTGATCTGGCATCCCCACACGGCTCACCTCCTGGAAAGAGAAGGGCCTGACATGGGGTGATTTGGAAGAGCTGACCGGACTCCAAACCTGCGTCCAAAACCTTGTGAACAAGAAGATCAAGCTCGTCAACGCAGTCCAGGTCATGCTCATCCGCCGGATCCTCCCGTGCCAACAACGGGCTTTCAACTTGTGGGAGTTTGATCCGGCACAGCACCAAACCTTGAGCATGCTCTTCGACACTACGTACGAAGACGCCTGGAGAGTGCTGTTCAAGGGCGCCGAGGCTCCCGCATCCGCGACCGAAGATCGCGGATTCAGCTCGCAGCGTCAAGCCGGCGAGGTAAGCTATTTTACCCTTTACGGGACACTTGTTTTTCATAGTTTGACTCTATGCGGGATCTAAACTCCCTTACCTTTGACAGGCCTGGCGGAGAAGTCCGGCAGGTTAAGCGCCTGCTCCTTACTGAAGACCCAGCGGACGCCTCGATTGACGGGGTTGCTGGTTCCGGCGCCTTACGTGGTGCCGGAGAAGAAGGCCAAGAAGAAGGCCACGGGAACCTGAAAGAGTTCCCGGCATCAGGTGTTATCGGACTCATCGTCCGATGACTCCGAGGCGGACTCCTCCCGTGAAGACAAGGAGGAGAAAAAGGAGGCTTCTCCCCCAGCGGGGGGAGAGAAGAAAAGGAAGGCCTCCCCAACTGGGGAGGCCGGAGGGTCCAAGAAGGGAAGGACCCTTCCTCCGGACTGTTCCACCAACGCCGACGATGGCGAAGAGGAGTGGCCCTCGAGGGCCAAGCCCCTGGCGAGATCATAAGTGTCCGGATTCTAGAATAACTCATGATTTTTCTTTTGTCGCGTAGTGTCTTCTAACGCCGAATACAACCATGTAGCCCGCCCAAGGACGAGCACCCCGCTTCGTCGAGCGGCTCGCCGAATTCGTCAGATGTGAATAGCACTTCACTTTCGACCGCCTCCTCCCCTTGTGACGCAGACGATGCTGCGGTGGAGTCCCAAAAGGGGACCGGCCAGGAGAAGGAGGAGGTCCCAGAGGTGCCGCAAAGCAACCTCCCGGACATTGGGCATGAGGGGGATCAACCCCCAAAGGGTTCTGAGTTTGGCCTCGGGCGGACTCGCACCGAACCTTTAGTGGTTCCGAGTCCGTGGCGCCCTTCGTAAGAAGGGCGAGCGTGACGCCGATGACCTCCGCCCAACCGAGGCACGGATAATTGCTGGAGGCGCTTAACGGCGCCTCCATCAGCGAGGAGCACCGCACTGTTATGAGTGCGGTGATCCGAGAAGTTCATCCGCCAAGAGCGGGCTGGATCAAGCTGTACCATCCTTCTAACAGGCTTTGAGGTAAGTTTTAAAATATGTAATAATATTACGCATAGACGGTAGCCCCGATGCTCGGTTTGGTGTTCGGAAAGAAAAGCCGGGCGAGGATCTAAAAGATATACGCAGGAGTCTAACATAAGCATGTCAATATGGGAATGCAGGCTGCTGCTTGCTGACCTCTGACCGCCTTGCGGAGGTCAATGCATTGAAGCAGAGCCTCGAGCGGTCCGAGAACGAGCTTGCCCGTGCCAAGAAGCAGCTCGAGGACGAGGAAGGTAAGTAATACCTTATTAAAGTAATACCTTATAGAAAGGATTTGGTTGCAAAAATGACAGGAATAACGTGAGTGTTGCAGGGGCCACGAACGAGGTGGCGACCCTGAAGGAAGCGGTGTCCAAGGCCGAAAGCAATGCGGCCGCGGAACGCACCGAGCGAGAGAAGCAGGAGGCGCGGGTGGTGGAGGTGCGGCAAGAACTCCAGGCTCTCGTGGAAAAACACGAGAGTTTGGAGCGTGACTCGAAGACTCGAGAGTCCGAGCTCGCCTCGGCTCTTGAGAGTGCCAAAGCCACTAAGGCCGAAGCCCAAAAAGACCTCCAGGAAATTGAGGCGATAAAAAGATAGCGGCGTGTAAGGCATTCTTCATGCAAAGCAAGCATGTAAAAGTGAATTATCTGTTACTTACCCGAATTCGGAGCTCTCCAGGAGCATTCGCAGATCTGCCCCATAATGTGTCCGATGCTGCTGCGTTCTACAAGCCGAGGAGGGGAGCTCGATGGAAAAGGTGTTCTGGTCTCAATATGCTGAGGCCGGACATCCGGTGCCCCTGAGTGACCAGCTGAAGTAGCTGGTCGAGCTCCACGAGGTGGCCGAACAGGCTATGAAGGGCCTCATAGTTCGGCTGTGGCCTAAAGAAGCCATGCCTAGGAGCTACTTCAGTCTGGTGCGGCGGCTGGTGGACACCTGTCCATGGATCGAAGTCATCAAGCATTCCGTCTGCATTGAAGGTGCCCGTCGGGCCCTTGCCCGCGCTAAAGTGCACTCGGGCAAGATGGACGCCGAGAAGCTTGTGACGGACGCGCCACCGCCGGGCAAGGAGTATCGCACACCCGAGATGTACTATAAGGGTGTCCTGAAGGGTGCCCACCTTATAGCGGGTGAGTGCTCCAAAGATGTAATTTTTGAGTAGACTCACATTTGTTATCCTGTGCACTGAAAACTTTGTTCATATGCGCTAAGCAACGCTTGTTAATTTAAAATATTACCTTCTGTGCGGCCGTTTATCAAATTTGAGAGATGGCAAGTTGTTGGCTTTAGCCCTCATGCCACGAGTGCTGGGGTGTTCGGGATAAACTTGAGCGCTCTTGTTCCCATTTTTGGGTCCTTCGAGGGAGGCGCTCAACACAACGAACCAGGCAACCGGACTTACAATGCTTGAACACTCCCACTTAGTCATAGAATTCTATAATTTTAAATTTCGGCGAAGCCCCTAGTGTTTGGAAGACCGAATTCGGGGCGCTATCCACGCCTGGGCCGGACAAAGCCGGCTCCTCGCTCTAAGCGGCATAAGTCTTTAGGGACTCGAAAAAACCTCTCGAACAGCGACCGGCTCTCGCCCTATCATGGAGGTCAGTTTTAGCTTTCTCCACTGAGGTGCTCAACCCAGATCAACTGGGGCACTATCGCAGTGGTTCTCCCAGCGCTACCTTAGCCGATATAACGGAACATAAGGTACCAAAACATGGGAGCCGGGCAAACCCAACTATTGACCCAAGACATGATTCGGAGCCGATGCATATAATGTTATAAGTTCGGGGTGCCGCACTTGTGAAAGTGTTCGGACTTATCACACCATATTTCGGGGAAATTAAGCCCCTGGTGTATTTGGCCGTACCAAAGCGTACGGGTGCAACATGTCATAAGTGAACATGTATAGATAGAAAAAGGAATGCAATAATAGGCAAAAAGCGATGCATTGTTTATTCAAAAAGTACTGCAATGAAAGCAGAACGATACAAATAGTGCGATAAGCAAGGGATGGGACTATTTAACATGTCCCCCTCCAGGGGTAGGCTGCGGGATGGTATGTAAAACAGGTATACTGCTCGTAATAGAGACCACCTGCACACTCGGTGTAGCTTTTCTGCTTCCCTGGCTGTTGCATCGTGAGTTCGGCAATTCTACTGTCAGACAGGGCTTCTGGAAAACGGAGTCCTGCGAATAAGAAAAAAAAAAGAATGACACAATTGGGAACCCCTAGTGCAGTTGAGCCACTCTCCGGGCATGCCATGGTCGTGCCCCTACCCATATGCCCATGGTATCTCGGGCGTTATCTTGGTCTCGCGATTTCATGAGGGTTGGGTTAGCCGCATTACTCTGGCGATGCTTTCGGAGCGTGCAGCGGTCTTGTTGTAGGTTACTCCGGGCACGCTTGACGGTGTCCGGCCGCTTAACAGCCGGACTTGAGAATTGCCTTAAGAGGCTGCTTTGTACTTCCGCCACAAGAGCCGCTGTATGCTCCTCCATCCGGAGAGAGCGTTCGGTGTTTCCGTTGACCGTAATGACTCCTCGAGGGCCTGGCATCTTGAGCTTGAGGTATGCGTAGTGTGGCACCGCATTGAACTTTGCAAATGCGGTTCGTCCGAGCAGTGCATGATAGCCGCTGCGGAACGGGACTATGTCAAAGATCAACTCCTCGCTTCGGAAGTTATCCGGGTTCCGAAGACCACTTCAAGTGTAACTGAGCCTGTATAGTTAGCCTCTACACCTGGTATGACGCCTTTGAAGGTCGTCTTTGTGGGTTTAATCCTTGAGGGGTCTATGCCCATCTTGCGCATTGTATCCTGATAAATCAGGTTCAGGCTGCTGCCGCTGCCGGGGAAACGATCCACGGTGATGTCGGGGAAACGATGCACGGACACCTATGGGGCTGCGGACGGGCCCCTTCGGTCGGCGGGGGCGGAGTCACCTGAAGAGCGGATCGGCGAAGCACACGGCGATTACCCAACCCGAGCTCTCCGGAGATAATACTCCTCTTGTTGCATGTCCGAGTGTATTGATTTTTCGCTCGGGAGCGCTGAGTGCTCTGATACACACTAGCTGCTAACGAGACCGGCGTGAGTGTTTTCTGGTTTGAACCCCCTCACGTTGCGCATGGGCCTCCTTTTATATGCTCTGGGGTCACCGACAGGTGGCAACGTAGACAAGGGTAAAAATGGAAAAGGAATTGCGGTTGGTACAACTACTTGTACAGTGTATCATACCTAACCCTGACGGCAGGGGACAAAGGCATTAAATGCCCGTCTGTGTCGCCCAAACAGTGCAAGAAAAGGACCGTCAGGGGCGCCACCGCTTGCCATGAGGGCAATCTTGTCAGCGCCGCTTGCCACCGCGCACCCCTGGCTGCACAGCCTCTTGCCCGCGTCTTGGCGTGGGAAAGTCGAGCGACACGTTGGTGGATGTCTTTGGAGCGCTGGTCAGTGGTAGCTTGTCGCGGCAAGTGCCTTGCCGCGGTCGTTGCCTTATCGCGCCCGCACTTGTCGCTCGCCGGGCCTTGCCGGGACGCGTGGCGCATCGCAGCAAGTTCCTTGAGATGCCTTGGTTGGCCTTCCCGGCAAGCTCCTCTTGCCGGGGTCTTGTCTCCTTGACTTAAACACTTTGTTCTTGAATGGCTCCAAAGGAACCACGGAGGACCTTGGCGGTCACCCGCAAGCCTGCGTGAGGGTTCTGATTGCCCGTGCACAAGTTCGGGATACCAGGGTACCCCTACTCTAGTACACCGACAGGAGCCCCCGGGCCTGGGCCACACACGGTGCCGAGCGCTGTTGGGCCAGGCCCAAAACAGGGCACGGGCACGCGCGGCCTGGGTTACACCGTATCTTACTCCGTATCCACCGCGCCCTCCCCTAACGGCACGCGTTGAATGTGGCGTCGTGGGAGAGATCGTGGGTGGTATCTTTATTCGGAAAAACGGAACGTCCCCCCCTTTATAAGAAGGTGAAATAGGGGCAGTTCGCCCACCTTGCCATTGTTGTTCCAAACTCAGAAATCTCCGCCGCTCCCCCCTTCTGAAAGAGAGTAGCGCTCCGCCCCCCATCGCCACCAGCACCACCAACGCCGTCGATCCCCCCCGCCACCTCCGCCATGGCTCCGAAAGCCGGCAAGGGGGAGGCCGTGAAGACGACCGAGGCGCAGCGGCTCGCGGCGCTACGAAAGGAGCGGACAACCTTCCCCCCCACCCCATCTCGCCGCGAAGGAGCTGAGGGAGTACTACTACCTCTTCTGGTCAACGGAGACGCGAGCGCATCCGCGCACGAAGGTACTCTCCGCCGCCGCTTCGGAACGAGCTCCGAACGGATATCCCTTCTTCGTGTTGTTCTTCTACTGCGGGCTCTGCCTGCCTTTCTCCGAATTCTTCTATGATATTATGAACACCTATGGGTTCCACCTCCTTGACTTCACCCCCAATGCCGTTCTGACCATGGCAGTTTTCGCACATCTTTGCGAGAACTTTGTCGGAGTCCACCCAAATGTAGCTCTTTTCCGCCACTTCTTTATGCCCCGAGTCGAGAGAGGAGAGCCTTTATCCGGCGGAATCACCTGGATCTCGAGGGCCGGCAAGAAGGAAGCTTATCTGGAGGGAGAGCTCCGCGGCAAGTGGGAGGAATGGAGAGCAGACTGGTGCTGGATTGTCGAGGAGAACCCGCAGCCGTTTACCGCCCAGCGCCAAGCCCCAGTAGCGCGCGGCAACGATTGGAGTAGCGTGGTCCCGGAAGATGATAGGCTGAAGATTGCCCTCACCCGGATCCTACGCCTCAGGCTTGCCTGGCTCACTGTAGGCGCCGTTGGCGAAGATTTCCTTCGTCGCTGCATCGCCTCCCTGCAGGAGAGGAGGAGACCCGCCTGGGAGTTCGGGGGTCCGGCGGACATCATGAGGCTGCGCCCGGGCCTCAATTTCAACTTCACGGTCTTGGAACTGGATGCGATGCTCAAGGAATTGTTCAAGCACGACCCTCAACATCACGAATGGTTCAGGTTGCCGAAGGGTGTCGTTCCGCTGTGCAACAACTCCTCGCTCGACCGCATCTGTGCAATGATGCCACTGTGCGATTCGCATGGACTTGTCCCCACTTGGCAAGAGCCTGCGGATGACATCGTGCAGGAGTTCTTCGACGGCTTGGTGGAAGTGGCGGTCCGCGCCGATGAACAGAAGAGCCTCACCCGCAACACCACCGATGCGGAGATGCAGCGCGTCACCACTAGGGCGGAAGAGGCGGCGGCAGCCGCTGCCGCGGGCGAGTTTGGGTTCACAGTGGAGGAGGCAGAGGCAGCAGAGGCGCCAAGCCTTGCCGAGCGAGAGTGGCTTGCCGGCGAAGAAGAGCTTGCCGAGCCTGAAGCCGAGTCGAGCGAGCCCGCCGAGGGTGCGAGTGGCTCGTTGGAGACCGATTCCTCTTTCTCCTCATCCTCAGACAGCCCGCCGCAAGTAGAGCCCCGAGCTCCACCAAGAAGGCGTCTCCGCAAGGCCGGGGACGTAGCTGGGCGGCAGACAAGTCAACAGCCGCCGTGCCGTGTGACGCGCTCCACCGTGACAAGCACTGTTGCCGCGGGAGTGCCTCACGCCGCAGTAATCGGAGCGGGTCCTCCGGACCGCCGCTTCTGCCTGCCGCTGCCCCGCCAAGCGGTTAAGGAGCCCACCTCCGCTCGCGCCCAAGGTGGGCGGACTTGACCTCTCGCGCTCAGCTCCGACGAGGAAGAAGGAGAGTAAGATTCCTTGTTGTACTTGTAGTTCTTCAATTCTAGCTGTTTTGTCTTGTATCTGACTTGCTTGACTCTGAACTCATTCCTTTTCAGGACTCTGGCCCAGAGAGCGGCGAAGAGAGCCAAGGTCCCGGTGATCGTTATCGAGGACGAACCCACCATGACAAAGCAGGGGCGGTCCGAGACCATCTTGCCGACCGCAACCATTCTCAGCAGTAGCAGCCCAAGAGCTCCCCAACAGAAGTATATGGTTTACTTCCCACTGTTAGGCGCGCATGGGTGCTCTTTATTTGCTAACATCTGACTCTTGGTTTGTGTAGGAGCAGAGCAGCCTCACCAGGAGCATCCGGAAGCCGCCCCCGACATGACATCTACTTCGACTACACCGCCAAGGGATGGTTCCCCGGCAAGGGAGCGCTCTCCGGCAAGGGAGAAGTCTCCAGCAAGGGAAAGTTCTCCGGCAAGGGACGGCACCAGCGATCCCCCGGTGGCGGAGACCGTGACTGCAGAACCCAGCACAGGTAATCCTCTTGCTTGAAAACTTCCCTTGGGTCCTTCTTCTTCTGGTTTTCTTTTTGGATATTTGCTTGACTTTTATCCCTTTTCCGGCCGCTAGATCCGCCTTCCACGGAGCCGATGGAGACCAAGGTTGTCAACGAAGAGAACGCGCGCGGCAATACCAACGATGCCGCCGCCACCGAAGAAGAGGCCGGCGCCGATGATCCTGCCGGCGAGGAGGCCGCCAAGGCTGCCGCCGCAGGAGCCGGCGAGGGATCTGGCGATCGCACTGACGGCCCTGAGGCCGCAGGAGCGTCAGGCGCTACGCCGACCGCCAACCCTCCGCCACTGCCGCAGTGTCAGGCTCCGAAGAGCCACAGCCCGGCGCCTATTTGAAGGCCGGCGATGGTGTCTTCATCAATCTCCCCTGGGCGTCAAGCTCCAGGGCACCGGTTGAAGGAGAACCCTTTGATGGAGAAGTGCTCGCCTCCGCTGGGCTGATGCTGGTCAATGCGCCGAGCAGCAGCAGCAGCGAGTCTGAGGAGGAGCAGCTGGTGCGGAAGTTGGTGTCACTCTACCGCGCTCGGTAGGCCAAGCTGGAATCCCGAGAAGCGCTTGTCGCGAGGGCGGGAGTGGACATCGAGAAGCACGCGGAGGAGCTCCGGAGTCGTAACTAGGAAGCCCTCCGGTCCCTTCCAGAGGAGCGGGCGTAACTCGCCGAGGCGCGGAAAGCCTTCCTCCTCGAGAAGGCCGAAGCTGAAGAGCAACAGCGCCTTGTCGCCGAGGAGCTATTTGCGCGGGAGGGCGAGTTGGCGCAGCGGAAGGTCAATCTTGACAGCCATGAGGAGGAGCTTGCCGCGCGCGAGCAAACATTCGGCGGGGCTCTCAAGGAAGCAGAGGATGCTGCCGCAGCTGCCGAGGCCGCCAAGAAGGAGCTGGAGACGAAGGTGGCGCAGCTGGAGGCCGATCTCAAGGCGAGGGGTGAAGAGCTTGCCGCGCTCAAGCGTGAACGCGAGAAGGACGCCTACAACCTTGGCGAGCTACAGGGTAGTCTCGCCGAGAAGGGCAAGGAGCTTAGCGCCGCAAGGACTCAACGCGATCTTGAGCTGAAGCTGGCTACTCGACCAAGACGCCGGACGGCGCCAGGAGCAGGAGGTGGCCTTGAAGGAGGAGATCAAGGCCAACGGCATCTGGCCGACGAGGGCCGCCGAAACCCAGAACACTTTTAGGGAGACAGTGGAACTCTGGACAGAGGGTCTCGTGAATATCGCCGCAGTTATTGACGGGGAGCTGGCGCAGCTGGGGATGGAGGATTTCGGGTATCCCTCCGATGAGAACCTCCAACCCAGCGCCAAGCTCACCCTGTTCTTCAAAGGCGTGGCGACGGCCCACCAGCGACTCCGGGAGAGAATCCCAAAGCAGCTGGCCGACAAGTTGCGCCAGATCTGTGCGGGAGTTCTTCAAAAGGTGTTGGTGAAGGTGGCCTTCCGCAACCCGGGCCTCAACCACACCAATGTCCTCAAGAAGCTGCCGCCGGATACTGATCTGGAAGCGCTGAAGACCCTTGTTGCACCCATTGTGGACAAGTTGAGCGAGATCAAGAGGGTTGAGGGCGATCGCGTAGATTAGGCCGCCCGTTTTCTCCTTTTCTTGTTGCTGCTGGTTATGTTACAAGAACAATCTATTAGAGCTGCGACAAGCTATCTTGTAATATAACTTTATTTTGGGTATCGATTGCTATGTTATTTCCTTTACTTGATCCCTTCCTTTGTATGTTTTCGCCCTACGCATTTAGGGAACTTGTTGGCGTAGGCACCCTTGCCGCGAGCGCTGAGTGTGGGACGTCAGCAGCCTGCTGGCGGTGCCGCCACCGACAAGAAACCTTGTCGCAACTAGTTGCAACTCACTTAAGTTGTTGAGCGGACTCGAAACAAAGTAAGGGCGCAACTAGCTATGAGTTGGTTCCTCCGCGCACAGGTTTTCCATACAAAGTACGATCGTTCGAGGAAGATAACTTAAAAAAAATTAAAACTGATTGCTCAAACTTTGGCAACTTAGCTTTTCTGTCGTTTGCTTTCCGGTAAGGAGAAACTTTCTTGAACGACGCCTGGTCCACACCATTATCTTCTCCTTCCCCCCCGGCAAACTTGTGGGCGAGGGAACCTTCCTTTCTTTGAGAAAAAGAAAGAAGAGAAAATAAAGATATGGAGCCTAATGGCTCGTTATTGCTTACCGGGGGTAGGTGCTGCACAAAGTGTCAGATAACACATGCAAAAAATAGAGAGCATGAAATTGACAAGATGTGCGGAGCACATGAGCTTTATTTATGCACGGGGTCTGCGCCCGGCTTTGTACAAAGGATTACATGCAACAGCGGCAAGACTTGTACAAAAGGTGGTTGCCGGAACAGGTCCCGGCAACCGCGCCTTACGGGTAAAATTTACGAAGATGCTCAATGTTCCAGGAGTTGCTCACCGGAGTGCCATCTTCGGTCTCAAGGCGGACAGCGCCAGTCCTAGTGACTCGTTTCACCCGGTACCTTCCCACTTCGGCGTCAACCGTCAACTTGTTGGAATTCTTGGCGGACTGAACGCGCCGAAGAACAAGGTCGCCTTCCTTGAGACTTCTGGCATTAACTTTGCGGCTACGGTAGCGGCACAAAGCTTGCTGGTATCGAGCAGCTCGTACAGCGGCCTGAAGACGGTCTTCCTCAAGGAGCAGTGCGTCATCTTGTCGCAGTTGCTCTTGCTCAAGCTCATCATAAGCGAGCACTCGAGGCGACCCGTATACAAGTTCCGTGGGGAGAACTGCCTCTGCTCCATTGACTAGAGCGAAAGGTGTCTGGCTAGTGGCTCGATTTGGCGTCGTGCTGATCGACCAAAGAACCACCGGCAGCTCCTCAATCCAGTTCTTTCGGCACTTGTGCAGCCTGTCGAAAGTCCTGGTCTTGAGCCCGCGCAGCACTTCAGCATTTGCCCTCTCCGCTTGACCGTTGCTTCTCGGGTGAGCAATAGAAGCGAAGCAGACCTTGCCGCCAAGATCTTGGACGTAGTGTATGAAGGTGCGGCTCGTGAATTGCATGCCGTTGTCGGTAATGATCCTGTTAGGGATCCCGAAACGGCAAACAATCGACCTGAAGAACTTAACTGCTGACTGTGCTGTCACCTTCCTCACTGCTTCCACTTTTGGCCACTTTGTGAACTTGTCGATTGCAACGTACAAGTACTCAAAGCCCCCGACAGCTCGGGGAAAGGGGCCGAGGATGTCGAGCCCCCAGACCGAAAATGGCCAGGATAAAGGGATCGTCTGGAGAGCTTGAGCTGGCTGGTGTATCTCGCTTGAATGGAACCGAACGCTTCACACTTGGTTACTTGTGCGCTTGCATCTGGAGGGCTGTCGCCAAAAGAAACCTTGCTGGAATGCTTTGTCGGCAAGTGCTCTTGGCGCCAATGTGGTGACCACATATGCCTCCATGTATCTCTCGCCAACAGCTGTTGTCCGCCTTCCCGGGAATACACTTCAATTTCACACCGTTGAGTCTTCTTCATGCATGTGTGTTGTCGACAAACTGGTACATACTTGACTGCCGGGCTACTCTTTCCGCTTCTTCTTGCTCTTCGGGAAGTTCTCCTGTCTGAAGGAAACTGACAATCCACTATGCCCATGCTGGAGCTTGTGGCTCGACAACAAGGACTAAAGGCACATATGCTGCTACGGGAACATCTGCTTCTACAGCGAGAACCTGCGGCTCAGCCGGAGCTAGACGTTCCCCAGCAAGCTTGCCGGAGCAAAACTTGTCGGGAGCGTCTGCTTCAACGGAACAAACCCTAGGGCTTGCCGGAGCAGACTGCTCCTCAGCACCCTTGGAGTTGATCTTGGGGACCTTCTTGGCGGCGACTTCGGGGAGCTCTGCCGGAAAATAGTCACCAGAAATCAACTTCCTCTTCTTGCTCTGTCCAGTTGATGGTGTTACGGACGGTTGAGTCAGTTTGAGCACAAAGATCCCTGGTTCCACAGGTAACTTAAGTGCGGCGCACTTTGACAGTCCATCGGCAATGTCGTTCTGAGCTCTTGGAACATGCTCCATCTGTAGGCCGTCAAAGTGTTCCTCCAACTTTCTCACCTCATCAACATAAGCTTCCATCAATGGACTCTGATAATTCTTGTTCACTTGGCGGACGACAAGCTGCAAGTCACCCCTGACAATGAGCTTCTTGATCCCAAGGTTTGCTGCGATCCTGAGACCGACAAGCAAACCTTGATACTCTGCAGTATTGTTCGTTGCTTGCTCCTTGGGAAAGTGCATCTGGACTACATATTTGAGGTGCTCTCCGGTGGGGGCAACAAGTAGCACGCTCAAGACCGGGCGCTTTGCAGCGAGAAGGCACCATCAAAGTACATCAGCCACTCTTTGCTTGCTTCCTTGACGGGATGCTCGCTTCGAATTTCTTCATCCGTGTTGGCGCCCACTCGCTATGAATTCTGCCAATGCTCGCTCGATAGTTGAAGTGCTCTCAAACTTGAGGCCAAAGCTTGACAGTTCTAGTGCCCACTGACAATCCCGCCTGCTTCGGATTCTGCAAAGATCCTCTTCAGCCGGAAACGAGTGACAACTATGATCTCATGTGCTTGGAAGTAATGGCGCAGCTTTCTTGAGGCAATGAGAAGGCCGAAAAGCAATTTCTGCACACCAGAGTACCTTGACCTAGCCCCCTGCAGAAGGGGACTGACAAAGTAAACTGGGCGCTGCACCATTCTCTTCTGCATCACCTCATGCGTCTGCGCAGATTCATCTTTGTCGGGACCAGAGCTTGCCGGCGAAGCCCCCTGCTTGTCGCTGGATGTATCTGCCGTGGTTGCTAGCTCATCATCTGCCTCCCTCTCCGCTACTAACGCATCACTAACCACTTGATTGCTTGCCGCTATATATAGCAGCAACTTCTCTTGCAGCTTAGGTGCGACAAGTGTTGGAGTGGAGGACAAGTATCTCTTCAAGTCCTGCAGCGCAGCCTCCGCTTCCGGAGTCCATTTCATTGGACCTGCCTTTTTCAATATTTTGAAAAATGGCAGGGTGCGCTCAGCAGACTTAGAGATAAACCTGCTGAGAGCAGCCACGCAACCGCAAGTCTTCGTGACATCCTTGACGCGCTTTGGTGCTTCGATCTGCTCAATGGCCTTGATCTTGTCAGGATTGGCTTCAATTCCTCGCTGAGACACGAAGAACCCGAGAAGCTTGCCGGAGGGGACTCCAAACACACACTTCTCGGGGTTAAGCTTGAGGTTGATCTTGCACAGATTTGTAATGGTCTCGTCTAAATCTTGAATCAGAGTTGCCTTGTCCTTGCTTTTGACCACTATGTCATCCATGTAGGCTTCCACATTTCTGTGTATTTGTGGCTCAAAAGCCTCATGGACTACTCTTGCAAATGTTGAACCAGCATTCTTTAATCCGAAAGGCATCCTTATGAAACAGTAGGTGCCACATGGGGTGATGAATGCGGTCTTCTCCTCATCCTCTTCTGCCATGAAGATCTGATGGTATCCTGAATATGCGTCAAGAAATGAAAGCAAGTCACATCCGGCCGTGGAGTCAACAATCTGGTCAATGCGCGGCAAGGGAAATGGGTCTTTGGGACAAGCTTTATTAAGATCGGTAAAGTCGATACAAAGTCTCCATTTCCCGTTTGCCTTGCGCACGACTACAAGATTGGCCAACCATGTAGGATGGAGCACTCCTCTGACATGGCCTGCCGCTTCCAACTTCTTGATTTCTTCTGCGATAAATTCTTGGCGTTCCACTGCTTGTTTCCTGACTTTCTGCTTGACGGGCCGCGCATGAGGACAGACGGCAAGATGGTGCTCGATTACTTTCCTGGGAACACCGGGGATGTCAGACGGTTGCCATGCAAACACGTCGACATTCGCCCGCAGGAAAGCAACGAGCGCGCTTTCCTATTTAGGGTCGAGAGTAGCACTAATGGTGAAAGTACCACCAGTGCCGTCCTCCTTGGTGGGCACCTTCTTGGTTTCTGGCTGAGCTACCATCGTCTTCTTACACTTGCCGGTGGAGCTCGATGGTGCGTCCTTGACGGTAGCGCAGCACTCCGAAGAGGTGCGCTTGCCGGAGTGGGCATCGTAACTCTTGCCGACTTGGCCTTCTTTCTTCCCTGTGGAGCTTCAGCGGCAAGTGACTTATGCTCTGTTGCGCTGCCGCTTCCCGGTAGATCTTGTTCAAGCAGATAAGAGCATCCTTCTTGTCGACAGGACAGAGATGACACTTATCGGGCTCGGCATCTTCAAGACGTTGTATGCATAGTGAGAGGCCGCCATGAACTCGGGCGTAGTGTCGACGACCGAGTATCCCATTGTAAGGCAATGGAAAGTCAGCAACGCCAAAAGTGACCTCTCAGCCCCGAAGTTCAGCTTGCTGCCAAATGTCACCGGGCAACGGATCTTTCCTTCGCTTGCTCCTTCCCGGATTGATTCCTTGGAATGTGCCGGTCTCTTCGAGCTCGCTGTCAGGGATCTGGAGTTTCTGAAGTACCGCGGAGGACATCAGGTTCAAGCCGGCCCCACCGTCAACTAGCATCTTAGTGACCTTGAGGTTGCGGACAGTTGGTGAAACCAACATCGGCAAGCACCCGACCGCAGTTATGCGATCAGGGTGGTCCTCAATATCAAAGATGATAGGCGTGCTGGACCATTTCAGAGGCTTGCGTGACTCAACGGGTGGTTCTGCTGCATTGACTTGCCGCACCCACTGCTTGAGCTGGCGGTGTGAAGTATGCAGAGAAGCACCGCCGTCAATGCACAGGACCTCTGTGGCTTTCTGGAACTCTTGCTCATCGGCCTCGTCATCATCCATATCCTTATCGTTGTCGTCATCTTCATCCTTGTCGCGGCCGCGGGGAGGTCTATCACCTTGCCGCTGCTTGGCCTTGCCAAGGCGCCCTCCTCGCCGGACGCTTTTGCCGGATCCTCCAAAGACCTTCTTGGCCTTTCTCCTTGTCGCCGCCAGACTCACCTTCGCTGCTCGACAAGCTGCTCGACCTTCTTGCAGATCTGGAGGTCATGGTCCTTGGTGCGGTGGATCTTGCAGTACTGCTTGTCGGTGCTGCCCTGCTTGTCGGTGACCGCCACAGCCTGGGAGTTGGGGCTACCAGCTTTGGCTTCCTTGGCGCCACCTCCGCTGCCAGACTGCTCAATGACTAGCACATCTTTGCCTTTCCTTTTCCTGTTGTTCCGCCGCCGGTTTTTCCTTGCCGGGGCAGCATCCTCGCCGCCGATCCTCCTACTCTCAGATCCTCTCCGGGAGTTTCTCCTTCCTCAGCCACAGGCACACTTGTCGCCAGTATGATAGCTCATCGACGCGTCTCGGGTCTTGCACATCGCCATCTCCTCCCCGAGATCTCGTGGTTTTGCACGCTTCGATGGAACGCTACCGATGACCGCGCAGGGTGGACATCCGGGATGTTGTGCCGTACACGGCTAAATCTTCAATGAACTTGCGCAGGACTCTCCTTCCTTCCGGTGAGCAGATGAAGGTCGCTTCTTGGTTATGAGGTTTGTGGTCACCGTAAAGGCGCCAACAAACCTGATGGCATAGATCTGCCCAGAGGATATGGAGTTGTCCGCACGCATGAGCCAGACTCGACATTGGGCTTGAGCACCGCGGGAAGTAGTTGGCAAGGATCTTGTCGTCCCGCCCCCTAGCACCTTGCACCGCGATTGTGTAGATGCTGAGGAACTCCGACGGATGCGACTTGCCGTCGTACTTCTCTGGTACATCTGGCTTGAAATTCTTCGTCGGGCCATCGACTTGCCGCAGCTCACAAGTGAACGCAGAGCAACCTACCGCAGACGCAAGTCGCTTAGTTCTCTCGGGCGCCTACATGTCGACAAGGCTCAGCCGCTGGTCCGATTGACGCCGCTTTTTGACGCCGATGCGCAGTACGAAGCGCCTTCTTGCCGCTGCTCGGAAGAACTTGGCATCGATCACGACGAGCTCGTGGATCTGATGACGCGTGGAGTCGCTGCCGAGGTTGACCCGGCGAAGTCGGGCGATCTTGGCCTTCGGGCGGAGAGTGCACGGTGGTTGCACCCCACCGGTTTTGTCGCCATCGCTCGCTACCGGGCGCTCTTGCCGCGCTTCGATATGCTCGGTTGTTATGGAGGCCGCCGCTGGCGGCCGATGAGACTCTGGATGGTGGCCCTCCATTCGTCGATCTTGTCCGCCGTTGGAGGGTAGTCCAGGAGCAATTGAGCTCGTGCCAAAGCTTCTGCTGGAGTGGAGGGTGGCAGTGGTAAACGGTGCGAGGAGCAGGATATGCTCGGACTTCCAACTGGGTTGGAAGGAGCAGGATCCCGTCCAGGCGACCGTGTCTTGCTCGTGCCAGCATGTTGGCATGCATGCTGGTCTTGAGCACCCCGAGATCCAGCAGCTCGATCTTGGTCCAACGAACGTATGGTACCGCGAGTACCATGACGCTGTCGGTCCCGCGCCTCCTGAGATGGGCGCGGTGCATGTACGGACGCCGAGGTTTGCGCAGCCTTGTCCTTGGACCCGCAGCACCGTGAGCTCCCTCGCCGATGCCCGCTTCTTCCGCCGCATCTACCCCACCACCGTTTGCTCGGTGGTGGTGGGTTCGACGCAGATGAGCAGCCACCTCGAAGCCTTCTTCTTCGGTGGCATGTCGATGAAGAATATGAAGATCTAGCTCGTGTGAACGCCGGATCAGGTTCACACAACCTCGACGCCCCCTACCTGGCGCGCCAAAGATGCCGGGGAAACGATCCACGGTGATGCCGGGGAAACGATCCACGGACACCTATGGGGCCGGTGGACCGGGCCCCTTTCGGTTCGGTGGGGGCGGAGATCGCACGAAGAGCGGATCGAGGCAAAGCACACGAGCGATTTACCCAGCTTCGGAGCTCTCCGAAGAGATAATACTCCTACTGCTGCATGTCTGAGTGTATTGATTTCTTGCTCGGGAGCGCTGAGTGCTACAGTACACACTAGCTGCTAATGAGACCGAGCGTGAGTGTTTTCTGGTTTCGAACCCCTCTCTACGTTGCGCATGGGCCTCCTTTTATATGCTCAAGGGGTCACTGACAGGTGGCAACGTAGACAAGGGTAAAAATGGAAAAGAAATTGCGGTTGGTACAACTACTTGTACAGTGTATCATACCTAACCCTGACGGCAGGGACAAAGGCATTAAATGCCCGTCTCGGTCGCCCAAACAAAGGCAAGAAAAGGACCGCTGTGGGCGCCACCGCTGCCACGATGGCAATCTTGTCGGCGCCGCTTCCATCACAAGACCCTTGGCTGCACAGCTTTGCCACGCATACCGAAAGTCCTGTATGACACGTTGGTGGATGTGCTGGAGCGCGGGTACAGAGTGGTAGCTTGCCGCGGCAAGTGCCTTGCCGTGGTCGTTGCCTTGTCGCGCCCGGACTTGTCGCTCGCCGGGCCTTGCCGGGACGCGTGGCGCGTCGCGGCAAGTTCCTTGAGATGCCTTGGTTGGCCTTCCCAGCAAGCTCCTCTTGCCGGGGTCTTGTCTCCTTGACTTAAACACTTTGTTCTTGAATGGCTCCAAAGGAACCACGGAGGACCTTGGCGGTCACCCGCAAGCCCGCCATGGTGTCAGCGAACGCTCCGTGCACAAGTTCGGGATACCAGGGTACCCCTACTCTAGTACACCGACAGCCGCCGTCCATCAAGACTCTAGTGAGGTGAAATCCGTCGACGATTGGGTCTAGAACCAATGCGGCAAATCCGCCATGGCGAATGCTAGTGGGGTGGTCCCTTCGCTCAAAAGTGATTGGGCAGGAGGACCACGGATTGAACTCTGGGGCGACTGGCTCCATCGCATATACGTCCCTGAGTGCACGCTTCCGCTCCCTTTTGGGTATGTGGGTTGTGTATATCATGTTCACCGTTCGCACTTGTGGGGGGAAACCCTTCTGACTTCTCTTGTTCGGCGGCCGGGTCTCCTCCTCGTCATCGCTATGCAGCCCCTTGTCATTGTTTTCAGCAGTTAACTTGCCTGCCTTCTTGAACACCCAACAATCCCTGTTGGTGTGATTGGCTGGCTTTTTCGGGGGTGCCGTGTATCTGGCACGAGCGATCGAGTATTCGGTCCAAATAGGACGGGCCCGGAGTATTTTTTTGAATGGCTTTTTCCACGACCGGTTTAGAGCTCAATCCGCATTGACCGCCGATCCTCGAGATTGTCGCCATTAATGCGGCGCTTGTGCTTGTTGCGACGCGACCTGCCGTTGGTGTCCTTGATATCCGAATTACCAGGGCTCTTGGTCAGGTTGTTATTGGGACCTAGCCAGCTGTCCTCTCCCGCGCAGAAGCAGGTCATGAGTAATGTGAGGGCTGCCATGGATTTCGGCTTTTCCTGTCCTAGGTGTCGGGTAAGCCACTCGTCGAGGATGTTATGTTTGAAGGCTGCAAGGGCCTTCAGATTCGGATAGTCGACGATTTGATTTTTCTTGGTTAAGAACCGTGTCCGTAATTATCCGCCGATTCATCCGGCTGCTGAATTATGTGACTTAGGTCATCAGCGTTCGGTGGTCGCATATGTGCCCCGGAAGTTATCAAGGAATGCGGCTTCCGTGTCTTCCCAACAACCAATTGATTCTGGCGGCAAGCCATTGAGCCAATGCCGAGCTGGTCCTTTAAGCTTGAGGGAGGTATTTGATGGCATGTAGATCATCATCAAGGGCCATGTGGATGTGAAGGAGATAGTCCTCAATCCAAACCGCAGGATCTGTTGTGCCGTCAGATGATTCAATGTTTACGAAGTTTTAAACCCTCGGGATTTGATGATCCATTATTTCATCCGTGAAGCATAGTGGGTGTGCGGCGCTCAGATATTATATCACGACGCAGCTCAAATGAGCTTTGTTCATCGTGGTTCGCCCGCCGTAATTGTCTGATCCGGCGTGATGGTTGTCGTCACGTATCGTGGGGCGCCCACGCGATCCATAGATCGATCTTGTTTTCCTTGCTTTGTCCTCGAGTATATCCCACAGGTCTGGCACATTTTCCCGTGCCTTGGTATTTTTTTGAGCGGCACCGGGGTGCGGCTTGAGTGTAGGGCCGAGAGGCCTCTCTGTCGCGGCCACGAGGTGGCCGGTCGGCCATATTATGCGCTGGTGATGTAGGTTTAGGTGCTTCCTCCTCTAATCGGGGTAGCAGCCTGCATTTTGGGTAGCTCTTGGAGGGGCGCTCGAGTTCATACTCGTCGGCCGCAAGAACTTCAGTCCATCTGTCGGCTAGCAAGTCTTGGTCAGCTCTAAGTTGTTGCTGCTTTTTCTTGAGGCTGCTTGCCGTGACCATAAGACTGCGTTTGAAACGCTCTTGTTCGACGGGATCCTCAGGAATGATAAATTCGTCGTCGTCGAGGCTTGCCTCATCTTCGAGGGAGGCATATAATTATCGCCCTCTACCTCTCCGCTCCGCCTCTCTCATGAGGGTTGGCTTTCCATCCTCCCCGGCTGAATCCTCGCCGAGGGGGTTGTCTTCAAGACCGGCCCGGGTGTTATTGTCTCCGTGCCGAATCTCCATTTTTGCTGTGGCGGATAGAGCGCGCCACGACGCCGGGCGCTTAGGCTGTTTCTGGAGGGGTTGTCCCACGTTATTCCATCGCCATTCCCATCCTCTCGATGTCCACCATGTAAATGTCGATGACGAGGTGGCCTTCCAAAGGCCCTCAGAGGCGCTTAGTTCTTGGTCGTCTCCTGCATCGTCGTCCATACCGTCGATGTCTTCGGAGTCGAAGTCTAGCATGTCCGTTAAGTCATTGAAAGTGGCTATGAAGTGGTTGGTGGGTGGGTTTCGAATTTCTTCGTCGTCTGTATCCCAACCATCCTGACCATAATCCGGCCAGGGCTCTCCAGATAAAGAGAGAGACTTTAGTGAATTCAGGATGTCGCCCAAGGGCAAGTGCTGAAAGATGTCCGCAGCGGTGAACTCCATGATCGGCGCCCAATCGGATTCAATTGGCAGGGCGCAGAAGGTTCGGAGTCCGGAGAGGAGTCCGACACCTTGGAGTCACGAGCTTTACAAAGGACAGGGTTGATATTCGGCTCTATCGTCGTAGAGGTAGCATCCCCCGAGGCGGTGTCCAGCCACCGGTCCTCGATCGGCGCAATGGCCCGAGCTAAGGGTCGGAGCGACACTTCAGCGCCTCCGTGGCACCGCCCAGCAGCAGAGCTAGATCATGCCCATCGTGCAAGGCGGGCGCGCTTGGTTGTGGCTCGAACCCGTCAAGATCAAGTCTCCGCGACGCCACCAGATAGTTCAAACTTGCAAATCTGACCTGATGGCCAGGGGCGTAGCTTTCAATCTGCTCCAGATGGCCAAGTGGATTGGCCCACAGTGCAAAGCCACCGAATACGAAGATCTTTCCAGGGAGAAAAGTCTCACCCTGGACCGCGTCGTTGTTGATGATCGAAGGAGCCATTGGGCCTAAAGGTGACGACACAGAGGAACTCTCAAGGAAAGCACCAATGTCGGTGTCAAAACCAGCGGATCTCAGGTAGGGGGTCCCGAACTATGCGTCTAGGCAGATGGTAACAGGAGACAAGGGACACGATGTTTTTACCCAGGTTCGGCCCCTCTCGATGGAGGTAAAACCCTACTCCTGCTTGATTAATATTGATGATATGGGTAGTACAAGAGTAGATCTACCACGAGATTAGAGAGGCTAAACCCTAGAAGCTAGCCTATGGTATGATTGTTGTTCGTCCTACGGACTAAAACCCTCCGGTTTATATAGACACTGGAGAGGGCTAGGGTTACACAGAGTCGGTTACAATGATAGGAGATCTACATATCCGTATTGCCAAGCTTGCCTTCCACGCCAAGGAAAGTCACATCCGGACATGGGACGAAGTCTTCAATCTTGTATCTTCATAGTCTAGGAGTCCGGCCAAAGATGATAGTTCGGCTATCCGGACACCCCCTAGTCCAGGACTCCCTCAATCCTCCTCTTCCTCGCGGTCCTCGACAGCGGAGGAGTGCGCCTCGGCCTCTTCGGACGTCACGTTGGAATTCCCCTTGCAACGGAGGCCACCTCGGATCCCCTTGGCCTTCTTCTCTGGAACCAGATCTTCGTCAGGAGCGGGATTTCTGGGCCTTCGGGCAGCAAAACCGGACAGTTAATCCGCTCCACCATCTCTATCCAGGTCTGAAAAAATTGATAGGGAGGCTTAGACGCCTTCCTCAAGTATGCAATTAAAGGGCATACCTTGAAAACATGAGAGAACTTACCGGATTAGCAAGGTGAGTTAAGTTATGCTCACGATCCTCGATCGTGGGCGGCGGCGCCTCCTTGGCCTTGAAGAGCACCTTCCAGATGTCTTCGTTCATTGTGCCGAAGAGCTCTAGTAGAGTCTGGTGCTTGGCCGGATCGAACTCCCATAGATAGAAAGTCCGGCGTTGGCACGGACGGATCCGGCGAACGAGCATCACCTGGATCACGTTGACGAGCTTGATTCTCTTTTTTACCATGTTCTGAACACGCGTCTGGAGCACTGTCAGCTCATCCAAAGAAGACCAGGTCAGGCCCTTCTCTTGCCACGAGGTGAGCCGCATCTGAACTCCAGACCGGAATGTGGGAGATGCTGCCCAGTTGGTGCCGCACGGCTCGGTGATGTAGAACCACCCCGACTGCCACCCTTTGACAGTCTCCACGAAGGAGCCTTCGGGCCAGGTGACATTGGGCATCTTTCCCACTATGGCGCCTCCACACTCTGCTTGTTGACCACTCACCACCTTCGGCTTCACATTGAAGGTCTTCAGCCATAGCCGAAGTGAGGTGGGATGCGGAGGAAGGCCTCACACACGACAATAAATGCCGAGATGTTGAGGATAGAGTTCGGGGCCAGATCGTGGAAGTCCAATCCATAGTAGAACATTAGTCCGCGGACGAACAGGTGGAGAGGGAATCCCAGCCCGCGGACGAAGTGTGAGAGGAACACTACCCTCTCCTGGGGCTCTGGGGTGGGGTCGATCTGTCCCTTGGCTGGAAGTCGGTGAGCGATTTCCGTGGCCAAGTACCCGGCCTCCCGGAACTTCATGATATCCTTCTCCTTCACGGAGGAGGCCATCCACTTGCCTCCCGCTCCGGATCCGGACATGGTCGGAGTGCTTTTTGGGCGGAGAAGGTGAGAGCTTGGGCGCTGGAGCTCGAGAATGGATGGGCAGAGGAAGGAGAAGGCATGGGTGAAAAGGGGTGAATCCTTATCCCTTTATAAAGGCAGTGAATATTATGCGCCTCCCCACTCACCTTAAAACTTGCCTATTCCCCAAGGGTCGTACGTATGGCACGGTTGGGTTACCCATGCCCGTATTGATTAGAATCCCGCAATAAGGGGACACGATCTCTGCTTTTACAAGACGTGCCAATGAAACCGCACCTTGAAATATGGAGCGGCAGGCTAAAAACGGTTCGAATAATGGCTGGGCAGTGACGTGATGTCATGCTACAAAAGTTCTCAGCGGATTGGACTCGTGAAATATTATACTCTCTACAGTTGTGTGTGGTACTTGTTTTGCAGAGCTGGACACGATTCTTGTGTTTGAAGTCTACTTTGAAGTATTCGGAGAAGGAACCCGCCTTGCAATGCCGAAGACAATCTACGCGCCGGACTCATCGTCATTGAAGCCTGGTTCAGGGGCTACTGAGGGAGTCCTGGATTAAGGGGTCCTTGGATAGCCGGACTATATACTTGGGCCGGACTGTTGGGCTATGAAGATACAAGACAGAACACTTCTTCTCGTGTCCAGATGGGACTCTCCTTTGCGTGGAAGGCAAGCTTGGCGATTTGGATATGTAGATTCCTTTCACTGTAACCGACTTTGTGTAACCCTAGCCCTCTCTGGTGTCTATATAAACTGGAGGGTTTAGTCCGTAGAGGGGACAACAATCATAATCATAGGCTAGGCTTCTAGGGTTTAGCCATTACGATCTCATGGTAGATCAACTCTTGTAATACTCATATTCATCAAGATCAATCAAGCAGGAAGTAGGGTATTACCTCCATAGAAAGGGCCCAAACCTGGGTAAACATTGTGTCCCCCGCCTCCTGTTACCATTAGCCTTACACGCACAGTTCGGGACCCCCTACCCGAGATCCGCCGGTTTTGACACCGACATGCCCCGCCTTCACTCGCGAGCTGCGGCAAGTCTGTTGGCCATCTGCTTGCACATTCAAGCCAGAGATACCTGAAAAGTACGATGGAAAATTTAACCCGACAGAGTTCTTGAGCATCAACACCATCGCTGTTCAAGCTGCCGGAGGAATAGACGAGAAGGTATTCGCCAACTACTTCCCTTTGGCACTCATGCCAAACGTGAGGTCGTGGCTGATGCACCTGCCAGAGAACTCCATCTCGACCTGGGCTGACCTGTGCCATGAGTTTGTTGGCACCTTCATGGGCGGCCATCAAGAACCAAGGCGGCCTAGCGACTTGCAGCTCATCCCGCAGAAGGAAGGAGAAAGTTTGCGGAGGTACATGCAGAGGTTCAGTCAGGTGCACAAGAACATTATAGACATCCACCTGGCAGCTATGATAGTTGCATTCTAGTCCAACATGCGCAACCGCGGGATACGTTCTAAAATGAACGTTCAGTTGCCCAAGAATGTGAATGAGCTACACACTCTGGTGGATAAGTGTGCCCGAGTAGAGGAGGGGAGGCGACTCCCCGGTGAAGAAGATGGCGTCGATGTTGACTCGAAGGATGACGACGACGCCTCTAATCAGAAGAAGCACAACAAGAAGCGCAAGGATAAAGCAGTGATGGCCTTTGAAGGATCGAATACACCTAGTACCGGCAAGAAAGTCAAGACCGAGGCTCCCGACAAGGAAGTTGCCGCGTGCACTTATTGCTAGGAAGCCGTGACTGCCGAGAAGGCTGACGGGACATACTGCAAGATCCATCAGACTAAGGGCCAAGATCTTCAAGAGTGTCACCAAGTTGAGCAACTCGTCAAGAAGCAGAAAACTGAGTACGAGAAGAGTGGCAAAGAGAGAGAGACCAAGATGGCGTTGGCAGGAAGGGCCGAGGCGGCAGAGCAGGTCACCCCGGCAAGGCTCCTCAATATCAAGGGAAACCCGCTAGAGGCCATGAGAAGAAGGAATGCGATGACGAGAGTGATGAAGGAGATAAAAAGAAACCAGCAAGCAGGAGTTCTAGAAAGCCACTGACGCCCTATGCATTGACGGACGTGCATCCTGCTACGTCTTGAGCTTGCGTTGGTTTTCCTTGAAGAGGAAAGGGTGATGCAGCAATAGTAGCGTAAGTATTTCCCTCAGTTTTTGAGAACCAAGGGATCAATCCAGTAGGAGGCTCCTCAAAAGTCCCACGCACCTACACAAACAAACAAAGAAATGGCAACCAACGCAATAAAGGGGTTGTCAATCCATTCACGGCCACTTGCGAAGTGAGATCTGATAGAGATAGTATGATAAGATAAATATATTTTTGGTATTTTTATGATATAGATTGGAAAAGTAAAGGTGCAAATAAAAGTAGATTTAAAGCTTATATGATAAAATATAGACCCGGGGGCATAGGTTTCACTAGTGGCTTCTCTCAAGATAGCATAAGTATTACGGTGGGTGAACAAATTACTGTCGAGCAATTGATAGAAAAGCGAATAATTATGATATTATCTAGGCATGATCATGTATATATGCATCAGGTCCGCGACAAGTAGACCGACTCGCCTCGCATCTACTACTATTAATCCACACATTGACCGCTATCCAAAGATGCATCTAGAGTATTAAGTTCATAAGAACAGAGTAACTCATTAAGAAAGATGACATGATGTAGAGGGATAAACTCATGCAATATGATATAAACCCCATCTTTTTATCCTCGATGGCAACAGTACAATACGTGCCTTGCAACCCCTATTGTCACTGGGTAAGGACACAACAAGATTGAACCCAAAGCTAAGCACTTCTCCCATTGCAAGAAAGATCAATCTAGTAGGCCAAACCAAACTGATAATTCGAAGAGACTTGCAAAGATAACTCAATCATACAAAAATGGATTCAGAGGAGATTTAAATATTTCTCATAGATAAACTTGATCATAAACCCACAATTCATCGGATCTCGACAAACACACCGCAAAAAGAGTGACATCAAATAGATCTCCACAAGAGAGGGGGAGAACATGGTATTGAGATCCAAAAAGAGAGAAGAAGCCATCTAGCTAATAACTATGGTCCCGAAGGTCTGCGGTAAACTACTCACAACTCATCGGAGGGGCTATGGTGTTGATATGAAGCCCTCCATGGTTGATTCCCCCTCCGACGGAGCGCTGGCGAAGGCTCCAAGATGGGATCTCGTGGATATAGAAGGTTACGACGGTGGAAATTGTTTTTCGTTGGCTCCTTGGATGTTTTCGGGGTACGTGGGTATATATAGGAGGAAGAAGTAGGTCGAGGTCGCCCGAGGCCCACGAGATAGGGGCGCGCCAGAGGGGTGGGCGCGCCCACCTCGTGGCCGCCTCGGCTGCTCCTTGGCTTGCACTGCAAGTCCTCTGGATCACGATCGTTCCAAAAATCACGCTCCCGAAGGTTTCATTCCGTTTGGACTCCGTTTGATATTCCTTTTCTTTGAGATACTGAAATAGGCAAAAAACAGCAATACGGGCTAGGCCTCCGGTTAGTAGGTTAGTCCCAAAAATGATATAAATGTGTAAAGCAAAGCCATAAACATCCAAAAAGGGTAATATAATAGCATGGAACAATCAAAAATTATAGATATGTTGGAGACGTATCAGGCATCCCCAAGCTTAATTCCTGGTCGTCCTCGAGTAGGTAAATGATAAAAACAGAATTTTTGACGTGGAATGCTACCTAGCATATTTCTCAATGTAATTTTCTTTATTGTAGCATGAATGTTCAGATCCAAATGATTCAAAATAAAAGTTCATATTGACATAAGAAATAGTAAGACTTCAAGCATACTAATCAAAGCAATCATGTCTTCTCAAAATAACATGGCTAAATAGAGTTCATCCCTACAAAATCACATAGTTAGGCTATGCTTCATTTTCGTCACACAAGGATGGTCCCAAATTCTACACCCCCGATGACAAGCCAAGCAATTGTTTCATACTTAAATAATCTCAAACTTTTTCAACTTTCACGCAATACATGAGCGTGAGCCATGGATATAGCACTATGGATGGAATAGAATATGATGATGGGGATTGTGTGGAGAAGACAAAAAAAGAGAACGTCTCACATTGATGAGGATAATCAACGGGCTATGGAGATGCCCATCAATCGATGTCAACATGAGGAGTAGGGATTGCCATGCAACGGATGCACTAGAGCTCTAAATGTATGAAAGCTCAACAAAAGAAAACTAGTGGGTGTGCATCCAACTTGCTTGCTCACGAAGACCGAGGGCATTTGAGGAAGCCCATCGTAGGAATATACAAGCCAAGTTCTATAATGAAAAATTCCCAGTAGTATATGAAAGTGATAACATATGGGACTCACTATATGAAGAACATGGTGCTACTTTGAAGCACAAGTGTGGAAAAGAGATAGTAACATTGCCCCCTTTTTATTTATTTTCTTTTTCTTCTTCTTTTTTGGGGCCTTTTTTTCTTTTGGCCTTTCTTTTTCTTTTTTTGGGGCCTTCATTTTTTTTCTTTTTGGCCTTTTTTGGGGACAATGCTCTAATAATGATGATCATCACACTTTTATTGATTTACAACACATGAATTACAACTCAAAACTAGAACAAGATATGACTCTATATGAATGCCTCCGGTGGTGTACCGGGATGGGCAATGAATCAATTTGATCTTTTTTTTTGAATTACAGCCATTAGCTGGGCTGGGTGAACAATTAATGTAGCTTTCATGCGGCCCATTTAGTTTATTTCCTAAAAAATTACAGGCCATTTGCACTTTATCTCGATACACGATTTTGCTGGGCTGATTCTAATTATAATGTTGGGTTGGGCCAGCAATGTTATCAAAAAATAAACAAGGGCTGAGCATTTTGTTATAAATATATTTAAATAATAAGTGATATTATTACATTCGTCCTTAAATGTTACCAAGCTTTTATACACAATCACTAGGATTTTCATGCCAAAACAATCCAGGATTTTATTTGTTAAGAAATTATTTTTATAAGTTAATAAGATGTGGGATATTGTTTTCTTACATATGTAAGTATCTCGTTAAATATATGATGACAATAAAATAATATATAATAACATATAAAATAATTTAAATATATATAATATAGTTAAAAGGAAACATAAGTTGTACTGGCGCTCCTATTCTTATATTGAAAAATAGAACAGATCACCGCTGCTTTTGTTCAAAAAATAGATAAATTGGGCTGCCAAAAATAAAACCTCGATGGGAGGTCCATAGGCGGTCGATACATGACGGCCCTAAGAAAATACAAATAGGCCCTCCCATCCGACGTCGTGGGCTGCGATGTTAAAATGAAAGCCTAGACGGGCAGCCCAAAACCACGCCCAACACTTGCCAAAACTCCGCCCCTCGTTTTCTCGCTTTTCGCACACTCAACATTGTGTGGGCATTTTGACTGCATCATATGAAGATGTGCTATGCATGAATGTTGATCAAGATGATGTTAACTCGGCTGGTAGTTCCATTTTCGACCACCTAATAAAACTTCCAACTTGATGTTAACCCTGTTTGAAAAGGCCGTGTCAATATAAATGCTCGCCTCGAAAGTTGCGCTTATCGAATGAAACTTGCGCTTTTTCTCATCTGCAATTTTATACTCCTATGAAACTACATTTTTAAGTGCTAAAAATAGATCTCTAGAATTCATAAAATTCTTCATATGCTCAATACTGCAAATCTGAAATTCAAAAGACATTCATATCTGAAAGTACTCTCAAAATACACAACACAAAACACAATTCACAACCTGCAAATACTGACAACCCTAAGCTCCTCCTGACAATTCACAACCTGCTCGACTATTGGGTGGGGGGCAGTCCCTCCTATTCTCGGCGGCGCACACCGCCTGTGAGACGATGTGAACGGCGAGGGAGACGATGGCGGGAAGATCGTCGCCAACCGCTTTCTCCTCTTGCGCTTGGGTTCGGTCGACGAAGACTCCACCGCTCGCTCCGCAGACACCTCACAAACGGTACCAGAGATGCTTGATCCTTCAATCTCTCGTGGATGCTCCATCCGGGATTGATACTCCCACCACCGCTTCCTCACGATCGGATTCGTGAATCTGTTTGCTCCATGGCCCGAGGAGCAGCTCTATGTACTCCGCACGACTCCTCCGGAGTATCGCCGCTTTTCGCTCTGCTGCAGATATTTGGCCATGGATGTCGCCGCTGCTGCTAGTTGGTCCTTGTTGTCAAACCAAGATCAGATCTCCAACATCCTAGCTAGCTTCACGGGTCGCCGTCTGCGATCCTCACGTATCGGTTGTACTCCTCCATCGATCTACTTCTCCACAGCACCTTCACTCGCCGGTGGTGGTTTTTGAATGGAAGAGGAGAGGAGCGGCGCTGGTTTTGGATTAGAACGGGAGAGGAGCGACGCTGGTTTTGGAATGGAACAGGAGAGGAGGGGCGGTGGTTTTGAAATGGAAGAGGAGAGGAGCGGTGCTGGATTTAGATTGGAACAGGAGAGGAGCGGCGGTGGATTTAGATTGGAACAAGAGAAGAGCGGAAGAGCGGCGCTGGTCTTGGAAGTATTTTTTTTGTTGTTTTGCGTATTTTGGGTCAAAGTTTGACCACGTACTGTATGTGACAAGCAAAATGTGAATGCATGTCACCAAAAATTGTATCGTTTGGTTCGTATTTGATTGTACTTCCAAATTATATTATTTTTGCAACGTATAACATATATTTTATGTGCGAAAATCATGGTCAACTATGACCCGGAATAAAAGAGAGACTAGTTAATGTGGGTTCTCTTTCTTAATTGAAGGGTAAACTGATTTTGATTTTGATCTAGTCACAGCGCGCCGGCCCTCTCGCCCAATCCTAAATCGCTGTTGCACGCTCCTCTCCCTCTTCTCCATTACAAAAACACCTCCTCTCCTCTCCATCATCTCCATTCCAAAACCACCGTCTCGCCTCTCCCTCTTCTGATCTTCTCCATTGCAAAACCACCTCCTCTCCTCTCCATCATCTCCATTCCAAAACCACCGTCTCGCCTCTCCCTCTTCTGATCTTCTCCATTGCAAAACCACCTCCTCTCCTCTCCATCATCTCCATTCCAAAACCACCTCCTCTCCTCTCCATAATCTCCATTCCAAAACCATCGTCTCGCGTCTCCCTCTTCTGATCTTCTCTCCATTGCAAAACCACCTCCTCTCCTCTCCATCATATCCATTCCAAAACCACCTCCTCTCCTCTCCCTCTTCTCTATTTCAAGACCACCGCCTCCTCCCATCTTCCAAAGCTAGCACCGACCACCTGTAACGACATCTATGGAGAGGATGCAAGCGAATCAGCAGATCGCCGCGGCGCCACTGTGCAAAGTTAGCTGAGTTGAAGGAGATCCTTAGTTGGTTTGACAATGAGTGGGAGATTTCAAGGACGGTGCAGGCCATGTGGCAATGTATGCGAAAGAGCAAGACGGCGGCGATGTACATGTACTCCTCGGCAGCAGTCATGCTGCAGTCCTCCGAGTTCATCGAGTATCTCCTATGGGCGATGGAGCAGACAGATTCGCCCGAGGCGACAGTTAGGCGGAGGTGGTGGGCGTACAGGTCGAAGGTCGAGCACCCAGAGGATAACGAATCGATCGAGTATGCGTGCCGTTCGTGAGGTTGCAGATCCAGCCGGAGCCACAGGAATATTCGTTCTCCCACCGCAAGAGGAGGCCGGATGGTGTGACGTCGCTTCCCCGACGTTCTCACGGTTCCCTCGACATTCGCCTCGTTTCAACGGCGGCGGTTGGGTTTAAGGTAAGCTTCGCACTAACCTAATCTTCCACCTGCTCATGCTTACAATCAGTGTGACAGCTAAAGAAAATCATGCTTACAATCAGTCTCCGAGTACTACGCCAATCACCCTAAAATAGCTCTGGACCTTTGGGTCAAAGTTGTGACACAATGTACAAATAAATAAAAATAGATTGGTGCTTCTTTCAGAAAAGAGTACTCCCTAGAAAACTGCCAATATAAGCTACTAGTATTTGGTTAGAGGATTTGCTACCTAAGAAAGATCCGTCCATAGAGAGCGCCACACATCCCACTGGTTGTGGTGGATGCCAATGCGTACATGCAGCATGGTTGGTGTCGGTAATTTTTACTTGGCACACCTTGCACTCTGCATATATGCCGGTTCCATACGTACATTTGTGCAATTCCACCAAAATACAGCTGAATAACCCTGTTTGCACAGATAATGAAAAAGCGTGATTACATTATAGTGGCACTTGTTTATGAAACACACAAAATAAATAGAAGAAAATATTGCGATAGTATCATAGTATGCCATGCTGCGAAGGCGAGATGGGCCCTGCGATGCCTCATACGGTACGCCTCATACTAGACATCGTCCCAAGTCTCCCAGATACACCTTCTGCCAGTGATGAACATCAATGTAAAGCAGTAGTACAAGGAGGCGCCTTGAGACATTCAAATCTCTATTTTTGTGCATACAACTAAAGAGAAGCACTTTCTTTATCTACATTGGAAATGAAATGATAGAGATGACACTTGCTCTATTTTAACTGTATTATTACTTCATTTTATCAGTGACACTAGGGTCGAACAGGTCGCAAACGAGGTGTACCATGCGTCGCAAGGATGGAGGCCGGGGTGCTTAGACTGGGATGCTGAAGCTGGCTATTTCAGTCACCAACATGGATGATTCAATTCATGGGACCTTTTGGTGCAGTTCACCTAAAATGAAGCAATGTCCTGTGAGCTAGCAGCTTCTTCTTCAATTTTTCTTAAGAAAAGGGCTCCAGCCCCGGTTCCATTTCCATCAGAAAACGAAACCCACAGAGCTTCTTCTTCATTAGTTGCAATAAAATTGAGCAACATCAAGGTTGGTTGTGAAGCTCCTGGAATGCTCAACTATAATTTGGATATCATTTGTGTAGTTCAACTAAGATCGAGCGTGAAATGTATATCTCTGTTTGCACAAAAAGGTGGAAAGGAGGGTGACTAACAAGTAATAAGTGATGAAACATGCATCAAATGAAAAGAAGCATGTTCCTTATCTGAATGGCAATCCTACAAGGACAAGAGCAATTTCTAAAGCAAGTGGCATTGCTAGATATTAGTGTGGGCATCAGGATTAACTATGACATCCGTTAAATATGACATTACTTTGGGCACGGAGAGTAGGCGGACCAGACAGTTGCATTTCTAACTAAAAGAACCAACTTATCTTAATGGGAAATTTTAGCAGACATGTAAAGAAGTGCCATTGATTCATATTATCGAGGCATTACATTGAAAACAACATTGGTTTAACGTGTCCTTACTTTTAACAAAGGCGATCGCTACATTTTACCAAAGGGCATTACATAAGAGTGGCTCGGGGCAACAAACATCAGAACAGGATATCTGGGTTGGTCCCATTTTTGTTCGGTATAGCCACCTTATACTGTGTGAGGCTAGCAAATCTAGTGCTGGACTTACTCTGTTGACTTGTCCCCCGATCCCCACTTTCTTTCCTTTTTCAACCAATAGATCGGGTTTGTATTGAGTTTGTACTGCGTTTCCCTTTATTTCCCTATTAGACCTAGAGACCAGTTGGATAGCCAGTCTCTGCTACTTTTCGCCCCCATTATTTCCTCTTTCGACAAAGTCCTACATTCAGGTAACAAATCCTCCCCCACCCCCACCCCCTGTCTTCCTTGTTTGAACCAAGAAGTACTAGATTCGAGTGCATGAACTAGTTGAACCAAAAAATTAGGTGGTTTTCGAATAGTCGATCGATCCTATCTACGAGGGGGCCTGAGAAATAGTAAAAGTTACAAATGCAGCGACGTCAGGAGCTCGGGAAGTAGAGCAAGGCCGGTTTCAAAGGAAGTTATACCTGATGGTCGCCGGGATGTCGCTAGGTGGGTGGCGGTAGGCCGGATCTGCCCACACTACGGCAGTGAGGAAGAAGGGGTCGGAGGCCCTCCTTCTCCAGCGGTGCTTGGGAGAGAACGGCAAGGCAGGCTGATTGGGACGCGCCCAGCAGTGGGTAAGAGCCGTCGCCGAGGACGACCACGTGAACATTGCACCTTCTCACCTTCTCGGCGGAGAGGATCGGACTGGATCTGTGACCAGCGGTGAGCAGAGAGAGAGAGAGTGTGTGTGTGGCCACCGCTGTCGTGTTTAGATCTGGAGAGGCCGAGACGGTGTGAAGAGAGCAACACTAGCAAGCAAGTGCGAAGGCTCCTGCCTATATAGTGGAGTAGTACTTAGTTTTCTTTTGTCTACCGGAGCTGGCTTGACCTCGTCAATGACTGTCGAGAAGTCTTCATGCACGTGGCCCGGAGGCGCAGTTGTCGTCATTTTGATCTGAAGCGCCGGATTATAACATATAACACGAAAAAATGCCACATGACAAGAAATCATAACCTCACTGCCCAAAGGAGACAACATGAATCCCGACGGACAAACTAGACGAGGAAGAAAGCTCAAATTAAAGATAAACTCATAGAAAAGGGGTGCGTCGATAGATGTCCTAATTAACATAGCCGGCTTGACCTAGATGGCAGCCGAGTAGTCACTGTTTGTGCATGTGCCCCCAGTGACAAGCCCAACTCAGTTGTCGCTATTTAACCCTCGTAGTGATCCGAAGCACATGACACATAATTTTGCGAGATGACAAGAAACCTTTTTTTAGATTTCTCACCACAACTACAACCAAGTACAACACAGCCTGCACGATATGTAGACGATAGCCAATCCAGCGTGTTCGCTAGAGATCTGGTCACATGCATGGACGAACCGATCTTCCGTGGTCTTGCGTGGATCGCCCAGCACCCATGTAGTACAACACTTTCTAGTACTATCGCTCGTCTCCCTCTTCTATTAAGTCACCCGACTTGCGGGGCCGGGGGAGTGTGCCTATGGTCGGTTCTCAATTGTCGTCCCACATGTGTGTGCGAACGCAATATGACGTGCGTTCCATTCGAAGAGCAGCGTGCCAGGCCGACCGACCGTCTGGGGTGCGACGCGAACGCGAAGTGCGTGATGTATACTCCGTACATGTGTTCCGCCATTTTCTAGACGCTTTGCTCCATGGCACGGGCGCAATCCATGATACAAAATTAGTATACTGTATACTACTATTTAAAAGTCGAGGGCGGGGCTTTTCCTGCACGGTAGGCGGCGGGACAGTGCCGCCTAGTCGGTTCGACTGAGACGCGAGAAGACGAGGGAGTAGGCTGCTGGATATGTAGGGCTGTGTGATTTGACAGCGAGTTACTGCTGGACAGGTGGGGCCCCGTTATTTGACTTGCCATTTTCATTTTAACTGCGGCGCTATGACCGACGTGAGTCTCCCGATTCCTGACCACCTCCATACAGGTTCCTCTCCCAATGCTCCACCATGTAGTAGTAGAGGCTGGCTCTTGCATGAGAGCCCACTTCTCCACTTTTTCCTTGCCTCTCTTTCCTCCACATATGCAAAAATGCCATGTAAAGCGCACTATTGTACTTACTTGCTCCTACAGGTGCTTAAGCTTGCCACATAGGCATAAAGTCTGATGTGGCAAGTTAATCAAGAAGAGAGAGACTAGTTTGGTGACCCAAGGAAGAAACGGTGCTAAGCGCGTGTACCTAGGTGAAAAGACAATTTTGAGCCTATAGCTAATTAAATGAAGCAAACTTAGCAACACCACTTCATTGGAAGAGGTCACTCCTTGGCAAATGCAATAAATACTAGTACTCCCTATGTCCCATTATATAAGAACGTTTTTGACACTACACTAGCTAGTGTCAAAAACATTCTTATATTATGCGACGGAGGGAGTACGAAGAAAGAGATAGAGAGGAGTAAAAAAATACACTTATAGCCAACCTTATATCCAACCTTGTTGTAGTATGAATGACTAAGTGATGACTATGTATGACATGCCAACATCAGATAGCCTAACGCACCGTGTTAAATCACCAAGGGCGCGACCACATGAGTGACGCGACGGTCGTGGTAGGCGCGACCATGATACGGGCTGCTGGCAGCCCTTGGATCTGAGATCAAACGGTCGCATGCTAAGTTGCTGAAAATTTTAAGAATAACCCTCCAGGATAGGATATTCACCCATAGGTCTAGAATCACGCCATGCAACCGTTTGATCTCAGATCCAAGGGCTCTCGGAAGCCCGTATCATGGGAGAATGGAAATCCACTACCATGCCGTTCGCACGCTGGCAGTTTGCTCCTACTCTTTCCCACATGTCCTTTAATACTACGGCGGTTTGCTCCTAGTCATCCCGTCCAGTCACAATACGGCAGTTCCACTAATCCTAACCCTCCTCCCAAATCCATGGCGTCCCAAATCTCCCCGATCGGCAGTGATTACGAGGTTAGAACCATCACCGGCGATGAGTTCGTCGTCATCTACACCCATACTTCCGCGACGGTGAAAGGATGCCTTTCTCGCTTCAGACGCATGTTCGAAAACTCACATGATGAGTGGGTCGCTGGGCTAGATGTTGAGTACACCACAGTCCTGGGACGAGAGAAGGATCTAAAGGACGAAGAGAGGAAGAAGCCCGCCGTGATCCAAGTTTGCGTACATAACGTTTGCTTGGTCTACCACATATGCCATGCCGACGTTGAGTGCCGGGATTTTAAGAACTTCCTCGAGGACAAAACAGTCAAATTCGTTACTATAGACTTTAAGAACGACAAAGAAGTCCTGCATCGATAGGCCTCTTGTAGGCAACCCTTCGACCTCCGTATGATTGGTGGTGCCTCTCGTCACCCTCAATACAGACCGGCAGAGCCATGGTTCATCCTTCGACCACAAACCGGAGAAACCTCATTACACGCTTTCATCATCATGCATGGCAGCGGAATGTGCTAGATATAGACCATATCCAGTACGCTGCAATGGATGGCTACCTTTGTTTCAATATCTACAAGGGTTGGATGAAGAGCAACAGCCAAGTTGGCGGTTCAAGCAAAGAAGTATCGGCCAAGAGGAAGAGGGACAAGGACGAAGTCGAGGACGTGGACGAGGACTCCGAGCAAGGTGGCAGTGTCGTTGCTCATGGCGGTTCTAAACTTCTAATGCAGTGTCTACCAGATTAGTTGCATAGTATAATTTCAGGTGTGCTTAGTTTAATTTGAGGGGTGTGTTGTGCTGAGCCCCCAGCAGAACTATGTTATATTTCTTCTCGTTACTTTAACCTTTCAGTATGTACATACTAGTACTAGTATTTCTTTAATAGAGTTTAGCACCCCAATTAAGCACGTACTAGCTTTTTTAATAGTACTATATGCATAATTTGGCGACGAGCGCTCTCTATATATACCTCCTTTTTTATAAATTTCGATTTTTGCTCCATGGCGCAGTCCATCGATAGTGGAGTACTACTGTACAAAAGTATACATTTTTTAAAAGGCTAGCGTACTGTTCATCACATATACTCCTATATATATAGCCAGTTAAATTCTCAACCTAGAACGACGCGGCATGCCATGTAGTAAACCGATCCGAGGAAGTATAGTAAAATGAGGTGATTTTACCCAGCGATCGGCGGGGAGCATGGCCTGTCATGCGGTCCCACATGTCATGATGTACCAAGGCGATGCGCGTGTCCTCTTGAGGCGTATAATACTAGTACGTGGTTTGAGATGATGTCGAACGAAGTGTGAAATAATGGTTGCTTCGCTCGCCTAGGAAGGTGCGGCATTGTGATTTGACGCCTCATTGCTCATTACTAACACTGGCCGACACGAGTGGGGTGTGTCCCCCGCTGTTCTCAAGATCGTTATTTCGCGGCTTGACACGCCGTCCGGTTGCACATGAGATGACCTCCAAGTCCTTTGTCAAAATAAACAACACCCGATCAATGCATTCCACTCTTTCAGGTAAACGGACGGCACCTTACTTGTTCCTACAGTAAAGTAAGCTTGCCACATAGATGTGGCAAGTTAATCAAGAAGAGAGAGACTAGTTTGGTGACCCAAGGAAGAAACGGTGCTAAGCGCTGTACCTAGGTGAAAAGACAATTTTGAGTCTATAGCTAATTAAAAGAAGCAAACATAGCAACACCATTTCACCGAATAGGTCACCTTGGCAAATGCAATAATACTAGTATTCTCGTGTCCTATTATAAGAACGCTTTTGACACTACACTAGTTAGTGTCAAAAACGTTCTTATATTATGCGACAGAGGGAGTACGAAGAAAGAGATAGAGAGGAGTAAATAAAATACACTTATAGCCAACCTTATATCCAACCTTGTTGTAGTATGAGTGACTAAGTGATGACTATGTTTGACATGCCAACATCAGATAGCCTGACGCACCGTGTTAAGTCTCCAAGGGCGCGACCACGCGAGGGACGCGACGGTCGTGGTAGGCGCGACCATGATACGGGCTGCTGGCAGCCCTGGATCCGAGACCAAACAATGATGCTAAGTTGCTGAAAATTTTAAGAATAACCTCCAGATAGGATATTCACCCATAGGTCTAGAATCACGCCATGCAACTGCTCGATCTCAGATCCAAGGGCTCTCGAAGCCCGTGATCATGGGAGAATGGAAAGCCACTACCCCGCTGCTCAGACGCCGGCAGTTCGCTCCTACTCTTTCCCCGCACGCCCTTTAATACTACGATGGTTCGCTCCTAGTCGCCTCGTCCATTCACATTACGGCAGTTCCACTAATCCTAACCCTCCTCCCAAATCCATGGCGTCCCAAATCTCCCTGATTGGCGGTGAGTACAAGGTTAGAACCATCACCGACGATGAGTTCGACGTCATCTACACCCGTACTTCCGCGACGGTGAAAGGATGCCTTTCTCGCTTCAGACACATGTTCAAAAATTCACATGATGAGTGGGTCGCTGGGCTAGATGTTGAGTACTCCATAGTCCTGGGACGAGAGAAGGATCTAAAGGATGAAGAGAGGAAGAAGCCCGCCGTGATCCAGGTTTGCGTACATAACGTTTGCTTGGTCTACCACATATGCCATGCCGACGTTTAGTGCCATGATTTTAAGAACTTCCTCGAGGACAAAACAGTCAAATTTGTTACTATAGACTTTAAGAACGACAAAGAAGTCCTGCGTCGGATAGGCCTCATTGTAGGCAACCCCTTCGACCTCTAGAAGAATTGGCTGGTGCCCTCTCGTCAGCCCTCAATGCTGACTGTCGGTGTCAAAACCGGCGGATCTCGGGTAGGGGTTCCCGAACTGTGCGTCTAGGCGGATGGTAACAGGAGACGTGGGACACAATGTTTTACCCAGGTTCGGGCCCTCTCGATGGAGGTAAAACCCTACGTCCTGGTTGATTAATATTGATGATATGGGTAGTACAAGAGTGGATCTACCACGAGATCAAGGAGGCTAAACCCTAAAGCTAGCCTATGGTATGATTGTTGTAATGTATGTTGTCCTCACGGACTAAAGCCCTCCGGTTTATATAGACACCGGAGGAGGCTAGGGTTACACAGTAGTCGGTTACAATGGTAGGAGATCTACATATCCAGATTGCCAACTTTGCCTTCCACGCCAAGGAAAGTCCCATCCGGACACGGACGGAGTCTTCAATCTTGTATCTTCGTAGTCTTGGAGTCCGGCGACGACGATAGTCCGTTGTCCGGACACCCCTAGTCCAGACTCCTCAAGAGTCCTTTAACCAGGCTTCAATGACGATAAGTCCAAATGTATAGTCTTGGCGCTGCAAGGCGGGTTCTCCTTCAAGTTCCATGTAACCGCCAACAAAGTGTCCGCTTTATCATAAATACTGTGCTTCTCGCTTCTACGCCCAATAATGGTCTTTTTCCACGTGTCGCATTTAATGCGAAAAGCCGTGGTGTTTTTATGTTTCACCCCTAGTCGTAGGCGAAGTCATCCGCCTACAAAGAGGCAAAAATCCAGATCCAAACCGCACCATCTTCCTCCCTTGAATACTCCATCGAGCGCCCTTGACCTAAAAATCCATTCCATCATGGACTGCCGACGCGCTCCTCTTCTCGCGCCCCAGCCCACCGCCAGGATTGGAGGAGGTGCTCTGTTCGCGACAACGAGCTGTTGAAGCTCCAAGCGGGGATATCTCCTCCGCCTTCATGGTCCCGATTCGAGCCGGGCTGGTCACTTATCAAGGTGGGAGGCAAGCGGAGGCTACCCCAAGTCCCAACAAAGGGGAGCGAGTATGCTTCGTCCCTTATCTGATAAGGGGACTCGGATTCCCAATACATCGGTTCCTCCGCGGGCTCCTGGAGTTCTACGGACTCCAGCTCCACCACCTCACGCCCGCCTCTGTACTGCATATCGCGGGCTACGTAGCCCTCTGCGAGCTATTCCTGGGCATTGAGCCCCATTTTGCATTGTGGAAGAGGCTATTCTGCCTCGTACCCCATTCTCACGAGGGGTCCATATATCAAGTGGGCGGCGCCGAAATATGGCGCATCGCCGGGACCGGATACCCATCCGTACTCCTAAGAAGGCGTCCAAGATCGGCCTTCAGAGTGGTTTTATATAGGAGACGCCCGCTGCTGCACTCCAGTCCGGATTGGCCTCCGGAGTTTAGTGCTGCTCTCTCAAGAAACACCTCACCGGGCGCCCACGGAGCCCCGATTGGAGGAAGACAAGAGCGTCCATTACTTGATGGGCCGAATAAGATTACTGGCCCATTCCGGGTTGACCATGATTGGAGTCATGGCGACATGCATCATGCGGGGGGTACGGCCATTGCAATACAGAGGCCACCCCATGTGGGATTTCAACGGGGAAGACGACGCCACCCGTCATGGCCGCGAAGGGCCGGATTCGACCGAGGATCTGGTGGAGATCCTGTCCGTCCTGTACAAAGGGGAGAAGGAGGACTTCCTTTGAACGAACCCTTTGAATGGGTTTTCCATGAACAACCATAGAGGATGGGTAAGTTTAACACTTTTAAGGGCTCAACCTGTGCTTTCCAAGTTTAGGCTTACATTATGTCTTCGCCAGCAGATCTACGCCGGATTGTGGAGGACATGGTAAGTCCCGCCCGCAACCCGAGGATCCAGAAGATCCTCGGATCCGCCTCCGAGGAGGATCCGGACATCAAGGTGGAGCTGATCGACGGGTATTTCACCAGCTCAGATGGACATGCCTTGGTCGCCATTACGGCGGACTACCCCGGATCAGATCCGCTTCCTGTGTGATCGCGGACCGAGGTCCGGACACCATTATCTCTTCCCTGCCCCTTTCTGACCTTCGCAAATGATGGTATTTTGCAGGAGCCCGCGGCGGCTGACCAACAAAGGTCAGTCCGGACCAGCTGGCGGAAAAGGAGTGCGGTACGGACTGAAACGTCGCTGCAAAGGTATAACTCGTATTTGAATTTTCAGAGCAATGTTCCTAGGAAGCGTCTGAGTGCTCATGATCTTTATAGGAGAAAAAGCGCCACGGACTGCGGGCGCGAAGTTGCCGATCCAACCTACACCGCCAGCTCCAGCGCCCGCCCGAGGGGGGAGGCAAGCGAAGACGCTGGTCGGATCCTTCTCCAACGGAGGACACCGACTGCATCGTCCGCCACCAAATCTGAGGTGGAGAGCGCCATGAACCATAGGCGCCGCCGGAGAGTGTTTCGTGAAGCGCAGCTTCTCCTCGAGGCGTTGAACGCCTTTAACATGGGACGCACCTCGTGCCGCCAAGATGGGTTTACCAGAGCCTCTGAGCAAAGATGTGAAAGACATACGGTAAGGGAATTTTAATGGTTATACATACCAAGAGCTCCCGAGACTTGAATCAGTTATGTTAACTGATTTAAGGATCAATTAAAACGCAGGCTCTTACCGAGAAGAATGCCCAGTTGTCTCAGGAGCTGCAAGAATGCAAGGCCCAACTTGAGGTCAAGACTTGCTGCCGCAGGAGGAGACGCAGAGACCCCTCCGGTAACACATTTTATTAGTAAATATAAGAGCTGTGTGCAAGCGCCGCAAGTCTAATAGTGACAGATGTGCCGCGGACAAGATCCGGACAGTAAGAATTACTGCGCCAGCTAAAGGCCGGTGAGAGAGTGCTGAATAGGGTGCAGCAAGAAAGGAACCAGCTCCAAGATGCCAATGCCAAGCTCGGAGAAGAGCTGAAAGGCGCTCAAGCCGGGCTGTCCAGCTCCGTTAAGGAGAATCAGCGGCTTTGTCGCGGCATTTATAGTAAGTGCTTGAGCGGACTCTTTTCAAAAGAAGAGTTCAGCGAGGAAGTAAATTGACATAGTATGTCTTGTAGGTATACTCACAGGTCGCCCTGTGGAGGAGATGCCCATATAAATGGGTGATCAACTTCCCGAGCTGTTGCAACTGCTCAAACGAGTTTAAGGTGCAATGAGTGGCGTCGCCTGTGCTTTATGGCCAGCCCTCTCCTACACGAGGGCCTCGGGAGCTTATGGAGAAATCGCAGGAGGCGGCAGCGCCTGCTTGTGGAAGATTTCGCTTGCCGTCAAGGTGCTGTGGAGGCCTGGGCCATGGTGAAGACGCTACATAAGAAGGCGGATCCCAACCACATGGCCGAAGTTGGACTGGTGGGGCCCGATGGGAAGGAGATCCCTGTGAGTTTAGTATACAGCCAAGTAGAGTTGGCTGCTAAATTTTCCCAACGGGACTGTAAATTAGACAGCCTGTTAGACGGGATTGAGGAAGAATACAATCAGTAAATTTGACAATTTATGTTTTCCTTTAAAGTGACACGTGAAATGCCTTCTAGCCGGATTGTAGATCGTTTGTCTTTGCCGACCTTTTCGCTTCAACCTCGGGACCCTAGAGTCCGGAGTGTGTCCGAATACCTTTTTGGTTGAGAAACAACCGTGGTATGCATGGAGACCAGCGAGGGGTCATTAGTGCTTTATCGCATAAGTGCCCAACTAGTTATGTTATATTACATGGTTAGTAAGAAACATCTTCCAGGAGAATAGTTCCGTATGGGTTCTTTTCTCGAGGCATGCCCTAAAGTGCATGTCCGGACTGCAAAGGAAGCAAAGAAACATCCGGGGCGGATAAATAAATAGTTAAAAAGTGATCTTTAAGTCACCAATCAATATTCCCTTAAGAATGCTAGCTGCTTCACCCACCGAGGTACACATCCGCCGACCCGCAGAATAATCGCAGAGGTGCTCCTTTACCTCCTAGCCGAACAATCGGGAACGAGGGGTAAGCACAGAGCCAGCAACCCAGCTTGGCCAAAACTTAAGTCATATCGATGCATATAATGGTGAGTAAAAGGTACATGTGGAAGCTTTACACATGTGCTGGGTATGAAACCCTTATAATTGAGCTTCTGTAAAAGAAGCCCCCAGGAATAATGAGTGCGGATGGCACATCATGTGTATGCGAAAAATGCGAAAGTAGGCCCTTAAGGGCTTTTGAATAAAAAGGTATGAAAAGAGAAACAAAAGATAGCCGAAGTGTAAAAGTTTGGACGGGGGAAGGGGACGAACTCTTAGTCCGGCGCTAGGCATAGAATCTTCGGAGGCGGGCTGCGTTCCATGGGTTCGGCTCGAGTCGGTTATCCGACGATTTAGAGACGGTACGCCCGCCGGTCGACTTGATCGACAATGAAGGGCCCTCCCATTTGGGCTTGAGCTTGTCCTTTTTCTTGTCCGCAGCGAGAACTAGTTCACCAACGTTGTAAGTCTTGGCCCGTACTTCTCTGCTTTGATATCTTCGCCTGTTGGTGATAAAATGCGAACGAGTCTTGGCGATGTCGCGTTCTTCCTCCAATGTGTCCAGCTGTCCCGCCGATCAAGCTCGGCTCTCTTTCTCGTATATGCGCACTCGAGGTGAGTCATGAATAATATCGCAGGCAAGACTGCTTTTGCGCCAGATACCATAAAAAATGGTGTGAATCCGTAGTGCGGTTAGGCGTTGTCCGCAGCCCCAGAGTACGAGTCGAGCCTCGACCCAAAGACGTGTCGATTTAGTAAGTGATCGCACTAGTCCGGGTTTAATGCCGCCATTATTAGACCATTTGCTCGTTCCACTTGACCGTTGGTTTGAGGGTGATAGACGGAAGCGTAGTCGAGCTTGATGCCCATATTTTTGCACCATGACTTAACCTCGTCGGCCGTGAAGTTCGTGCCGCTGTCGGTGATGATGCTGTGGGGGACTACGTAGCGGTGTACTACCCCGGATATAAAGTCTATCCTTGGTCCGGACTCTGCCGTTTTGACCGGTTTGGCCTCTATCCATTTGGTGAATTTATCCACCATGACCAACAGGTATCTTTGCTTGTGGGTTCCCCCTTTAAGGGGTCCAACCATATCGAGCCCCCGGACCGCGAACGGCCAGGTAATGGGTATAGTTTTGAGGGCGGTGGGCGGCATGTGGCTCTGATTAGCAAAGAGTCGACAACCAACGATCTCTCGATTAAGTCTTGGGCATCCGCCCGGCCGTCGGCCAATAAAAGCTTGTACGGAATGCCTTTCCTACAAGGGCCCGGGCTGCCGCGTGGTGTCCGCCTAGTCCGGCATGAATTTCAGCCAGGAGGTTTCGCCCTTCCTCTTCGGAGATACACCTTTGAAGGACTCTGGTTGTGCTTTTCTTATAAAGTTCTCCCTCATGGACCTTGTAGGCTTTCGATCGCCGGACTATGCAGGGAGCCTTGTTTTGGTCTTCGGGAAGTTCCTGCCTAAGCAAGTAGGCTAGGAATGGTTCTGTCTACGGGGCGATTACCGCCATTATGGCGTGGGCTGAAGGTTTATGTCACGGCTGAATCGCCGATTGGCGCGGTTTTTTCCGGTTTGTCATTTCCGAGTTCCTCTTCCCATAGTACGGATGGCTTGAAGAGCCGTTCCAGGAAGATATTTGGAGGGACAGCATCACGTTTCGCACCGATGCGAGCCAGTACGTCGGCCGCTTGGTTATTATCTCGGGCTATGTGATGGAATTCGAGTCCTTCAAACCGAGCTGACATTTTTAGGACAGCATTGCGATATGCTGCCGTTTTTGGATCCTTGGTGTCAAAGTCTGCATTTATTTGGGATATTGCAAGGTTTGAATCCCCGCGCACCTCTAGGCGTTGAATGCCCATGGAGACTGCCATCCGGAGACCATGTAACAGGGCCTCGTATTCGGCTGCGTTGTTGGAGTCCGTGTACATTATTTGAAGTACATACTGGACTGTGTCTCCGGTTGGGGACGTCAATACGACGCCAGCCCCCAGTCCGACCAACATTTTAGAGCCGTCGAAATGCATAGTCCAATTGGAGTATGCGCCGTACTCTTTAGGGAGTTCGGCTTCGGTCCATTCGGCGACAAAGTCGGCCAAAACTTGTGATTTTATAGCTCGCCAAGGTTTGTAAGTTATATCGAATGGTAAGAGCTCAATGGCCCATTTTGCAATCCTGCCCGCTAAGGTCATGTTATTTATAATGTCATTGAGTGGTACTTCAGAGGCCACTGTTATCGAACACTCTTGAAAGTAGTGTCGGAGCTTCCGGGACGCCATGAACACCGCATATGCTATCTTCTGATAGTGCGGGTAATGGGACTTGCAGGGGGTTAACACAGTGGATACATAATACACTGGTTTTTGAAGAGGGAATTTGTGCCCTTCTGTCTCTCGTTCGACGACGAGTACCGCGCTTACAACTTGATGCGTTGCTGCCATGTATAACAACATTGGTTCGCCCAGACAGGCGCAGCCAGACCGGATTTGTTGCCAATATGGCCTTTATTTCTTCGAGTCCAAGGTGGCAGCATCCGTCCACTCGAAGTGTTCGGTGCGCCTGAGGAGGCGATAGAGGGGCAACGCCTTTTCTCCTAGGTGGGAGATAAAGCGGCTTAGAGCTGCCACGCATCCTGTTAATTTTTGTATTTGTTTGAGGTCTTTTGGAATGTCCAACTGTGACAGAGCTCGGATTTTAGCTGGGTTTGCTTTGATTCCTCTACCGATACAATGAAGCCCAAAGAGCTTTCCGCTGGTACATCAAAACACATTTTTCCGGTTCAGCTTGATGTCATATGCTCTGAGGTTGTCGAACGTGAGCCTCAAATCGTCTACTAGAGTTTCGACGTGTTTTGTTTTGACGACTACGTCATCTACGTATGCCTCGACTGTTTTGCCGATCTGGGTAGCCAGGCATGTTTGAATCATGCGCTGACATGTTGCCCCGGCATTTTTATGTCTGAAGGGCATCGTGTTGAAGCAGAATGGTCCGTAAGGAGTGATGAATGCCGTTGCGGCTTGATCTGCTTCTGCCATCTTGATTTGATGGTAGCCGGAGTATGCGTCGAGGAAGCACAATGAATCGTGCCCTACGGTAGCATCGATAATTTGGTCGATGCGGGGGAGAGGGAAGGGATCCTTTGGGCAATCCTTATTGAGGTCTTTAAAATTGACACAGAGGCGCCAGGATTTGTCCTTCTTTGGTACCATTACCAGATTTGCTAGCCAATCCGGATGTTTGATATCTCTGATGAATCCGGCTTCCAATAGTTTGGCTAGCTCTTCTCCCATTGCCTGTCTTTTGGGTTCGTAAAATCGTCAAGAGCCTATTTGATGGCTTAAACTTTTAGGATGTTTAGGCTGTGTTCTCGCCAACTCGTGGGATTCCGGCATATCCGAAGGATGCCAAAGTAAATGTCCCAATTTTCGAAGGAATTCGCAGCAGGCGCGCGCTCTACTGGGTTCAATTGTGCCCCAATGGAGGCCGTCTTTGTTGGGTCCGTTGGGTGGACCTGGAATTTTATTATTTCATCTGCTGGTTTGAAGGAGGTGGACTTGGATCTTTTGTCGAGTATCACATCGTCCCTGTTCACCGTAGAGCACAACGTGGTGAGTTCTTCTGCTGCTAAGGCTTCGGATAGTGCCTCCAGGGCTAGTGCGGTTGTCTTGTTCTCGGCGCGGAGTGCTATGTCCGGATCACTAGCGAGAGTGATTATTCCGCCGGGCCCAGGCATTTTGAGCTTCATGTATCCGTAATGAGGTACTGCTTGAAAAATTGTGAATGCCTCCTGCCCTAATATAGCGTGATATCTGCTGTTGAATGGGGCCACTTGGAACGTGACTTCTTCGGATCTGTAATTGTCTGGTGAGCCGAAAACACCACATCGAGTGTGATTTTTCCGATGCAGCGCGCTTCCCGGCTAGGGATTATTCCTCTGAAGGTTGTGCTGCTTCGCTCAATACAGCTCCAATCGATTTCCATTTTTCTCAGAGTTTCCTCAGAATGAGGTTTAACTACTGCCGCCATCCATGAGGACTTTTGTCACCGAAAGCCGCCCACAATGGGACTAAGCACCCAGCAGCTGGTGCTCGCTGTTCGAACTTAGGCTCGTTCGACGTTGAAGGTAATAGCTGTGTCGCCCATGGATTTGTTGTTGCTACTTGGTAGACTTCGGCGAGTCCGCGGATTGTTCGTTTTCGCATATTGTTTGATGCGAAGGTCTCGAAGACTGTTGATACCGTACCGGTATTGTTGGGGTGGTTTCCTCGGGCTAGAAGCTCCTCGCCACTTTTGGCCACCTGCCGTAATATCCAACATGCTCGAAGGCTATGTGTTGGGACGGCTCCCTCTGTACTATGAAGCTTACAGGGTCCATTGAGCCATCCCTCCAGTACGGTTCCGTGCCCTTTATTGGGTTTTTGCTTTTTCGTTTTTGCATCTGGGGCCTGAGTGTGAGGCACCCTTTTGTTGCGGACTGGGGTCGAGGCCGGATTATCCCAAAATTGGTTTTTGGTTTTCCGGAAACTCTCCATCGCACAGTACTTTCATACTATGGACGCCAGATCGGTGAAGCGTGTAATTTTACGACGATCGATGGCGTTCAATATTCCCTTGTCCGTGCAATTATTGCAGAAGATTGAGATTGCGTTTTCCTCTTGGCAGTCCTTTATCCTGTCCATAACCAGGAGGAATCTGGCCCAGTAGTGATGTACTGTTTCAGCGGGCTCTTGCCGTATTAGAGATAGATCGCATATGTCTGGGCGGGCGGGTGGACTAAAATCTGGATCCCTGCCCATCTTGGGGCTTAAAGGCTGAGGAGTTTCCGAATTCGGAAGCTTGGGTTGCTGGACACGATCCAGCGAGTCCGGAGCGATGCATGGTTTTAAGTTCAATGCTCGATCGAAGTCCGTCCCTCCGCGGAAATCCGGCATGGAGGGTTCGGGAATCCGGACGTGACTAGTTTTCAATATAGGCGAAGAGTTGCCGTATTGCTCCTCTACCACTGCGACGTGGTGGGTGGCCTGGGGAGAGTTAATCTCTCTCAGATCGGTTTTAAGCCCAATCTGATTGTAGTCTGTAGTGACTCCCAGGGCGGCGATGCAATCCAAGAGCTCGTTAACAGACGAGAGCTCTATTGGATTCAACTATTCGGCAGATTTCGAGCTGACGCGAAGATTGCTTCTGATGACTTGAGAAGTCATTGTCGAAGCGGTGGCCGGACAGGCGGTCATAAGAAAACCACCTAGCCGGATTGTTTGGCCGGCGGCCAAGGCCCCTTTGGCGAAAACACCGTCTTTGAAGACGGGTGCAGGCATCCTTCCTATCGGTGACGACACAGAGGAACTCTCAATGAAAGCACCAATGTCGGTGTCAAAACCGGCGGATCTCGGGTAGGGGGTCCCGAACTGTGCGTCTAGGCAGATGGTAACAGGAGACGTGGGACACAATGTTTTACCCAGGTTCGGGCCCTCTCGATGGAGGTAAAACCCTACGTCCTGCTTGATTAATATTGATGATATGGGTAGTACAAGAGTGGATCTACCACGAGATCAAGGAGGCTAAACCCTAAAGCTAGCCTATGGTATGATTGTTGTAATGTATGTTGCCCTACGGACTAAAGCCCTCCGGTTTATATAGACACCGGAGGAGGCTAGGGTTACACAGAGTCGGTTACAATGGTAGGAGATCTACATATCCGTATTGCCAAGCTTGCCTTCCACGCCAAGGAAAGTCCCATCCGGACACGGGACGGAGTCTTCAATCTTGTATCTTCGTAGTCTTGGAGTCCGGCGGACGACGATAGTCCGGCTGTCCGGACACCCCCTAGTCCAGGACTCCCTCACTGACCCTGGCAGGAGCCATGGTTCATCCTTCATACCGCAAACTGGAGAAAGCTCATTACACATTTCATCGTCATGCATGGCAGCGGAATGTGCTAGATATAGACCACATCCAGTACGCTGCAATGGATTGCTACCTTTGTTTCAATATCTACAAGGGTTGGATGAAGAGCAACAGCCAAGTTGGCGGTTCAAGCAAAGAAGTATCCGCCAAGAGGAAGAGGGACAAGGACGAAGTCGAGGACATGGACAAGGACTCCGAGTAAGGTGGCAGTGTCGTTGCTCATGGCGGTTCTAAACTTCTAATGCAGTGTCTACCGGATTAGTTGCATAGTATAATTTCAGGTGTGCTTAGTTTAATTTGAGGGGTGTGTTGTGCTGAGCCCCCAGCAGAACTATGTTATGTTTCTTCTCGTTACTTTAACTTTTCAGTATGTACATACTAGTACTAGTATTTCTTTAATAGAATTTTGCACCCCAATTAAGCACGTACTAGCTTTTTTAATAGTACTATATGCATAATTTGGCGACAAGCGCTCTCTATATGTACCACCTTTTTTTAAAATTTCAACTTTTGCTCCATGGCGCAATCCATCGATAGTGGAGTACTACTGTACAAAAGTATACATTTTTTAAAAGGCTAGCGTACTGTTCATCACATATACTCCTATATATATATAGCCAGTTAAATTCTCAACCTAGAACGACGTTCATGCCATGTAGTAAACCGATCCGGAGGAAGTATAGTAAAAATGAGGTGATTTTACCCAGCGATCGGCGGGGGAGCATGGCCTGTCATGCGGTCCCACATGTCATGATGTACCAAGGCGATGCGCCTATCCCTCTTGAGGCAGAAGCAATACTAGTACGTGGTTTGAGATGATGTCGAACCGAAGTGTGAAATAATGGTTGCTTCGTCCGTTTGCGAAGGTGCGGCATTGTGATTTGACGTCTCATTGCTCATTACTAACACTGGGCCGGTACGAGTGGGGTGTGTCCCCCTTGCTGTTCTGCACTGCTATTTCGTGCTTGACACGTCGACCCGGTTGCACATGAGATGACCCCCACATCCTTTGTCAAAATAAACAACACACCGATCAATGCATTACACTCTTCCGTGCAACGGACGGGCACCTTACTTGCTCCTACAGGTGCTTAAGATTGCCACATAGGCATAAAGTCTGATGTGGCAAGTTAATCAAGAAGAGAGAGACTAGTTTGGTGACCCAAGGAAGAAACGGTGCTAAGCGCGTGTACCTAGGTGAAAAGACAATTTTGAGTCTATAGCTAATTAAATGAAGCAAACTTAGCAACACCACTTCATTGGAAGAGGTCACCCTTGGCAAATGCAATAATACTAGTATTTCTGGTCCCATAATATAAGAATGTTTTTGGCACTACACTAGTGTCAAAAATGTTCTTATATTATGGGATGGAGGGAGTATGAAGAAAGAGATTGAGAGGAGTAAAAAATACACTTATAGCCAACCTTATAGCCAACCTTGTTGTAGTATGAGTGACTAAGTGATGACTATGTATGACATGCCAACATCAGATAGCCTAACGCACCGTGTTAAATCTCCAAGGGCGCGACCGCGCGAGCGATGCGACGGTCGTGGTAGGCGCGACCATGATACGGGCTGCTGGCAGCCCTTGGATCTGAGATCAAACGGTCGCATGCTAAGTTGCTGAAAATTTGCAGAATAACCCTCCAGGATAGGATATTCACCCATTGGTCTACAATCACGCCATGCAACCGTTCGATCTCAGATCCAAGGGCTCTTGGAAGCCCGTATCATGGGAGAATGGAAAGCCACTACCCTGCCGTTCGCACGCTGGCAGTTTGCTCCTACTCGTCCCCGCACGTCCTTTAATACTACGGCGGTTCGCTCCTAGTCGTCCCATCCATTCACATTACGGCAGTTCCACTAATCCAAACCCTCCTCCCAAATCCATGGCGTCCCAAATCTCCCCGATCGGCGGTGAGTACAAGGTTAGAACCATCACCGGCGATGAGTTCGACATCATCTACACCCGTTCTTCTGTGACGGTGAAAGGATGCCTTTCTCGCTTCAGACGCATGTTCGAAGACTCACATGATGAGTGGGTCGCCGGGCTAGATGTTGAGTACACTACAGTCGTGGGACGAGAGAAGGATCTAAAGGACGAAGAGAGGAAGAAGCCCACCGTGATCCAGGTTTGCGTGCATTACTTATGCTTGGTCTACCACATATGCCATGCCGACGTTGAGTGCCAGGATTTTAAGGACTTCCTCGAGAGCAACCTAGTCAAATTCGTTACTGTAGAAATGACAAAGAAGTCCTGCATCGGATAGGCCTCGTTGTAGGCAACACCTTCGACCTCCAAAAGAATCGGCTAGTGTCCTCTTGTCAGCCTTCAATGCTGACCCTGGCAGGAGCCATGGTTCATCCTTCGTACGGTAAACTAGAGAAACCTCCATACACGTTTCATCGTCATGCATGGCAGCGGAATGTACTAGATATAGACCACATCCAGTACGCTGCAATGGATGGCTACCTTTGTTTCAATATCTACAAGGGTTGGATGAAGAGCAACAGCCAAGTTGGCGGTTCAAGCAAAGAAGTATCGGCCAAGAGGAAGAGGCACAAGGACGAAGTCGAGGATGTGGACGAGGACTCCGAGTAAGGTGGCAGTGTCGTTGCTCATGGTGGTTCTAATGCAGTGTCTACCGGAATAGTTGCAAAGTTAATTTCAGGTGTGCTTAATTTTATTTGAGGGGTGTGTTGTGCTGAGCCCCCAGTAGAACTATGTTATGTTTCTTCTTGTTACTTTAACTCTTCAGTAAGTACATACTAGTATTTCTTACATTTCATCTTTTAGTTGGTATAGTACTACCACTCGTTTATTCACATTATATACGTACAATATATATGGCTAACATCATATAGCCAGCAGTTTAGTTGTCAAAGAATTTCAGGGTGCTTAGTTTTGTCAAAGAATTCCACGGTGCTTAGTTTTATTTGAGGGGTGGGTTGTGCTGGACACCATTATTGTGACTAGCCTTTTAGTAGTACTATATGCATAATTTGGCGACGAGCGCTATCTATATGTACCACCTTTTTTTAATTTCAAGTTTTGCTCCATGGTGCAATCCATCGATACTACTGCTGTACAAAAGTATACATTTTTTAAAAGGCTAGAGGGTGGGGCAGTCTAGCTTGGTCGGTTTCACGAGAGGCGAGGGCCTTTGTGATTTGACGGCTCATTACTGCTGGAAGGCGGGGCCTTGTGATTTGACTGCTCGTATAAATGCGCCGACGACCTGATCGAGGAGGAGCAAAGAACCGTGCGGTATACTCAAGTTTTCCACTAGAGTAGTATTGCGACGGAGGAGCACGAAACACGGCAGCGCAGTGCCATATGGCGATAAAAAATGATCTAATTTGCTAGTCATCTCATTGTTAGCATTGTTCTATTCATTCCCTCAAAAAACAAAAACCATTGTTCTATTCATGCCTCGCAGAAAACATGACACGTGCGGCGAAATACCCGGAGCAAAAGATGAAACACAGCAGCAAAAGAAGAAGGAATATTATCACCCCAAATGATCTAATTCACCGCAGAGTCATAACTGCTTCTTCATCGCCTCCACGACCTCCATCTCCTTGTGTGTCTCCTCCGCCATCTTCTTCATTCTGTCCATGACGCGGGATTTCTCGACGCGAGCATTCATCATCTGTTCCATGGCCGCATTACGTACCTTGACAGCAGTCTGGTGCTCGATGCGGAGCTTCGCCAACTCCTCCTTTTGTTCCATGATGAGGGCTTGCAGCATCTTCATCGAGGAACTACTATTCTCATGTAGCTTCTTCCAGCCGGCGTTCTTCTCCTTCAACAGGTTGATCTCGTGGCAGAGCTTCGCCTTGTCCTCCTGAAGTCGCAGGATTTCGCCGGTCGCCTTCTTCTCCGAGGCAATGCTCTTCTTCAGCAGCATCACCAAGCCGGCGGTCAACTCCCCCTGCTGATTGAGCTTAGCGGGCATGTCGTTGAGGCTCTCCTTCAGCAACTCCGTCAAGCCTTGGATGAACTCCTTCTGCTTATTGAGCTGATTGGGCATGCCGTCGAGGGATAACGACTCCAGCTCCGCCGGCTCGGCATGTTCGCCTCTGCGGCTAGGGCGCTCCTGGGAGCCATCGCCTGCCCGTGAGAGATCTTTCGAGGTCTCTGCGTGGCGGCAAGCCCTCTTTTTTTTCCGCAGCCTTGGTTGCCGCTCCCTTGTTACGAGTAGTTCTCGACCTAGAGCTCTGCTCACCGGCCATGGCAACGACGGACGAAGAAGAAGCACTTATGAGGAGGAAAGGTAGAGTAATTTTCGGTTAGGTAGTTCCCCTTTTTATAACCTAAGTACTAACACTAGTAGTACTAATACCTGCATAGTGGGAACACGTTCAGGTTTGGTACGTAGTACTAGTAGGTGTGAGCAGGCTTTCGAATGTGATGGGAACAAGGTAAAGATTAATTGATGGTTTTGGTTTCGAGGCCCGAAACGGCTCCCGATGAGTTTAGTGGAACATAAATTTCAAGTAGACTACACTACTCAAATGCGTAAATATTATGTTACTGTCAAAAATTGGCACAAAATACAAAGGAGACCAATGGAAGTACTACTAGCAACCCACGATTTAACTACTCGCATGCGCGCAGTGGAGTAATAATGTCTTTCTTCCGCCCTCACGTCCACTCAATTTGCATGCGCTGTATTAATTGACCATCAATGAAGTGAACGACTTTACACGCGTCAAATTATCACATGGGGTGGATCTTGGTACCAAATTGCGTCCGCCTACCTGCGTGTGCGTGCGAGGGAATGAGTGCGTGCGTGGCGTGCGTGCACATCTTCGCTTCGTGCATGTACCGCCAGTATGGCTCAGGGAGGACGAGTACATTCTTCTGGAACCAGCAGCACGTCACTGTGATAAATCCACGCAAGGAGGTCACGACAACGCCTCCACATGTGCCACGCGGCTTCATGAACTGTAAGAGAGACACTGTGTAGTGTGCCATTGGTATTCTAATTTACGTGTTTTGCACATACTCGAAGTACTAGTAATTTACACGTGCATTGCACGCATCAGATTTTGCAACCAAATTATGAATAAATACCACACTATAGCATGTAAGCTCTTAGTCATATATGCGTGATGTAGCCCTTCGTTTAATTCTTATAGTTCATCTCATTCAAAATCAAATTAGTTTTTATAAAAAGCTAAGAACGCGTGAATAGGAAAAACATGGGATTATAGTGGAATGTCGATTGAATCCTACTGAGGATTGTACGAGTGTTTGATTGTGCATAGAAAAACGCAGAATTCTTTCAAAGAGGTTTGAGTGGATGGGATGTTTCCTATGAAATCTAGTGCAAATGAATCATATGGAAAAATTCCTATGGTTTACAATCCTACGAATCAAACAACCAAGATAGGCAAAATTCCCAATGATTAGAATCCTCCAAAATTCCTTTGAGAATCCTTTGAATCAAAGAAGCCCTTAATCTATTTTATGATTCATTGAATTGTGATTTGTAAAGCATAAAGTAAAAAACAAATATTGGCAATTCAACTAGAAAAAAAGTTTGGGCAGTTATGACACAGAAGATTCTAGAACAAAAGAGAACCACTGTTGTTTTGAGGTTTGTGCATTATGCTTAAGTTCAACCATGGAGTCTGCTAGATTGTACATGTGGCAAAATCCGGTGTGGGGCTAGAAGATGGTGCGAGGGGCCGAGTGGAGGGAGACTATGAAGTAATGCACAAGTGCGAGATCGATATTTAGAGAGAGGGGGCGAACACGTGCGCTGTTGCACGCAGTGGCGGAGCCATGAAAAATAAATGAGCTAGGGGGCCAAGCATTGCTAATCCTTTACAAGGAGGGTCAATTCATGAAATTAAACCTTTTTTAGCAGCAATTGTCTAATGATCACATTCATATTAGCCTCGATATATAGTGATGTTAGGGGGGTAGGGCCCTTACTACCCCCTGTCTTCGCCATTGTGCACGCATCTGAGAGATGAAGCGGAAGGCATGGATGATGAGAGGGGGACGTTGGATATATAATTAATGTGGGTGTATTAGCTATTTATGTTAATCCTATATAGAGAGGTATAGATTGATCGATGTGGACATGGGAGAGGTATAGATTGATCGATGTGGACGTGGGAAAGAGGGTGAGACCTCACTGGATATATCGATTGATCGGTTTGTGTGGAAAATTATGAAGGACCTAGATATATACACACATACATGGAGGAACATCGATCATTGCGCATGCACGCGTGAGAGATAAAGAATGCCCGGTAAGAGGGAGAGGGGGATGTGTGCGGGTGTGTGCCTTCATGGGAGACCGGCCTGAAGAAAAAGATTGCATGCATGCGATAGATAATGCCGACTGGTAGTGTGTGTGCATGCATGCACGAGAGAAAGTTAGTGGTACAATTATAAAGAGAAGACTACTGTGTGGGTGTAAAAGAATAAGTGAGGTCATAATCAATGTAAAATTGAATTCAAATATTTGAATAAGAGATCCTGATGTTTGAAACCCATGCATGCATGAATATAACGGAGATCTGCACGGTGTGCTTTGGAAACGAGCATGATGTAATGTATACACATTGAACAAGGTCAGACTGATTTGAATTTGAGATACCGATGGCAGACATCATTTGCCCATGTCGCATCCGTGCATGTAATTGGAGATGATGGGCGGCTTTCGCATCACATATCTATATCTATACCCCTATATATATTATATTATATATATTTTTATATTGTGAGCAGGTAACTTTAACTTTGAAAGATGGTCGTTAGATGAGGTGGATCTGAAGGTCCAAAGATGGCAAATTTGAGCACTATTGGCTGTTGGATATCATCTAGATTCCACCAGATTTCGCCACATGTATAATCTAGAAGACTCCATGGTTGAACTTAAGCATAATGTCGGAGTAATGGGCCATGGGTAGGCAGACCCAGGACCCAAGATCTTTCAAGACATCGGGCAGGCGCGCCCTCACCGAGTCCCAAAGAGGCGACCTTCGAGAAGGCCGAGCCCCAGCTGGCGACCTTCGAAGAAACCGAGTCCCCAGACGGCGACTCTGGACCAAGCCGACTCCGGACTTGCGACCTCTCAGGGGGCCGACTCTGAGAGTCGGCTCGCGACCTTCCACGAAGACCAACGCAGGTACAGCCCGCCGTGGCTGTCCCCTCGACCCACGGAGGAAGGCATGGCACAAAGGAGCCGCGCCACCAGAGATCTCCGGTGAGGCGCGCATCGCTGCCATGCCACCTCGACTCACCACAAAGGCACAAAGCACTGCACCCACGACGGCGGGCGCCAGACGCCGGAGAACGCCGGCCCTCCGTCACGAGATAGAGGAACTCGCCGGAGAGTCGAAGACGCCCTACAGAGTCGGCCCCCGAGTCGGCCGCCCGCCGTGGCCCCACAAGCAATAAACCAGATTGGACGGGGAGTGGCAACAGTGATCACCTGACAGACGGCGGCACTGTTCCCACGAACCTCTGACCAAGCCTGGCCATCGAGTGTGCCAGATGCTCAGCTGTTCATGGATTCCGCCAACGGCGGGCCCCTAAGTCGGCGGAGAAGACGGCTGCAAGAGAGACTGACGACTGGGGGCCACGCCCAGTCAGATTACCCTCAGACTTGGGTAGGCCTATAGAACCCCCTGTGGCACCCATGCAAAGGGTTCGCCCCGATAGGTTTTTAGACACATAGCAAGAGGGAAGGAGCTAGCCTAGCCCCTTCCTGCCTCCACACAGCTCGAGGAGCACCATTGTACTATCACCCCATAGTGATCATGCGGAGACCCCGTAGAGCAGCAGTAGGGGTATTATCTCCTCGGAGAGCCCCGGCTGGGTAAGATTCACGCATGCATGTCTTCGCCATCCCGCTTCTGTGCACCGCGACGCTCTACTCGCCCCCACCATGATAAGCCACCCCTGGCATATGTCGCATCCAACCTCGACATTTGGCGCCCACCGTGGGGCTAGGTGCACCGCCGTCCGGAGATCTGTTCGACGGAACCTCTTCCTCCTCGGGCGAAGCGCAGCCAGCCCGGCTCGCCGAGGGGTTCATCGACGACGCGCGGGCGCCGGTTGCTCAAGCAGAAGCGGCTCGCCAACTCATCGGGCGAGGTGCGCCCGACGAGCCTGCGCTGAGCACCGTCAAGGGTGGCCCCGAGAACCTTCTTGCGGGCCTCCTTGACCAGCTTCAAGTCGCCGCAAGCCCGCCAGACTTGGAGTCCGAGGCTCCTCCGACCCGATGCTGGTCGACTCCGACGCAGTATCGCTGATACCTTCCCCACCAACGGTGGTTTACGACGAGCCGCTCAGACGAGGAGAGCGGCGGAAGCGCCGCCACGGAGGTGCTGCCATCGCCACGGCGAAGCGCCCGTGAAAACGCCCAGGACCCGCTGCCTGCGGCCCTGCAAGACCTGTCCGCGCCCCTCCCGGAGGACGCGGACGCAGAGATGCTGGAAGAACGCCGCCTTCAGCTCATTGAAGGCGCCAAGAAGTTGGCAAGCATGAGACGCTTGTCCGAAGCATACCAGCGCGAGGTGGATCGCGCTGTAGGCGGCTCGCCGGCTCCGACTGGGCCGAGCCGTCTTGGCGCGGTCCGAGAGCGCGGCGCGGCCATCGCCGATCTGTTCGGGGCGAAGCGCCCCGTATACGCCACCCCTGCGGAGAACATCCGCGCCGCCCAGGCGGCGACTGAGGAACTGAGGAACCTCGACGGCGAAGAGCGCCGTGTGATGACGGAGCGAGTCCAGCAGCTCCTCGACGCGGTTGCTGCGCAGAACGCGGTAGCGGCGGCTACCGACGCTGCAGCCACGTAAGAACGACGACTTACCCCCTCGCCGAGACCAAGGCGCGACCTCCCGGACGCCGACTGGCGGAGTCCGCGGGAGAAGGGAGAAAGAGCCGCTGCAAGTTACGCCGGACTCGTGATTCCATCGAAGCGAGACCAAGATGGTCGCCCCAGCAAAGGAGCGGCGAGATGATTATCTACCTCCCCGCCGGAGAGAACGACGAAGTCTCCCCGCCATTGCCGAGCATCCGACTCTCGAGATCGCCTTTGGTCGCCGAGAGGGAGTCGGAGAGAACGACGCCCGCCACCGGATCGACCGACTCCACAGATCCCCGGGCGTTAGAAGAAGAAGACGAGCTGGTCCGCTTTGCTTCGCCCCGCGATCGTAGACGCAGCCCTTCCCCAAAGGGTTCACGCCCTCGAGACACGCTTAAATACACCGCCCGTGAAGCCGAAGATTGGCTGATAGACTACTCTACGCCGCCAAGACGCTAACGGCAACAAGCGAAGTCGCCCAAGTATGTTCCTCATGCTCCAGGCACAGCCCGGACATGGCTGAACAGCCCGAAGCCCCGTAGCATCAACAGCTGGGTCGACTTCACGAAGCCTTCATTCGCAACTTCACCAAAGACGCATAAGCGACCAAGCCGAAGCCGCCAGCTCTCCTTGTGCGCAAGGCCCCGAGGAATCGACGCTACGACTATCTCACGCTACCGGGCGAGTTCAAACTCCTGCGAGGGCGTGCACGAGGTGCAGGCCATCGAGTACTTTATGGTCGGGTGCTTGAGGGCACCTCCTCAAGCACAAGCTCCTTTGCGACAGCCCGAAACCTCGACGAGCTGCTAGTCATAGCAGCATAAGCACGCCACGGCCGACCTCTATGAAGACGGAGATCCAAGTCAATGCGGCCGCAAGGTGATCCCCAGCTCCCAGTAACGCCGGCCGAGACGCCGCCGACGGCAGCAGCAGAATCGACAATAAGCGCAAGGCCCCAGCCGACTTCCAACAGCCGCAGGTCGCGCAAAGGAGGACCAGCAGCAGAGGGCAGCCTCCGCCAAGCGTATGGGCGATAAGTCCAACTGCTGCCGCTTTCTCCTATGAATGACTCGATGGTCCTTGCAAGTTCCACAGCCGCGCCAAGCCGTCGAACCACACCACCGAAAGTGCCATCGCTCGCCAGATCGCCAAGGAGACGGCTCGCCTCGCCGCCCTGCAGGCCGCCGCCGCCTCCGCCGCCTCAAGAGCCCGGCGGCTCGCCAACCGGCGGGTCCAAGATGAGTTCCGGAAGAGCATGGAGCATACGTAGTGTTCACTGGGCCTGGCAGATGACCGGCGCAGAAAGCGCCAAAGAAGAAGAAGAAGTCAACGCAGTGGCAGCAGAAGCCCCTGAGTTCATGCATTGGTCCGAGAAGCCCATCAGCTGGAGTCGGGCAGATCACCCAGAGGTGATGCCGAGTCCGGGCTCTTATGCTTTGGTTCTCGGGGCAACTTTGGCCACCGACAAGCGGGCCGCCCGCTTCTCGCGGGTCCTGATAGACGGAGGCAGCAGCATAAACATCCTGTACAAGGATACCATGGAGAAGCTCGGAATCAGGCGGAGGCAGCTGCAGCAGTCGCACCGTGTTCCATGGGATCGTACCCGGCCTCTCCTGCTCGCCAATTGGCAAGATTCTGATAGATGTCCTCTTCGGAGACAAAGATCACTTCCACCGAGAACCGATCTGGTTCGAGGTGGTGGACTTGGAGAGCCCGTACCACGCTCTGCTAGGCCGGCCTGCCCTGGCCAAGTTCATGGCGGTTCCCCACTACGCCTATCTCAAGATGAAGATGCCGACTTCCAAGGGGATCCTGACCGTTGCCGGCGACTACAAGAAGTCGTCCGCCTGCGCGGCCGAGAGCAGTCGGCTGGCCGAGTCTCTGGTGATCGCGGCCGAGAAGCGGCTCCTTGACCGTGTCGTGGCGATGGCTGGAAAGCAGCCGGAGATGTCGCCAGAACCCAAGGAGTCGGAGGCAGAAGGATCATTCAAGCCGGCCAAAGAGACCAAGAAGATACCCTTGGACCCGGAGCACCCAGAGAGGTACGCTGTCATGGGCACAGGCCTTGACAGCAAATAGGAAGGCGAGCTCGTCGATTTCCTCCGTGAGAATCGGGACATCTTCGTGATGGTCCCCAAGGACATGCTGTGTACCGACGGAATTCGCCGAGCACAAGTTACATGTCGTGCCGGATGTGAAGCGGGCCAGCAGCCCTTGCGCCGCCTGTCCGAAGAGAAGAGGAGAGTAGTTGGAGAGGAGATAGCCCGGCTCCTGGCAGCCGGCTTCATCATGGAGGTGTTCTTTCCAGAGTGGTTGGCTAACCCCGTGCGTGTTGAAGAAAAACAAGCAGTGGCGGATGTGCATCGACTACACCAGCCTCAACAAGGCCTGCCCGAAGGATCCATTCGCTCTGCCAAGGATAGATCAGGTGATAGACTCCACAGCCGGATGCGAGCTGTTGAGCTTCTTGGATGCATACTCAGGATATCACCAGATCAAGCTGAATCCAGCAGACAGGTTGAAGACCGCATTCATCACGCCGTTTGGAGCCTTCTGCTACCTGACGATGACGTTCGGCTTGAGGAATGCCGGCGCCACCTTTCAGCGTTGCATGCAGAAATGCCTCCTCAAGCAACTCGGCAGAAATGCCCATGTTTATGTGGATGACGTGGTGGTGAAGACGGAGAAGCGTGGGACGCTGCTAGAGGATCTTAAAAAAACCTTTGAGAATCTGCGCCGATTCCAGATCAAGCTCAATCCAGAGAAATGCGTGTTCGGAGTCCCAGCCGGCCAGCTCCTTCGTTTTCTGGTCTCCGAACGCGGCATAGAGTGCAACCCTGTGAAGATCAAGGCCATTGAGAGGATGGAGGTACCCAGCCGACTGTTGGATGTGCAGAAGTTCATCGGCTGCTTGGCTTCCATAAGCCGATTCATCACCGGTTACAGAAAGCTCTGCCGTTGTATCAACTGATGAAGAAGACCACTTTTTTCGAGTGGAACCACAAGGCAGATGAGGCATTTCTCCAACTGAAGAAGATGCTGGCGACTCCCCCTGTGTTGGCGGCTCCGACTCCCAAAGAGCCCATGCTTTTGTACATCGCCGCCACCAGCCGGGTAGTCAGCACAGTTATTGTAGTCGAGCGCAAGGAGGAAGGCAAGGCGCTCCCGGTCCAGAGACCAGTATATTACCTGAGCGAGGTACTGTCGACCTCCAAGCAGAACTACCCTCACTACCAGAAGATGTGCTACGGCGTGCATTTTGCCGCCAAGAAGCTGAAGCCCTACTTCCAAGAGCATCCAATCACTGTGGTTTGCACTGCCCCACTCGCCGAGATCATCGGAAGTCGAGATGCTTCCGGCCGAGTGGCCAAGTGGGCTATCGATCTAGCTCCCTACACGATCTACTACCAACCGCGCACCGCCATCAAGTCGCAGGCGCTGGCCGACTTCCTCGTCGACTGGGCCGAGACCCAATACTTGCCGCCTGCGCCTGATTCTACTCATTGGCGACTACATTTCGACGGCTCCAAGATGCGCTCCGGCCTCGGAGCCGGCGTCGTCCTCACCTCCCCCAAGGGCGACAAGCTCAAATACGTGCTGCAAATCCACTTCGCCGCCTCCAACAACGTCGCCGAATACGAAGCACTCATTCACGGGCTCCGGCTCGCCAAGGAACTCGGCATTCGCCGGATCCTATGCTACGGCGACTCCGACTTGGTGGTATAGCAGTCATCTGGCGACTGGGACGCCAAGGACGCAAACATGGCAAGCTACCGCTTCTTGGTGCAGCAGCTGAGTGGATATTTTGAAGGATGCGAGTTCCTCCACGTACCAAGAAACGACAACGACCAAGCAGATGCTTTGGCGCGAGTCGGCTCTACTCGCCAAGCGATACCTTCCGGTGTCGCCCTTCAGCGCCTCCTCAAGCCGTCTATCAAGCCTTCACCAGAGTCCGACTCTATCTTCGTGCCGGCTCCCCCAGAGATAGTCGGATCCGACTCCAAGACCCCAGCAAGCGACCTCAAGAAAGCCACAGTCGGCCCGGGGACTGCGCCAGTCGGCCCGGGGACTGCGCCAGTCGGCCCGGGGACTGCCCCAGTCGGCCCAGAGATTCCCTCGATTCAGCAAGCGGCAGCAGAGTCCAACCCGCCGCCTCCAGCCCAGCCGCCCTCGTCCAAGTCGCTGTGGTGACAATCGAAGAGATAGCAGCACCTTCATGGGCACAGCCCATCCTCAAGTTCCTAGTCAACAAGGAGTTGCCTGCAGATGAGACTCTGGCTCGGCAAGTACAACGCCGAGCGGCAGCCTACACCATAGTCAACAGAGAGTTAGTCGACGCAGGCGTCCACTGGTGTCCTCCGGTAGCTGCGTGGAATCAGAACAAGGCCAGGCGATCCTCAAAGACATCCACCAGGGCGAGTGTGGCCACCATGCGGCCTCGAGGGCGCTCGTGGCCAAAGCTTTTCGGCACGGTTTCTTTTGGCCGACTGCCCTGGAAGAAGCTAAAGAATTAGTCAAGAAGTGCAAGGGGTGCCAGGTGTTCCGCTCCAAGCCCCTTCACCGCCTTCAGATCAAGACGATCCCCATTGCTCGCCCTTCGCAGTCTGGGGCCTAGACATGGTGGGACCTTTCAAGACGGCCCGAGGCGGCTTGACCCATTTGCTCGTCGCAGTGGACAAATTCACCAAGTGGGTGGAAGCAAAGCCCATCAAGAAATTAAATGGGCCCACAGCAGTGACTTTCATTGCCGACATCACAAAGGCGGTATGGCATACCACACAGCATCATCACGCATAACGGCACCAACTTCGCCAAGGGCGCCTTGGCTCGTTTTCGCGACGCAGGCATCCGATCGACTTAGCGCCCGCTGCCCATCCGATCAAACGGCCAGGTGGAACGAGCCAACGGCCTCATCCTATCCGCATCAAGCCTCATCGGTCGAACCACTCGAGCGCCGCCGGCTGTTAGGTGGAAGAACTGCTCGCCGTCCTCCGAGTCTGCGCGACGACCAACAGATCAACGGCTTCACGCCGTTCTTCCTCATCCACGGTGCCGAAGCCGTCATCCCGACGGATATACAATTCGACTCTCCGCGAGTCTCCATGTACACCGAAGAGGAGGCTGAGGAAGCACGCCAAGACGGCGTCGACCTGCTGGAAGAAGGCCGGCTGTTGGCACTCAGCCAGTCCAGCATCTACCAGCAGAGTCTGCGGCGATACTACAATCGCAAGGTCAAGCCAAGATCATTCCAAGAGGGCGATTTTGTGCTCCGCTGATTCGAGAACAGCCGCCAAAGACAAGTTGTCGGCGCTTGGGAGGGCCCTTCATCATCGCAAGGTCTTTGGGAAACGACGCCTACTACTTGATCGATGCTCGAAGCCTCAAGCACGCAAGAGAGACGACGGCAAGGAGACAGAGCGCCGTGGAACGCAAATCTTCTTCAAGATTTTACACCTGATCAAGATGTATCGCGCTACTCCCCTTCTCTGTATTAAAGTACTAAGACTTGGGCCCCGAGCCGAGCTCGGGACCGCTTTTGATTATCTCAGATGATATGAATCTCGCTTCAAATGCTTCTCCGCTTTTATCATACCGTCAAGCACTGGTCCGGCTAAATCGCCGGGGACTCGCCGCTTTGTGCTATGAAACGCCCCGAGGTCGATAAGTAATGTGTCGCGCTCAAAGCCGTCCCCTACAGAAAGCCATAGCTCGCAGAGCGACTGTCGGTAAAGCGGGAGGCGGAAAGCGAGCGCACACATGAAAAACGGCTAAGGACTTAAGAGCTACGCATAGCCCAAGCCGGCTCCTAGTTCCCCCCCTACTAAGCCGACTCACGAGCAGTCGGCTCATAGTTTCAACCTTTATTAAGAAGGGCTGACTTTGAGAGTCGGCCGGCCGATTTCCAGCCAAACTTGCTATGACACTCTAAACGACTAAGTACTTGCCTCCCAAGGTAGCTGAGCGCTTGACCCAGTGGTAGTCCGCAGACCGGCTGCCCAGATGGCAAGGCGGCAACCAAAGGAAGGCGGCAAATGAAAACAGTCTAAAAGAGCCAAAGCAAGCAAAGGCGGAAACTTGATAAATATTTACATAAGGCCCTTGGCCGAATACACCCCGCGGGTGGAATTGTTTGCAACTAACAAGTTTTTTAAGCAAGAACAAAAGAAACAGGTAAGGCTGACGCATCCTAGGGGGCGGCCTCCGGAGCCGGAGGGTCGGCGGCGGCGGCTTCAAGGCCGGTCGGCTGGGCGGTCTCGGCTTGGTTGCCTCGGCGACGATTGCCTTGTCCTTCCGAGGCTCGTTCTTTCGGAGGCGCGATCAGCCGAGGCTGGTCGCCTTCTTCGTGCTCTGGCGCCTCCTCCTCCTCGCCTCCGCCCGACTCGCCCTCCCCTCGGCTTTGGAGCCGACACCTCCGCAGAGTCTTCCTCGTAGACTGGTGCATCCCAACCACTCGGCGGAGCCTCCTCGCCGTCGGCGGTCCGCTCGGGCACGAAGACACTAGTGTTCGTGGTACTCGGCGATGGCCGCCCAAGACTCGGGCGAGGGCGCCTTCCACGGCCCCAGCTCGGCTGGGCCTCCGACCGAACGCTGCCAGCGATCCAGTCCAGCCTGTGGTACCAGCCTTGGCGAACTCGGGGCCGGCGTGCTCCGGCGGGCCGAGGAGCCCTTCAAGCCTCGAGGCGACCGACGGCGACCTCCGGCCGGTCGGCCGTCCGACTGGCGGTGCGAAGAGCCGGCACCTCCGTCCACAGGGCGGTGACGACTTGGGCGCCGGCTCGTTGAAGACGGCGCATCAGACGGTGAGCAGGCCGAAGGCGAGCCCCGATGCTCAAGTTCTGTTCGTCGACAGTGCGGGGCGCGTTGGCGGCGATCACTTCGCCCTGCGCCCTCCGCTCCTCCCGATCCGCCTCGATAGCCGGAGGGACGGCTTGGGAGTGGCCCGGGAAGAAGTCTGCCAAAGACAAGAAAGGAAGCAGTCAGAAAACCAGAAGATAGTTCGACAAGGAATCGAAAGACCAAAAAGAGAAGACAGGAGTTACCGTCGACGACGTCCTCGAGCACGTGGTAGCCGGAGGTCAGCATCGCCTTGCGGTCGGTCCAGGCGGCCCGCTCCATCTCGAACTCGGCTAGGAGGGCCTCTTCCCGCGACTTGGCGTCCTCCTGCGCTTTCCGAAGCAGATCCCTCTGCGCCGCCATTCGTCGCTAAAAGGTCGCGCTTGGGCGAAGCTTCGCGACTCTTCCTCCTTAGCGCGACGGGCGGCGTTGGCTTCATCTAGCTGCCCTTGAAGGGCGGCGTTGGCGTCTGAAGCCCAAAGAAAGATAAACGTCATCAACAAAGAAGGTCGCCGGGAGATCCGGCCCGACTGCTCAGCAGTCGGCCCGAATCTCGGGGACTACAGCCATGGCGCGCTTAACGCGCCGGAGAAGAAAGAAGGAAAGTTGCGGAGAGATCCGCCCGACCGCCTCGGTCGGCCCGAATCTCGGGACTACAGCCCTGGTGCGCCAGCGCCGCCAAGAAGAAAGAATCCGCACCTCGACTCTCCGCCAGATCGGGCGGTCCGCTTCTCGGCTCTTCAACGTTGCGGTTGAAGGAGGTAGCGCGGAGGTTGTGGTACTCTGCAAGGCCGCAAAGCAAAGTCAGCCTTCGGAGATCGCTAAAGTGAGTTCGAGCCGCTGCCAGACCGACTCGAACTCGGGACTACACCCAGTGGGTGGTGGCGCGCCTCACGTAAAAAGACAGAAAACAAATCGCACCGGACTGAGGCCCGCATGGCCAGATGCATCCTGGTGTAGAGTTGGAGGGCTTCGCCTTCCTTGCGCAACTTGGGTGAACGTCGAAGCGCTGGTTCAATGAGCGTTGCCGCCGCGCACCCGGCCAAGGGCGGCGGCCTTTGAAACCTCGGCGTCGAGATTCGCCATCTTTGGCGGCGTCCGTCTCGAGAACCGCATGGCCGCGGAGCTCGCCCTTCGACTTCGGCGGCGTGTCGGCGCGGCGACTGAGAAGCAGCTGTTGCGTCGGCGTCGTCCGCGGCGGCGGATCTCGCGGGTCCACCGGGCTGCTTGCCGTGAGGCCTCGTGAGACGGAGGCGGCGGAGGTGGCGAGGCGGCGCGCGAGTGTCCGAGCCCAAGCCGCCACCTTCCGGTGAGAGGTTGGCGGTGCCGACCTCCCCGGTCTGCCCCGTGAAGTCAGGAGGCGGCGGCGCGCTGGCGACAGCGGGGGGACAAGCATCGCCGCGTGGCGACGAACGGCCTCGGCGTCCGTTTGACGCGGCGCGCGCCACGGCCTCGTCCAGATGTCGTTGAGCGTTGGCGGCCGCCTTGTCGGCCTGCGCCTTCTCCAGGCGCTTGGCCTCCTCCTCCGCGCGCTTCTCCCGCGCGTTCCGCTCCGTCGCCTCTCGGAGATCGGCGGCGGGGTCGACCCGCCGCGTGTTGGAGGACGTCGCCCCCGACCCCATGACGGAGGGCGCGGCGACTCTCTCAAGGGAGAGGGGGGCGCTGGAGAGGAGAGGGGCGAGAGTCAGAGCAATTCAAGCAAGGTCAGAAAAGAGCAAAAAGTAAAAGACTTACGAAGAGACAAGCGGCGGCCTTTTCACTTCCTTTCGGAAGCGGTTGGCGTTCATGCCGCCTCCCTCTGGTCGCGCGGCGGTCCCCCGACTTCTTCGCCGGCCACCGAGCGACTCGGCCCGGCGTGGCGCTTCTTCGACCCGCCTGGTTGGGAGGGCGGCTCTCGGTTGGCGGCGGGATGACCTGCGTCGATGTCATCCTCGGGCCGGCCGTGAAGGTCGCCGACGGTTCGAGGCCGCCCTCCTCCTCCTCCCGCCGCCTTGGCGTCGGCCTCAGCCTGCGGCTCCTAGGTCGGGTCGTCAATGTCGCCGACCTCGCGGTCGTGGACGTATTCACGCGGTTCCCTCGGCAAGCAGAAAGCGCCAAGAGGGGATTCTGCTCAAAGAAACCGACAAGATCAGAGCTCGAGGTCGGATACAAGCAAGATCGGAGCACAGATGGAAAACTTACCACCGGCGGAGGGTTGTCGCGCGAGTACGGCTCCTTGCCGAACCGCCACTCGTCGGTGAACTTGTAGTGGGCGATGAGGTTCACCATGTTCGCTACTTCCCAGCGGCATGTCTTTGGTGCCTGACCGGCTGGGATCGTGCGGCCGCTCATCTGGCAGATGAGATGGGGCGGCCTTGAGCGAAGCACCCGGCGCGCCACAAAGGCGGCCAAGAGGTCGGAGGCGACGAGCCCCTCCGATGCGTCAAGACTCGAGGCGCGCCACGGCGCCGACCGAGGTCAAAGCGTCTTCGACCGTTGGGACCAGGTGGCGGCCGGCCATCGCTCGCTCGGGTCGAAGGGCGCAAGTTGACCCGATCCGCCGTCGGTGGCGACGTTCTTCACATAGAAGTATGTCTTCTGCCACATCTTCACCGACTTCACCAGCCGGATGGGCGGAAAGGGTTGTCAGCCGTCGTGCGACGTGGACGCGATGAATGTGCCGCCACTGCGCCGGCGCGTGCGGCAGCCTGCGGCCGGCTTTGAAGAGAAGAACTCTCCCCACAGCTCGATGGTGGGAGAACGCTGATGTAGCCCTCGCATGTGGTGGCGATGGCGGAGAGAAGCACCACGCGCTGGGGGTGAGGTGGTGCGGCTGAAGTTGGTACAGCTCGAGAACGAGCGGAGAAACCCGCCACGGCAGCCCATCGCGCATGAGGTGCGGCGGAAGATGACCCGCCGCCGCCTCCGGCGCGGGCGGATTTTCCTCCGGCGCAGGACGGCCTGCACGAGATCAGCGCTTCGGAAGGCGGCGGGTCCGGCGGAGGAACCCGATGTCCTCCGCGTCCACGTCTGAGCCGTCCCACTCGCCGGAGCGCGAGGCGGTAGGCACGGCGGAGGAGGAGCTCATCGTCGGCGAAGAGGAAAAAGCGACGGAGCGACGGAGCGACGGAGCAAGAAGAAGGGCAAGAGGGCAGAGGAGGGAGTGCGCGTGCTATGCCGCCGCTCCCCCCCGGCCTATTTATAGCCTTATGGGCTGAGAAGCGAGGCGGCGTGGGGATTAATCGCGCCCACGACCCCACGACGCCCACGATTAAAAACCCCACGGTTATCGCCGCGAGAACGGCGTGGGGATGCTAACCGCCCTCGCCGCAGCCGATCCGCCGGGGCCGAGGCGCGGCGATGGCGGAGCCCCACCGGCGGCCCGTCCCGCCGTGGGCGGCAGCTATCGCCTCCGTGGCGTTACGCGATAGGACCGTCTCACGATGGCGAGGAAGCGTGGCCGTCGCCGCTGGTTTCCGCCATGACTTAGAGGCGGCCCTAGCGAGGCCGGGCTGGCTCTCGCGAGGCGGCCCAAAATGCGGCAACCGAATCTCGAGCGGCGCCGCAGAGATTGAAACTCGCCAAGCCCCACGAGGCGGCGCCACTGGGCTTCACCAGCCGGGGACTCTCGTCGAGTAATGGGCCATGGGTAGGCAGACCCAGGACCCAAGATCTTTCAAGACATCGGGGCAGGCCGCGCCCCTCAGCCGAGTCCCAGCAGGGCGACCTTCGAGAAGGCCGAGCCCCAGCTGGCGACCTTCGAAGAAACCGAGTCCCCAGACGGCGACTCTGGACCAAGCCGACTCCGGACTTGCGACCTCTCAGGGGGCCGACTCTGAGAGTCGGCTCGCGACCTTCCACGAAGACCAACGCAGGGTACAGCCCGTCGTGGCTGTCCCCTCGGACCCACGGGAGGAAGGCATGGCTACAGTGAGCCGCGCCACCAGGAGATCTCCGGTGAGGCGCGGCACTGCTGCCATGCCACCCCTGACCTCAGCCACAGTGCACAAAGCACTGTACCCACGACGGCGGCGCGTACGGCCCGGAGAACGCCGGGCCCTCCGTCAGTGAGATAGAGGAACTCGGCCGGAGAGTCCGAAGACGGCCCTATAGGAGTCGGCCCCCCCGGAGTCGGCCGCCTCCTGGCCAGGGCCCCACAAGCCATAAACCAGATTGGACGGGGAGTGGCAACAGTGATCACCTGACGGGCGGCCTTTGCTCCCACGACCCTCGACCAAGCCTGTGTCATCGAGTCAACGATGTTGCTCGGCTGTCCTGGGACACGCCGGTCAGCGGGCCCAGTAAGTCAAGTGAGAAGACGGCCGCAAGAGAGGCCGACGACCTGGGGCCACGCCAATCAGATACCCCCAGACCCGGGTAGGCCTCTATAAACCCCCGGGCACCCATGCAAAGGTTCGACCTGGATAGGTTTTTAGACACATAGCAAGAGGGAAAGAGCTAGCCTTGCTCCTTCCCGCCTCCACACAGCTCGAGGAGCACCATTGTACTATCACCCCATAGTGATCATGCGGAGACCCCGTGAGAGCGTGATGGGGTATTATCTCCTCGGAGCCCCAAGTTGGGTAAGATTCACGGCGTGCATGTCTTCGCCTCATCCGTTTCGAGCACCGGCGACGTTCTACTCGCCCCCACCATGATAAGCCACCCATTGGCATATGCCGCATCCAACCCCCGACACATAATGCACAAACAACAAAACACAAGCACTTCTTATTGGTTCTAGAATCTTCCATATCAGAATTGCCCAAATGTTTTTCTACATGATTTGCCATTATTTGTTTTTACTTTATGCATGTCTTACAATGCACAATTCCATGAATCTTAAAATAGATCAGCTTTCTTATAAAAACTAGATGATTTTGAATGAAATTAACTATAAGAATTAAACGAACATCTACATCATGCATATATGACTCAAAGCTTGCATGCTATAATGTGGTATTTATTCATAATTTGGTTGCCAAATCTCACGCGTGCAATGCACGTGTACCTTACTCTAGTCTAAATGGTGTTTGTGTGTGTGTTGTGCGTGTTGAGGTGCAAATTGTCTTTTTTTGGTACACGTTAAGCTTGTTCTTCCGAAATTTCAAGCTGCGCCTTGTTATCACTACTGGAATCTGGCAGTTTGCCATCTGCCATGGCAGATGGCAAACCAGTCGTCCGAAACCCTGCCGATAAAGGCTTCTTTGCCGTCTGCTGGCTGATGGCAAAGACTGTAACTTTGCCATCTATTTGGCTAATGGCAAAGAGCCTGTGGCTTTGCCATCTGCTGGCAGATGGCAAAGCCTCTTAACGGGGTTAGCCCCGTTAGAAGGCTAACGACATAATTTGCCATGCTTTGCCATCTGCCAGCAGATAGCAAAGGCTACATGCTTTGCCGTCTGCGAGCAGATGGCAAAGAGATTTGCCATCTGCTGGAAGATGGCAAAGAGCCCAAATAGGCCAGCCCAAACATGACACGTGGCCTCTTTGCCATCTGCGCGGTGATGGCAAAGCTTTTTGCCATCTGCCAAAGCAGATGGCAAAGTGCCTATATTGCTCCATTTAATTTAATTTTTCTTATATCAATTCATTTTCACAGAAAATCAAACACAAATATATTTATATGACCAATATAGCATATTCAACACATATTACCAATAGTCATGAACACATATATATATCCAACACATGTTACCAATAGTAGCAAGTTTCATCCATACATATACATAGTTTCATCAATATTACAGCTTTTATCCATAGGTAGCAAGTTTCACAAGGTCAAAACAAAAACTAAATACAAGCACTCCATCAACCTAAGCTTCCGTGATCTTAAGCAAATCTGTAAAATGGGAAAAAAGAAAGTTAGAAGAAGACTAGAAGAAGAAGATTATTATGATGCAACTAAAATGTGAAGATCATTATGATGCAACTTATATCTGTAAAATAGGTCATTTTGGAGCTAAGTAAGGTCATTATGTCATTTTGGATCCAAAGTAAGAACATTCGTGAAAAAATTCATCAAGAGGAAATTGTATATCTCAAGATGTACATGATGAACATGGTTATATCATTAACACAAGCACAATGGTATCTAGCAAGCATGGAATCAAGTACAGAATTCATGGACCTGATGATATGGGCAAGAGAAAATAGTTTATAGATGCTAGCACGTTATGTGTGAAAGCGCACGTATCACAAAAATAACTAAAAATGATATCATAGGCACACCAGCAAATTTTGCAAGCAGTAAACTAGGTAAATTTTGAATCTTTTCAGATCTGTAACTAATTATGGGATTTATCAAAACAAATAAAGAAAGACAAGATTTTTAAGAGAGTTTGTTAGGAATATTTAATAAACACCAGCGGCAATTACATTGCGTGGATCGCCAACCCACATAGATAACTAGAGTAAGATGAACATATGGGACTCATCTTCATACATTATGTTCATAAATCAATAGTCATGACTACAATATCACCAACAATGGAGCATGCAAAACAAAGCTAAATCTTACTCTTTCACAAAATTTCATTAAAAATACCCCAATGGACTGGGACAAGTGTAACTAAGAATGTTTGAAGAATATGGAATGAAACACAATACATTGGTGTTCTGCAATACATACCAAGCTCCTTATGAGCAAATACTAATAGAAAAATAATATCAAAATACATTAATGTTTGCCAAAGCATACATACCGCCACACCCTATCAATGTTTCTTTCTTGGTTAATATAGGTGTGATAATGTGCCAAATAATTGATTGCAAAAATTGCATGGACTTAATGGGAAAATAACATCTTTGAGGAACAACATGAAAAAAGTTTTAGCATGGCAAACGTTGTCCATATGTTTTGGTATATTAATTTCTATGTGTACCTAAATCGCATGCTAACATTAATGAGAAAATTGAATAAATATAAAAGGAAACAAGTATAGCACAATGAAAATCTAGCCGCGCAAATGCGCGGGACACACTGCTAGTTATCTAATAAGGTATAATGGATCTGTTTTTCCATTCAAAAATAAAAGGAGCGCTAGTACCTGAAGGTTCTAAAATTGTACTTGCAGATGTTCTGGGATCCTAACCTTACTTTCGTATCCCTTGGAATGTATATAGTTCTAAAGAGAATCACTCATATGTCCAAGGTTTGGAAACCTGAAAGTATTCTTCAGTTATAACTATCCCCAAGATAACAGTGTCATCATTATATTTAGGAAGTTGACATGATGGCATTAAATAGAAGATACTCTACAAATTGGCTTGTTGAAATGAACAACGAAGACAGCCACACAATACATTTCGAGACCCAAGCTACATAATTCTGCAGGAGACATTGCTAACCCACAAAAAATGAAGCGGTTCATATTACCTATGAAATTTCACCAAAAACAATAATAGACTAAACGTATATGCATGTATATGGAGAACATCATACTGCAAGATGAAGTGGAAAATGACACTTGATGATCTCAACCAATAAGGACATGTACAGAATCTGTAAGAATAGATAATCAAATGTGGGAGAAAAATATGTACAGACCCAGAAAAACATAATCAAAGACAATACATACTCTGCAAGTACAGATTGTGCAAACATCTGATGCATTGAGTAAACATGGGAGGGCAGGTTATAATGCATATGTGAAGGACTGAAGGTTACAGTTATACGGTTGTCAATGATATGCAATTACAATAATCCTTATATTTAAATTCCGTACCGTAACCTAAGAATTTACAGCACACATCAAGGTTCAATTTACTTGAGCATTGACATTGTCTTTGTACTGGAGTAGGAAAATGTGCCTTAGTTACTGATATTTTGCATATGACCGATAATTTTATCCACTGCAAAGTAGGAAAGGAGGGCAATCCTAAATGGCTCCACTTGATAATATAGGTATAGAGCATAATGCTTTGTGTGGTAGAAATAAAAATACAGCCTGCAATAGAGAACTCAAGCTCTTGAAGAGATGAAAGGCGAGGAAAACATGAATATCTATGATTTGTCGAAAACAACTGGAGCTACCCATATACTGTGCAGGAGGAACTGAAACCTGGAGTTGGTGGATAGATCATTTGAATTGACTCATCCTCTTTGCTGATGGATAGGGTGCCGCCACTATCCATCGAATATTTCATATAATGCTCTATACAACCTCGCAAACCAAATTTTTACTTGTATTTTCCTGTTCTTCTTGTTTATGGGTAGACAACCCCACAAATTCCATAGTTCAGTTGAGCTACTTCCCACCTTGTACAATTGTTTTGTTGAATATAAGTAAATGGAGTTGAAATACTGCTCTGAACATCATACTACAAACAACATATAAACATATGTATCAGAAATAAATAAAAAACATCACTTACCATACTGAACATCCCATTGTTCTGATGTGTATTTGGCACCATTTCAAATAGCAGAATAAGAAATATGATAATGCCAATAGAATCCATTGAATGCTTGAGGCACAAACGTATCCTTCCCACGTCCACTTCTTGTTTCCTAAGGAAACCAAGAACCAATTGGAATAGTAACAATAGTTCAGTACATTTTATAACTGAAGCCATGGCAATACATACCACACTCTTTTCATCTATCATATGGTCACGTATGTTACTTCCATTTGCACATAGTTCTCTCCCTCAAACAGATTGAACACTTGATTGTGTAATTACTGTTTTGTGTGCCCTGCATTATCAGAAAAATCACGTACAACTCAAGGGTAGAAATTTACAATCACAGGAATTATTCGAGAACCTAGCGAGCAACTCGGAATTGAAACCTGAGTACACATCGATTAGGTAGTAGAGATTATAAACTGAAAGAAGGAACAATGGATTAGCAACAAAGGTTATCCTACAGTAAGAAATTAATAGCTCTGACACAAAAATTAATCACAATCTTTATATATGTCATTGAATCACGGTGAACATCAGCACGGACATTAAACAACCAACGGGGCAGAAGGACCAGCAAGAAGAAAAAGCGTATTTACCTGATGTAGAGGCTATGTTGATTGCATTATGTAGTACATCCAGGTCCATGAAAAATGTTGATATACTCACTAACAGAATAACCAAAGATCAGAATAATAAATGCTTCACTGTGTCTACTTAATATTAATTGCATAGTCAAAAGGTCCAATCCAGTAAGGAGACAGTAGCATGTCTTCTTCAGGGGTAAGGCAAGGAGAGCAGTGTTTATATGTGCTAGAAGTTGGAGCGATGAGAATGACAATACTATCGTCAAGATCTCACCACCTGAGCTTCTCAGCCTGAAAGTGGTTCGGGTTTTCCAAACAATAAAAGACCAACCCAACTCGACACACCTACCACTCAAGTATTCACTTGAGCTAGCTTAAATTTTCTGTGCTACCAGTTTAAACTTTGACCACCAGATCAACCAAGAAAAGGTATAGCCCATTTCACGTGATTTTTTTAGAAAATTGGAGACTGATATATAGCTGATAAGCAGCAGCAGATTTAAATTTTGTCCCCCTTTTTAGGTCAAATAGTAGCCGACACATGACAGCTCGATGTGCGGCCGCGCCTGACAATGCAGAAGAGGGAGACATGCCTCTTGCTGGTGGATTCCATCGGCGCCGGCCGCTTTCCCTTGTCCAGCCACAAGCGCACAGTAAAAGGGCAAAGTAGTATTGCAGAGCAGCTCCTGGTAATCCTACAATACAAACCAACCAAATTTGGAGCAAATTTTTTGTATTTCACATGATTTGGGGCGCACAAATGGATGCTTAAAACGACGGAGAGAGTGTCACAGCCCAAGCATCACTGAACATGAAGCAACGGTGGCCACTGGCCTGTCATGTGTGTGAGCTGGGTGGTGTTAGGAGTGAAGGCGTAGAGCAGTTGGATCTGGTGTACTACTAGGAAAAGATCTAGCCGGTATTCTGGAGTAGGTGCTAAATGTATCCCCAATCCCCCCTTCTCCTGATTGAAACCCAACCGAAATTCCCTCTCCAATCTGGTGACTGACTCACTGTATCCAAGTCCGTAGCACACAGGGAGCATGCAAGGTGTCTTGTTTATTTCAAAACGAGAAAACATCATCGAGCGCCGCAGAATATTAAAAAAAGAAGTTTTGCAGGAATGCATCACGCCAACGGCAAGGGAGGGAGAGAGAGATACGTACTCGTCGACCGCGGATTTGACTTGTTCCTTGTTGATCTTCCTGCCAAGGCCCGACGCGAGATCCAGGGCTCTCGACTTGGACATGGCGGCGGCGGCATCGCCTGCAGCAGGGAGCGACGGGGCCGGCGACAGGGTGGCGGGGGAGGGTCGGCGACTGGGCGGTGGAGGGCCGGCGACGGGGTGGGGGAGCGACGGGGCGGGGGAGCGACGGCGACGGGGCGGGGGAGTGACGCAGCCGGCGACAGGGCGGGGAGCGACGGGGCCGGCGACAGGGTGGCAGCGGGCGAGCCTAGAGCGCCATCGACGGGGGTTGTTCGGTGTGTGGATGAGATGCGATTTTTTTTACCTGGATGGGTGGGGAGAGAGGGAGGGGATAACCCCACAGTTTTTTTTAGCTGGAAAAAAATAACCCCATCTCTTTGCCATCTGCCACCAGATGGCAAAGAATCTTTGCCGTCTGCTGGCGGATGGAAAGAGGTGAAAGCTGAGACGCCGTTACACTCTTGACGGCTACAGGATTTGCCAACCTCTTTGCCATCTGGCTGGCAGATGGCAAAGATTATTTGCCATCCACTAGCAGATGGCAAAGAATGGTCGATAAATCATGTTCTTTGCCATCTGTCGGTTCTTTGCCATCTGTTTTATAAGCAGATGACAAAGACATTCTTTGCCATCACCGCGATGGCAAAGAGCTGGTGATGGCAAATTCCTGTTTCAAATTGAAGCTAGCGTCTCGTCTATCATCTTTGAAACTCCCGCTCTTCAACCCGCGCCTTGTTAGCGAAATATTTAAGATATATCTTAGTCTCGTTGTGCTCGACAACTCCCTCCATCTCAACCCGCGCCTTGCTATTCGAAATTACAACGCGAAAACTCCCACCCATTGTGAAACCCCGACACGTGAAATGCCCGTGGTACCTCGAATCGAAGAACCGCCTCAAATCGGTGGGGGTACTTTCGTAACTTACCCCACATTTCGGACAAGCGCATCTCTAAGCCATGGTTCCCCACCGCCATCCCATCCGCCCACCCATTCAGACACCGACGCCGCGAAACCCGCGCGAAACCCCCACACTCGCTCCGTCCGCCACCGGTAGGAGCTTCTTCCCGACGACGCCGTCCACAACAACACCTCGACGTCCCTCATCCACCGTACCGGATGAGGATCCGTCGTCGATCTCATCGTCCCGCCGGTTCAGCCACCCCATCGTCCACCTCCAAGGAGCTGCCCCGATGTTCCCCTCATATTTCGCGCCACCTCCATTCCCACACCGCCGTCTTCACCTGCACCACTGGAAGAGCATCATCATCACCGTTTCCTCGGATGAAGCTGCGGCCTAATCGGCGCCACCGAAGAGGTTGTACACTAATCGCCGCATTTTCTTCTTGATTCAATCTCACGGTGCTGCCGGCGCTCGGTCCCGAGCCGAGCCGGCCGCGCCGGCGTCGCCGGCCACTTCCTCCATGGCGTCGCTCCTCGGCGGCGACGTCCACATCGAGAGGAGCTGCTGCCGCTTTAGCTCTCACTCGCGCCGCCGCTCTGCTCTTGCTCTCGGTCCCCGCCTGGTCTGCTCTTGCTATTGCTCTTGCCGACATCTTCTTGCTCTCGCTCTTGCTCTTGCTTGAGATCTTTGCTCCGATTTGGCTACACTTGATCGACTAAATCGACTTTTGGGTCATCGATTTCAAGGGTGGGCTCGCCGGGGTGAAGGAAGAACCACCCTTGATGGGGAGGGGGCTCGTCGGAGAGGTACCCCACTATCTATCTTAGGGTTCAGGATGGGGCGGTGGTCGCCGGCGATGGCGGCGTCACATGGGTGGTGGCGGGGATTGCCGGAGAAAAGCTTCGCACGGGGGCCTAGAGGATGGCGGGCGGCGGAGGACCGCGGTAGGGAGTATTTTTGGCGGGCGGGCGGCGACATTGTCATGTGGCGGCGGGGGCATTGTTTGGCCGGTGGTGGCTGGCGGCTCAGGGGGGTGGAGGTTAAAGATGAACCGCAGGCCCTTGATTTCGTATCCAATGGCTGCAAAATCGACTGACGTGTAGCCTCACCTTGCTAGTGCGTTCAGTTTCAACAGCAAAATTCAGTTTCGACAACAAAATTCAGTTTCGAGAGTTAGGTTCGATTTAACGATTAAGTTCGGGCCGACAGTTAAGTTCAGAGATGAGCGGCTGATGTATTTTACATCTAGCACTTTGTGGTTATGTATTTTACGTCATGTATCGGAGATGCTATTAGAATTCCACTCAGGTTAGCGTTGTTCGTTGTCTCTCTTGTCCTGCTTCAGCCTCGGCGTCGAACAACTCACCGGAGCTGCTCCAACGACGAAACCCTCCATCACGGCGGAGCGATACCTCGGGCTCCATCTCCGCACGCCTAAGATCTTCTTCCCCTCCTCCGACAGCAAAGTCAGCCGAAGCATCCTCACCAGCCAACCCAGTCACGCTGAGATCGACATGGCTTCGCCAAAGAGGTTGTACACTTGTTGCATCTCCTTTTTACTCTACATGTTATATATATTGTCCACCGAGCACTCGTAGTAACGGGAAATACGATTATTTTATCCTACTATATGACAAGCAGTGAGGTACCAGGCAACTTAGCTATCTGTGATGGACTCTCTTGAACGCCATCATTATTTATCTCTACGCGTTTGAGCTATGCATTTGTCGATGGGCCTGGGAGTTGAGCTAGTATGGCAGTGGCCTGGGTCCAAAGTAATAGAAGTAGCACAAAAACATTTTTTAGTGTAGGATTTTCCTTGCTCAAGCCTGCCTACTAGAATCGCCAGTGCTTGAAAGGAAAAGTGAATGAAAAACATAGGAATTGGAAAGTTTCCTATGGTACTACTTTTGATGAATTTGGTGCAAAGGAATGGAGCAAAGGAAAACTGTAGGATTTGTTCCTTTAGTGTCTCCTTGAAAGAAAAACCGTAGGAATTCTAATTTCCACTTCTCCTCCTTTTCATATTCCTATTCATCAAGCACACTAAGAGATAGTAGCATAATAGCATTATAAGCGTACATTTTCTTCGGGTTTGACTTAATCTCACCATGCTTTTTTGCATCCGGTGATCTTCCAATTGTTGTGAATCAAACACCCAGATTGGCAGAAATCCTGTGTTTTTAAATTCTCTGTTTTGCACGTGCATTCCTATCCTATTCCTGTCTTTTTCCTATCCCTGCATTGTTAGGATCCTCAAATTCAAACAAGCCCTTACTCAATTACTTACATTATGAGATATGTGTCAAAGAAAACCTTGTGTGGTTTGTCCTGCTCCCACTGTTTGTGTTCCACCCCAGCTCATTTGCTCCAACGACGGAAGGGTTCACCACAAGAGGATCCGCTCTCCAGCTATCTTTCGCCGCCTCAGATCTTCTTTCCCTTGCCGCAGCCACGACAACTGCATTACCATCATCAATCGAGCGCAGATGACCTTGAGGACTACACGGGTCCGCAAGAGAGGTCGCACTCTTCCGTGTTCCGCTTACGTTATGCGTCGCTTAATATGATGACATGCTACATTATCATCGTGTTACCTATTAGACTCCGAGTCAGGTCCAAACTAATGCTGAAACTTGAGTTTTTAAATGGTTGTGGGGTACATATTGGGGTAGCAATTAGTACTATCTGTCTACTATCTGGTTAATCTCCGGTGCCTACTATGAGTTTCATGTTAGGTGCAAACAAACATTAAAGGAGCCATTATCTGTATTTTTTAACTAAAGCTATTATCTGCATGCTATCATTGGTTTTGGGTCTATCCATAGTTTGCTACCATCACTCTGGATTTGTGCATGCACTCCTTACATAATCTCACTATGTTTTATTCCTATGCATGCCAGTTATTGTACACAATGGAACTGATCATGTAGAGCAAAAGAGACGAGCCTTGCGTGGCAATAAAATTTCATGCAGACGTCGTTCCATGGTGGGCACAAAGGCAGCCCCCCTCCACCCATTTCGGATCATAATCAAGACGAAGATAACTGTTCTGAGGGGGATTCAGAAGGAGAAGACTACTCCTATTTACCCCATGAGGTCTTCGCTCTAACTTGGCATGGTGATGTTGGTAATATCATGCATATGGTGCCTTGCATTGCTTACTGTATACATTAAAGATGTCATCTGCTTAGTTTAGACATGTTTTGTGTCAATGCCATCTGTTTTGTTTCTTTATCGTATATGTGAATCATGCAATGCCATCTTGTCTAGCCAGGCATCATATATGTGAATTTTGCAATGCCACCACAGTTAGTGGTCATCTTATATGTGAATTATATCATGCCATCATTTATTTATTATGTGTTAAATTTGTCAACAATTTTAGTACATTCAATTACTCTTCCTGTGCATCAGCCATTCGACACGGTCATGGAAAAAATTGGAGTGGAAAACATGGTCTTCAGAGCTGACAATGCTATCTGACGAAGCACATGTCTTGCTGGTTACCGATAGCTCCACAGAGGAGGATTCAGAGACAGATGACCAGTCATATTTCCCCCCTGAGGTGCATGCCCTAACTTGGAAGGGTTATGTTACTCATATCATGCGTATGGTATCTTGCATTGCTATGTCATTTGCTTAGTTTAGACATGCTTTGTGTGAATGCCACCTGTTTAGTGTCTAATTACCATATATGTGAATTATGTAATGTCATCTTGTTGCAAGACATTATATATGTGAATTATGCAATGTTATCTTGTTGCAAGGCATTATGTATGTGAATTATGCAATGCCATGCTGTTTAGGCAAGCGTCATATATGTGAATTATATCATGCCATCCTTTTTTTGTCTTTCTCATTGCTTTTGTCGACAATGTTTGTATATTCAATCTTTCGAATTGTGCATCAACCATTTGAATTGGTGATGGAGAAATGGAGTGAAAACAAGGTCTTGAGAGAGACAATGCTACTCGCTAAAGCGATATCTTCTTTGATTCTGAGATAGCTCTTCAGAGGAGGATTCAGAGGCAGATGACCAGTCCTATGCTTATGGGACTTTGACTAGGCCATCCTTTTTAACCTAAATGGGCCACTGTTGGGTCGTCCCACATATCATTTTTTCATAGGCCCATCTCGTCCAATGGATGAATGACATCCGTCGCGACGTCGAGCTGACACGTGGTTCCTTTGTTCAATGAGAATTTTACACGTGAAAAATCGCCCTTGGCCTGGGCTGTTAGCGGGTTATCGGATCCAAAACCGGACCCAATAGCTTAACGGTGACCCATTACAGTGGATGCCACGTGTCGGTTACCCTTGACGAAAACACTTTGATGACGTGCCATTTATCGTCATGGAAGTGGACACTTCCGTGATGATAATTTGAGTATTGTCATGGAACACTTCTACGACAACACATGTATGACTATCTTGATTCTGTCATAAAATTGTCACAGATGTACATGCATGACAGAAAACATGACCTAATGTAAAAACACGTATCATCAAGGAAGTGTTTTTTATAGTGGTGTGTGCTGGCACTGCTCCTCAACGGAAATCAAGAGAAGGTATTGTTTTCAAGATGGCCTAAGGTATGAGCGCAGTCGGTCGTACCAACCTTGACTTCAATGATAGGTTTGAAAAATAAGAGCTTGTGGCGACCAGTGGCACAAGTAGTGGTACGACTGCGCGCCCGTACCAAAGGTTATCGATCGATATTTTTTCTTGATTCTTTCTGGATTTTGTTTCGATTTTCTTCTAACTTCCTCTCTAAGATTGATCCTCTAACCATTATTTAAGGCCAAGGGTTACATCCCTTCTCTCAATATCAATCTAATCTTGAGTCCTTTTTGCATGACACCACTTCACCAAACCTTGTTCCACAAGATAAAGAAATCGGTCACCGCCATGAGCAATGGATCTTCCCCAACTTCCATCAAGATCATTGAGGGAGTCCTGGATTAGGGGGTATCCGGACAGCCGGACCATACACTTTATTTGGACTATTGGAGCGTGAAGATACAAGACTCAAGACTTCGTCCCGTGTCCGGATGGGACTCTCCTTTGCGTGGAAGACAAGCTTGGCGATCCGGATAATAGATTTCCTTCCTTGTAACCGACTCTGTGTAAACCCTATCCCCCTACGGTGTCTATATAAACCGGATGGTTTAGTCCTTAGAGGGACAATCATAATCATGATAGGCTAGCTTCTAGGGTTTAGCCTCTTTGATCTCATGGTAGATCAACTCTTTCATACTCATATCATCAATATCAATCAATCGGGAAGTAGGGTTTTACCTCCATCGAGAGGGCCCGAACCTGGGTAAAACATCGTGTCACTTGCCTCCTGTTACCATCAGCCTTAGACGCACAGATCGGGACCCCCTACCCGAGATCCGCTGGTTTTGACACCGACATTGGTGCTTTCATTGAGAGTTCCTCTGTGTCGTCGCTTCAAGGCTCGATGGCTCCTTCAATCATCAATAACAATGTGGTCCAGGGTGAGACTTTTCTCCCCGGACAGATCTTCGTGTTTGGCGGCTTCGCACTGCGGGCCAATTCGCTTGGCCATCTGGAGCAGATCGACAGCTACGCCCCTCGCCATCAGGTCAGGTTCGAAAACTTGAACTACATGGCCGATATCCGCGAAGACTTGATCTTCGACGGATTCGGGCCTATGCCAGGAGCGCCAGACAGTCACGACGAGCATGGCTTAGACCTGCTGTCTAACAATACTCGAGATATCGCACCTGCAGGAGATCCGGACCTAAATCCGAGGCAGATCGCGACGTCCAAGGACGGGTGGAAGGACCCCGCCCCGGTGACCACACACTCATCGGTGGTAGAGCCGAACACCAGCTTCATCCCCAAGGGAGCCTGTGATACCGGACCCCCAGACTCGTGTCCGGCTGTAGGTTCCAGTCTGCGCATCCCCGAGCCGGTCGAATCTGGTTGGGCTCCCGTAATGGAGTTCACCGCTGCGGACATCTTCCAACACCCTTTGGCGACATGCTGAACTCGTTAAAGTCTCTCTCTTTGTTAGGAGACTCTTGGCCGAACTATGTCCGGCTCAAGTGGGAAGCAGGCGATGAGGCAATTCGTTGCCCACCCACCACCCACTTTATTGCCACGGTCGATGATTTGACCGACGTGCTTTATTTTGACTCTGAAGACATCGACGGTGTGGACGACGATGTAGGAGAAGAACAGGAACCACCGTCCACGGGGCGGTGGACAGCCACCTCCTCATATGATATATATATGGTGGACACTCCGAAAGAAACCAACGGCGATGAGGCAATGGAGGATAACCCCTCAAGGAAGAAAGCAAAGCATGGGCGTCGTCGGCGCCGCTCCAAGCCCCGCCACAGCAATACCGGCACAGGAGATGAGAATAGTCCGGATGGTGTCGAAGATGAATACAACCCCGATCAGCCTGCCTTCGAGCAGGTCGAACAAGAAGATGGGAAGGTCAGCCCAGACGAACAGGCAATTGACAAATACCCGGAGGAGGACAACTACATGCCCCCCTCCGAAGATGAGATTAGCCTCGGCGATGACGAGTTCGGCGTGCCTGAGGACCCCGTACAGCAGGAGCGCTTCAAGCACCGGCTTATGGCGAGCCTGAAAAAGAAGCAGCAGCAGCTCCAAACTGATCAAGACATGCTCACAGACAGATGGACTGAAGTCCTGGCAGCCGAGGAATATGGACTCGAGCGCCACGCGGCTGACCGGCCACCTCGTGGCCGGGATAAAACGGCGTATCAGCCCGAATACCAGCCCGTACCCCTATGCCAATACACTATGGCCCGGGGCAATAGGCAGGACCTGCAAGATACACTAAAGGCAGGACCGCCAAGATCGATCTACGGATCGCGGGGGCGTGCCCCAACACGTGACGATGATCGTCACGCCGGACACACTATTGACAAATCCGACCGGGCCGAACATAGCAACCAGACTCATTCGAACTGCATAGCCACATAGCCCGGCATAGAGGTGCCGCACACCCACTCTGCTTCACTGACGAAGTGATGGATCACGAATTCCTAGAAGGGTTTAAGCCCGTAAACATGGAATCATACGATGGCACAACGGACCCTGCAGTATGGATTGAAGATTTCCTTCTCCACATTCACATGGCCCGCGGGGACGACCTACACGCCATCAAGTATCTTCCCCTTAAGCTCAAAGGACCAGCCCAGCACTCGCTAAATAGCCTACCGGCAAATTCAATCGGCAGTTGGGAAAACCTGGAGGACGCATTCCTCTACAACTTCCAGGGCACGTACGTGCGACCACCGGATGCTGATGACTTGAGTCACATTACTCAACAGCCCGGAGAGTCGGCCAGGAAATTCTGGACTCGGTTCCTAACTAAAAAGAACCAAATTGTTGACTGTCCGGACGCCGAAGCCCCGGTGACCTTTAAGCATAATATCCGCGACGAGTGGCTCCCCGACACCTCGGCCAGGAAAAACCAAAGTCCATGGCAGCCCTCACGACACTCATGACCCGCTTTTGCGCGGGCGAGGATAGCTGGCTGGCTCGCAGTAGCAACACGCCAATGAATTCCGGCACTTCAGACGTTCGCGACAATAACGGCAAGCCACGGCGCAACAAACATAAGCGACGGAACAATGGAGACAACACTGAGGACATGGCAGTCAACGCCGGATTCAGTGGCTCAAAATCTGGTCAGTAGAAAAAGTCGTTCAAAAGGAACAATCAGGGACCGTCCAGTCTGGACCGCATACTCGATCGCTCGTGCCAAATTCACGGCACCCCGGACAAGCCAGCAAAGCACACTAACAGAGATTGCTGGGTATTCAAACAGGCCGGTAAAATAAATGCCGAAAACAAGGACAAGGGCTACACAGCGACGATGACGAGGAGCCCCGGCATCCGAACACGGGGGGACAGAAGAAATTTCCTCCCCAGGTGAAAACGGTCAATATGATCTACGCCACCCACATTCCCAAGCGGGAAAGGAAGCGAGCACTACGGGACGTCTATGCGATGGAGCCAGCCGCCCCAAAATTCAACCCATGGTCAGCCTGTCCGATCACCTTTGATCGTAGGGATCACCCTACCAGTATCCGTCAGGGCGGTTCAGCCGCATTGGTCCTAGACCCAATCATCGACGGATTCCATCTCACGCGAGTCCTTATGGATGGCAGCAGCGGCCTGAACCTACTTTATCAGGACACAGTGCGCAAAATGGGCATCGATCCTTCAAGGATCAAGCCCACTAAAACCACCTTCAAAGGTGTAATTCCAGGAGTAGAGGCCCGTTGCACGGGCTCCATAACACTGGAAGTGGTCTTCGGATCTCCGGATAACTTCCGAAGCGAGGAGTTAATCTTCGATATCGTCCCTTTCCATAGTGGCTATCATGCACTACTTGGACGAACCACATTTGCTCGGTTCAATTCGGTACCACACTATGCATACCTCAAGCTCAAAATGCCAGGACCTCGCGGGGTCATGACAGTTAACGGAAACATGGACCACTCTCTCCGTACAGAAGAGCACACTGCAGCCCTCGCGGCAGAAGTACAAAGCAGCCTTTTCCGGCAAACCACCAATCCGGCGACAACAACCCCAAACACCGTCAAGCGAGTCCAGAGTACCCCGCAATAGGATCGCCAGGCACGCCAAGAGCGCGACTAGCAGTCCAGCCTCTGCTCTAGCCCCATCAAGGCAGCATTCATGCCACATGTACACAATTATGCACTCAAAATACCATGGGCATAGGTGGAGGTGCAATAGTGAATCAGTCAACAGTGCGGTACAGCCGCAACGTACTTTAATAACCCCCTTTATCTTTCAGGACCCTGCTTTCGGGCAGCCTCTTTAGAAGAGCCGGATTGTCGGACTTTCATAGGAGAGAAAACCAAGGAGGCAAAAGGCTTCGTGCACAAAGGGAATACCCAGGTGGAATCTATTCATGATCGTTATACCTGTTTTATATACCTACATGCGGCCCGCCCTTGGATATGACATGTCAAATAGTCCTCTTTACTTCTGCTTAACGCATTCATTGTAAACATACGCTTAGACGTATTATTTTTCAATGGGAGATAATATATAGCGTCAGCTTATTATTATTATCTGCACATTTTTTCTATAAATGTTTATTTCGTATTGCATCCGTACACCTTGGTACGTTCAGTTTGCCAGGGGCTTCTTATGGCGCCCCTTAATACGGCAAGATAAGTCCGAACACTTTCGACAGTGCGGCACCCCGAACTTATAGCATTATATGCATCAGCTCCGAATCATGTCTTGGGTCAATAGTTGGGTTAGCCCGGCTCCCTTGTTTTGGTACCTTACGTTCCGTTATATCGGCTAAGGTAGCGCAGGGAGAACTACTGCGATTGTGTCCCGGTTCTTCCGGACGAGCACCTCAGTAGAGAAAGCCAAAAACTGACCGTCATGATGCGGTGAGAGCTGGTCGCTGTTCGAGAGGTCTTGAAATCCTTAAATATTTTTTCCGCTTTAGGCAAGGAGTCGGCCTCGTCCTATTTAGGCATGTATAGCGCCCCAATTCGGCCTTCCGAATTCTAGGGGCTTCGCCGCAATTTAAAATTATAGACTTCTATGGCTAAGTGAGAGTTATAAAGCCGCATAGTCCGATTGCCTTGTTCGCTGCGCCAAACACCTCCTTCACGGACCAAAAATTTGGATAAAAGAGTGTTTTGGGTTTACCACGAACACCCCAGTACTAGTTACGTGGGGGGCGGAAGCCGACGACTGGCCTACTTTCAGAATTTTATAAACAGCCACACAGAAGGTAATATTTTAAATCAACAAAGCGCTATATAGTGCAAAGAAATTCGTTTTTATATTACGAAAACGACAGGAGTTCATTTACTCAAGGATTGTGTCCTTGGTACATTCATCGGCAACAAGACGAGTGCCTTTCATAACGCCATCATAATATGTTTCGAGACAGCGATGCGCCTTGCCCTCCGGCGGTCCGTCCTTCACCAGCCTCTCCGCATCCAGCTTGCCCCAATGGACCTTCGCACGGGAAAAAGCCCGGCGGGCACCATCAATGCAAACGGATTGCTTGATCACTTCAAGTCGCGGATGGCATTTACCATCCGCTTTATCAGACCAAAATAGCTGACGGGCAGGGGCTCACCAGGCCACATCCGGACTATGAAATCTTTCATAGCCACTTCGGCCGCCCTGTGGAGTTCCACCAATTGCTTCAAGTGGTCACTCAAAGGCATCGGGTGTTCGGCTCCAACATACTGGGACCAGAACAACTTCTCCATCGAGCTCCCCTCTTCGGCACAGTAGAACTCCGCGGCATCTGATATGCTGCATGGAAGATCTGCGAATGCCCCTAGAGAGCTCCGAATTTGGGTAAGTAAAAGAAATGTCTGCTCCACATGTTTGCTCTGCATAAAGAATGTCTTACCCGCCACTATATTCTTGGCCGTCTGGATTTCCTGTTGGTCGTTTTCAGCTTTGGCCTTGGCATCTTTCATGCTCGAAAGGGCCTTCGCAAGCTCAGACTCTTTCGTCTTGAGATCACGCTCCAAGGACTCAAACTTCTTGCCGAGCTCCTGGAGCTCTTGCTGTACCTCGCCCACTCTAGCATCTTGCTTTTCACGCTCAATGCGCTCCGTGGCCGCCTTATCTTCAGCCTCTTATAGTGCTTTCTTCAGGGCCGCCACTTCGGTCGTGGCCCCTATTACAAAATCATGATGCTTTTTAGCGTCACCAATTTTTTCTTCCCTATATGATATGAGAACAGGGTATCACTCACCTTTGTTCTCTTCGAGCCGCCTCTTTGTGAGGCCGAGCTCCTCTTCGTCCTGCTCTAGGTCCCGTTTGAGTCCGGTGACCTCGGTCGTGCTGGCGGCAGCGGCAAGCAGCACTGCCTGTTTTTTCACATAGACACCTATTATTAGACTCATGCGGATTAAAATTGATCCTCCGTTTGACTTTTCTTTCCGAACACTAAACAGAGTATCAGGGGCTACTGTCTATCGGGTGATAATTCCACACACTTTTTACTTACCTCAAAGCCTGTCAGGAGGCTGGTGCAGGCTTCGGTCAATCCGCTCTTGGCGGACTGAACCTTCTGAATCACCGCACTCATAAGAGTACGGTGCTCTTCATCCATGGAAGCGCCGCGAAGCACTTCTAGCACACTATCCGACACTTTTGCCGCGAGGGAAGTCATCGGCACGGCCAGCTCGCCTTCCTTAACGAGGGGCTGCCTGCCCAAATCCGGAACCATCAGAGGTTCTAGTACAGTGCCCGACTAAGAGCCCAACTTGCTGCGGCTCTCGTCTGCATAATCCGTGGGGATCTTATGGCCCGTATGCTCGGCGTCTGGAATTTCGCCTTGGGGCATCTCCAGAGTCACTTCCCACTGCTCGGGGACCCTTTGGGATAACACCTCCGTGTCATCCGCAGGCCGATGGGAAGTGGCCGTCGGGAGAGAATTCATTGCCGAATCGCTCAAAGACCCATCCGAAGAAGATACCTCGGGATGGGCCCTGGCCGGACTGCACATACATGCTAGGCATTATAACAGACTATGAAGCGAAGTCGCACTAAAATACAACAGAGTTTGGATACATACGATCGTACTAGGGGCTTCCCCCTGGGCAGCCACTCCTCCTCGCTGTAGGCGGACGTCGCGGAGTAATCCGGAAGGGACGCCTTTCCCTTCTTGGGCGTCCTAGCCTCCCCCTCTGGGGTGACTTTCCTTTTCTTCTCCTTCCCAGTGCGGGGAGGCGGAGTTTCCACGTGTTTCCCCCCGCCTCCGCGGGAGGAATCTGCCTCGTCGTCTTCGGACGACGAGCTTATGACGGCCTTGCGCCGGGGACCCTTCCTGGTCCCCTGGGTCGCCCTCTTGGGCCCTTCGGCCCCCTTAGGTGGGGCGGTCCCTTCCTTTTCCTCCTCCCCTTTGGGGGAGGAGTGTGCCTCGTCGTCTTCAGACGAGGCGTCCGGTATGACTTTATGCCGGAGACCCTTCCTGGTCCCCGGGGCCTTCTTTTCTGCCTTCTTTTCCGGTGCCTTGTAGGGCGCCGGGACTAGCATCACCGTCAGGAGAGCGTCTGCTGGACCTTCTGGTAGTGGAGCCGAACAGTCAATCCGCTCTGCCGTCACCACATACTCCTGATTAAATACGCACAGTGACTTAAGATCCTCTCATGAGTATACTAGGAAAACTACATCTGGTGATGGTCAGAAGACTCACCGGACCGGGGAGCCGCGTGGCATGAAGTCCGCGGTCCTCGGATGTGGGAGGAGGTATTTTGGAGGCCTTGAACAGCACCTTCCATGCATCCTTGTGTGTCGTGCCGTAGAGCTCTTGAAGTGTCCGGTGTTCGGCCGGAACAAACTCCCATGGAGTAAATGCCCGTCTTTGGCACGGAAGAATGCGGCGGACGAGCATGACTTGGACCACATTAACAAGCTTGATTTTCTTGACCTTCATACTCATCATACAGTTCTGAAGTCCTGTCAGCTCCTCAGGTTCGCCCCAGTCCAGGCCATTCTTTTCTCGGGAGGTGAGCCGCATGGGAATTCCGGATTATAATTTGGGGGCCGCCGCCCAGTTGGCATCGCGTGGCTCGGTGATGTAGAACCACCCCGATTGCCACCCCTTTACAGTCTCCGCGAAGGAACCGTCGAGCCAGGTAACGTTGGGCATCCTGCCCACCATGGCGCCTCCGCACTCCTCTTGCTGGCCGCTCACGATCTTCGGCTTCACGCAGAAGATTTGTAGCCACAAGCCGAAGTGAGGCTTGATGCGGAGGAAGGCCTCGCACATGACGATAAACGCCGGGATGTTGAGGACGAAATTTGGGGCTAGATCATGGAAATCTAGCCCATAGTAAAACATGAGCCCGCGGACGAAGGGATGAAGTGGAAATCCCAGTCCACGGATGAAGTGGGCAAGAAACACGACCCTCTCGTGGGGTCCTGGAGTCGGAATGATCTGCCCTGCATCCGGTAGCCGGTGTGCGATATCTGCGGCCAAGTATCTGGCCGCCCGGAGCATCGTAATATGCTCCTCCTTCACAGTGGAGGCCACCCACTTGCCTCCTACTCCGCACATGTTTTGCTATGCAGAGAAGGCGTGAACTAGGGCGCTGGAGCTCGAGGGTGTGAGAATGGATAAGCAGAGGAGGAAGAAGGCGTGGGTAAAAAGGAGACATTCTTATCCCTTTATAGAGGCGACGAAAATGGTGCACCTCCCCACTTGCCCGTTGAAAATCGCTTATTTCCCAAGCGCCACGATTGATGGCGCGGTTGGTTTACCCGTACCTGTATTGATGAGAATCCCGTGATAAGGGGACATGATCTCTGCCTCGACAAGACGTGTCAAGGAAACCGCCTCGATATGTGCGGTAGCTGGCTGTAGGAAGACGATTCAATAATGACTCGACCATTTTGTCGTGTCACTTCATCTAAAGTTGTCAGCAGATTATATTTGTGAAATATCTTTCTATCTACGGTGGTCATGAAAACCGTCTTGCAGATCCGGACATGATTTAAGTGCTCGGTAATTACTTTGGAGTATTCGGAGATGGAACCCGCCTTGCAATGCCGAAGACAAACTGTGCGCTGGACTCATCGTCATTGAAGCCTGGCTCAGGAGCAACTGAGGGAGTCCTGGATTAGGGGGTATCCGGACAGCCGGACTATACACTTTGTCCGTACTATTGGAGCGTGAAGATACAAGACTGAAGACTTCGTCCCCTATCCGGATGGGACTCTCCTTTGCGTGGAAGACAAGCTTGGAGATCCGGATAATAGATTTCCTTCCTTGTAAACGACTCTGTGTAAACCCTAGCCCCCTCCGGTGTCTATATAAACCGGAGGGTTTAGTCCTTTGAGGGACAATCATAATCATCATAGGCTAGCTTCTAGGGTTTAGCCTCTACGATCTCGTGGTAGATCAACTCTTGTAATACTCATATCATCAAGATCAATCAAGCAGGAAGTAGGGTTTTACCTCCATCGAGAGGGCCCGAACCTGGGTAAAACATCGTGTCCCTTGCCTCCTATTACCATCAGCCTTAGACGCACAGATCGAGACCCCCTACCCGAGATCCGCCGGTTTTGACACCGACAATCATCTCCTTCCCAAGCTTGGAGGTCATCCTGACGGGATGGGAGGATCCCAAAAAAATGAGCCTAAAGGAGGATACGCCGGAGGAGGTGGAGACTAGCAAGGAGAAGATCATCGAGGAAGAGAAGGAAAAGAAGAAGAAGAACAAGTTTAGCATGAGTGGGGAAAGGAACAGCCGTCCCCCGATGCGATAAGGGGAAAGATCAAGGAGCTCGAGAATGTCTCTAAGGCATGACTTGACACTATTGATGAGGGGATCGATTCTTATTGGATGATCAGGAAAGACATGAAAGGTAGGGTCGACGGTCTCTTCCATAAGATAGAGGGTTGGGCGGTGGAGATATTTGGGATCAACCAAACTCGTAATTTTATAACACTCTAAATGTGGTTGTGCTCAACTTTCAAGCGATGTAGACGGTTAGATCCACATAGTTTGACAACTAAGATAGCTTGGAATTGACCAATTTTTTGCTTTTGTGTAATTTATATAAAAATAGTATTTGTATCATCAAGCTTGCAAGTTTAATCATCAGTGGAACTTAACGTAACAAGGTAACGGCATCTACTTCTTTTAGTCATCCTTGAAACTCCACTAAAACACATTTGTATCACAAACTTCCATGCTTCATTCCCATTTAGTTTCGTAAGCAAAAAAAATTAAAAATTACTATTACAAGTTTCAATACTACAGCCACAATAGAGCATAGTACCAACGCAAGTGAGACCTGGATTTGTCGGATCATTGCAAATGAACTCGTAGCAACAAGTATTTTTTGCACAACCTTTGCATGGTGTGCACCGTCTTGAAATGGTTCTTTGAGGCAAATAGGTCCCTTGGACAATTGTCTTTGTGTCGCGTACTGAGTTGTCAGTAGAGACACTTTCTGTTGCTCCTGTTCATCATGCACATCATATATTTATGTTAATTTGAAATATAATGATAAAGGGCAGTGGCATCTCTTTTTATAGCATGAGAATCTAAATAAGAACTCATAAGTCCAACCAACAGAACTCCATTTCTTTTACTAATTTTTGTGTGCAAGTATATATACACCATTTTAGCGGATTGTTTACCATGATAATTTTAAAAAAAATAAGTACACAGCGACTTTGTCTAGATATATTCATGCTTAATAAATAGAAATATAAGATTTCTTAAACAATAAATGGTAAGTGATTACCAAACATTATGAACATTGAGCAACATGTGAATAACCATGGGTGTACAATGTTCGAACTTTTTCAGCCTGTATAATAATAGGTTTTGCTTGGCCTTTTAGGCTATTATTAGTACTAATTTACCATAAAAGATGTTAAAACTCGAGATATTTGTACCAGTAGCGGATATGTAGATGAGGGTACCTAGTACTACTTGCATAAGGCATATTTTAACCAAATATTCCACGCCTTATGTCTATATTGGCGTAGGATTGATATATGAATCTGGTAAAAGTCCACTTCTTTTTCTAGATCTATCACTCCAACAATACGATGTCTATACATACCTTGGGCTAGGAAGTGGGCACTGAGAATAGAAAGGATGACAAGGGTGATAAACATATGTGAGTATGTCGCCATGGGTATCTAATAAGAGAGATCACTTCGGGGTTTTGTTTTGTGCTCTGAATGGGTAGAAACATTGGACGGGTGAGGAAAATATATAGGCGGGTGTAGATGCATATCAAGGCATGCATTTATGATATTATTAATTTAATTAATTTGTTGGCATTAAATCCCTTCTTGAGATATTGCGTTCCTTCCTACTCGGTGCAGGATATTGCATTTTGGAGCAAGTATTCATTGCCCACATTTATATTGTCTGATCTTTCTCTGATACTGAGATAAAGGTAACCACAAAAATTTGGGAGCTATACATTTAATCTCGACAATGCAGTGGTTGGATGGTTAGGTGGACAGTGGTATCTCTAAGCCATCAGGGTTGAAGTCCTGGTGCTCACATTCATTCCTGGATTTATTTCAGGATTTTCGGCGATGCGTGTTTAGTGGGAGGAGACGTTTCGGTCGACTACAAGGCCCTTTTGTGGCTTCGTCAATCTCAAAATGATATGTCGGTTTAGTCTCTCGGATGTGCTCATAGATATAGGGTGCGCGTGTCTATTCATAGGGATGAGTGTATACGCATATATATGAGCGTCTGCATTTGTATTGTGTTAAAAACAATGCACTCTAAGAGGCTCTACCATTTTGTTTTATTTTTATGATAGACTGTAGCATTTAGACTGGTGGGCAAGTTACCTGTCATATATTTTATGCACTAAGGCCTTGAGATCTATGGGCTGACTATTTAATTATTAATGCAAATCATAAGAAAATGTATGGAGCATGCTGGGAACCCTCAGAAGCGTGATATGGTTAGAATGACTAGTGGATCCGTTGTGCCAAATGGCGCAGATGCGCGCTAGTACGTGATGAAAAATATATTCATGATTTAATCCCCTTTAATAGGAAACACGGCGGATTGTTATCTATAATGAGATGTATAATTTGTACTTGCTACCATGTTCGTAGAGGCCCATTTGAAATCATGTTCACGTTGATCTCTACTCCTAAAGGAGTAGTTTGTGGTTGTGATGGTAGGTCTCCTATGTCGCTTCGTTCGTTCATCTCCACATCGCTTCCTACGCTCCCCCCCCTCCTCCTTTTTTTCTGCCTCTTTGTGTCTATTTTTTCTTCTCAAAAACGAAAAGTCCTTCTCCTTCTCCCTGTAACCCTATCTCAGCAGAGACAATGATCCCCACCGTGGGAGCTATTTCTCGCATTCAGCGAGCCCGAAGACTTCGCTGGCTGAATCATTCCGACTAATCGAGCTGGCCTACTAGCACACGGTAAACAGAAAAAAAAACTATGAATTGAAGCGTTCCGACTAATCGGGCCGGACAACTAACGCACAGTACACATAAAAACTATGAAGAAAATGGATTCGAATCGTGCTTGTTTCGATCAAGAGTAGAGCCGCTAGCCACTGCGCCACTCTGAAGTTAGTGTTCACATACAAGGCGCACTCTACTTGAGGTAAAACACCGGAGTTTGTTTTTATTTCTCCAGTTTTCCTTTTTTTTGTTTCTTTGTTTGGTTTTCGTATTTTTCTCCGTTTTCTCCTTCATTAGCCATTATAATTCGGTCCCTTTTCTTGTTTTTCCCATTGGTTTTCTATTTTCAATGCTTTTCTCCGTTTTCTTTTCTTTTTTCCCTTTTTTCTCTGGTTTTTGTTTTGTTTTCATTTTTTATTCTTTCTACATTTGTTTATTCGGTTTTATTTTTCAATTTGTGGGGGTTTAGTTTGTTTCTTTTTTGGTTTTTGGTTTTTGGTTTTCTTTCATTTCTTTTGTTTTTTATTCTACAATTTTTATATGTTAAAAACATTTTTTAATAAGTCATCAACATTTTTGGTATACACGTTCAACATTGTCCGAACGTTTATTCAACATTTCTCAAATACTTGTTCAACATTTTAATACTTATTCAACATTTTTTAATACTTATTCAATATTTTTTAATACTTATTCAACATTTTTCAAATACTGGTTTAACATTTTCCATATACTCATTCAAAACAATTTATACTTGTTCAACATTTTTCAATACTTTTTCAATATTCTCAAATACTTGTTCAGCGTTTTTCAAATTCTTGTTCAACATTTTCTTACATTTATTCAAGATTTTCAAATGCAGGTTTAACATTTTTCATATACTCGTTCAAAAAAAATAATACTTGTTCAACATTTTCAAATACTTGTTCAACATTTTTCAAATTCTTGTTCAACATTTTCTAATGCTTATTCAACATTTTTCAAATACTTGTTCCACATTTTTTAAAATTTTGTTCAACATTTTTCAAATACTTGTTCACCATTTTTTAAATACAAGATCAACTTTTTTCATACACATTTGTATTTTACTGTATAACTTTTGTGCATAGATTAGAACGATTTTCATGTATGCATTCAAAATTTATGATCAAATGTTTAGTTAACATTTTTTTAAATGTTTTTCTCTTCATCATTTCTCAGTCTGTTGATACAACACGTCCTAGGTCGATGGTGCGATGGCTAGCATCAGGCGCTCCAAGTGAAGCGAGCAGGGTTCGAATAAAGTTCCTGTCGTTTTTCTCTTTCATTCGTATGAACATAACGTGGGCCAGAGCCACAAGGTTGCTTCAGCGACACATTGTCTGTTTTCTCTTAGGCCAACTCCAGCGCGCGACCCCATTTTGTCCGGTGCGTCCGTTTGGGGTAGAACGAACGAATAGCGCGGCCCAAAACGGTCAAATGTCCGGATTTCGTCTGTTTTCAACCCATTTCTAGTCCAAACTTGCGCCAAGTTTACATGTCCGGATTTCGTCCGTTTTCGACCCATTTCTAGCCCAAACTTGCGCCGAGTTTGGGGTGAAAAGGACATCGCGCGGACGGGCTCGACGCACGTCCTTGTCCCCCGTGGCCCGCCTTTCAGGGACACTAGCAGTCTCTTCGCTTCCAATGCCTCCACAAGCTCCCCCCACCCTACCGCCGGCGCCGCCACTATTCTTCGGCCGCCTCACTGCTCACCCCCCAGCCGTCCATACCAAACCACGTCTCGACATGACCGCCATCAAAGCAGTACAAAAAGGAATATTACTTAGCTGATGGTATATATCCTCAGTGGTCAACTTTTGTGAAGACAATCTCAAACCCCAAGGTGGGAAGAGAAAGAGATTTGCCTAAATGCAAGAGAGTGCTAGAAAGGATGTAGAACGTGCTTTCGGTGTGCTTCAATCCCGATGGGGTCTCGTTCGAAACCCTGCACTGACATGGGATGAAGGGAAGCTTTGGTAGGTGATGACTGCTTGTGTGATCATGCACAACATGATCGTCGAGGATGAGCGTGATGACAGGATCTTCGACCAAGGATTTGATTTTCAAGGTGAAAATGTTGAGCCCCTGCACCAAGAACCGGCCACATTTTAACAGTTTGTCCAATTTCATCATGAAATGCATGATTGGCACACTCATTTGGATCTTCAAAATGACTTGGTTGAGCATGTGTGGACTCACATTGGCAACCAATAGATTTTTATTATAGACAATTTCGATATGTTTATTCAAGACAATTTCGAATTGGTTGTAAAACTATTTTATTAGAGACAATTTCGATTGGGTTGTAAAACTATTTTTATTTTCAGACAATTGATATTTGGACGTGCAAACTTGTTTTGAACATTGAAATATAAATATATGGGCATTTTTGGCTGTGGCGGACAGGATGGGGCCGAAGGATGCGTCCGCGCGCTGGCCGCACGTCCACCGCATCCTAGGACAGACCCGGACACGACCCCATTGCCCTGCCCAAACGGACAGAATCCCGGCAAAACGGACGTCCGTTTGGGTTGTGCGCTGGAGTTGGCCTTATACAACTCATTGCTTTTAATTTCCTGTTGATAATTTAGATGGTTCATATTTTTAAAACCAAAAATTAAATTTTGAAACTTTTTATATATTTGAACTCATGATTTCAAGACCTTTAGAACAAGCTTAATTTTGGATATTTTTTAGCACGTTTGAATCCATTTATTTCACACAATATGTTTCAATTATTTCAGAAGAACTATTTATTTCAGTTATTTCGAACCACTAATTTCCATTGATTTTCTGAAATACAATTCAATCATTTCACTCGTTGTAAAACGCCTATTTCACACATTAGAAAACATATTTTCAGTTGTTCCAAAAGAATTGGCTCCCTAATTTCTGAAAACCGGTTTCACTCATTTTGAAAAGTTCATTTCTTTATGTTCAGAAAATCAATTTCACTCATTAGAAGAAACCGATGTCACTAATTTCAAAAGAAATAATTTCACTCAATTGAGAAAATATATTTCACTCAGTTTAAAAGAATGATCTCGCTCATTTCAGAAAAAGATTTCACTCATTCCAAAAAGTATGTGTTCACTATGTTCAAAAAACGAGATTCTGCTCATTTCAAAATATGGATTTCTCCTTATTCAAAAAACTTATTTCACTCGTTTCAAAAAATATATTTAAATCATTACAACACAGTTGATTTCACTAAATTGAAAAACATATTTCACTCAGTTTAATACGATGCACTAAATTGAAAACACATATTTCACTCAGTTTGACAGAATGATTTTATCATTTCAAAAAATGATTTCACTCATTTCAAAAAGTGATTTCAGTCATTCTAAAAAACATGTTTCACTCATTCAAAACACTAGTTTCACTCATTCCAAAAATATAATTAAAATATTTCAAAACGGTTGATTTCACTAAATTTAAAAACATATTTCACTCAGTTTAATAGAATGCACTAAATTGAAAAAACATATTTCACTTAGTTTGACAGAATGATTTTATCATTTCAAAAAATGATTTCACTCATCAAAAAGTGATTTCACTCATTTTAAAAACCATGTTTCACCCAGTCAAAACACTGGTTTCACTCATTCCAGAAAATATATTTAAATCGTTTCAAAACGGTTGATTGCACTAAATTGGAAAAATATATTTCACTCAGCTTAATAGAATGCTTTCACTCATTTCAAAAATTGATTTTAGTCATTTTAACAAACATGTTTCACTCATTCAAAACACTGGTTTCACTCATTACAAAATATATATTTAAATCATTTCAATACGGTTGATACACTAAATTGGAAAAAAAAATATTTCACTTCACTTAATAGAATGATTTCTATCATTTCGAAAAAGATTTCACTCATTTCAATAAGTGATTTCACTCATTTTAACAAACATGTTTCACTCATTCAAAACACTGGTTTTACTCATTCCAAAAAGTACGTTTTGTTGTGTTCAAAAATTAGATTCCGCTCATTCGAAAAACTTATTTCACTCGTTTCAAAAGTTGGATATAACTTATTTCAAAATGGTAGATTTCAGTAATTCGAAAAAAGGATTTCACTCAATTTAACAAACATCACTATTGGAATCAGAAGATTTTCCGTCTGTCCCCTCTTTGTCGCCACCTAGCGGACGACAAAGAACAGCTTTACCATCAGCCACCGGAAAGCAGACGACAAAGGAAGGCTTTGCCATCAGCCAACATTTTGCCGTCCGCTAGCTGACGGCCAAGATTCTTTGTCGTCCGCTAGCTGTCGACAAAGAGGGTGTTTGGCCCACTGGTTGTTAAGCCCTAACAGGCCCCCTCTTTGCCGTCCGCCAGCACACATCAAAGCGTCTGTTGCCCTCAGCTTGCAGACGGCAAAGGCGACATGGACACCAAAGCTTCAAAATAAGTTAACGGCTCGCGCACCCGCCGTCGCCCTATCTCTTTCTCCTTTTCACTCTTCTTCGCCCGACGAGCACCGCCGCAGCCCTGCCGCCCCATCGGCCCACCACCTCCCCGTCACCCCTCCCCCCGCCCGGTCGCCACCCCCTTCCTGCCTCCCCACCCCCTCCCGAGCATCGCCGACGCAGCCGCCGATGGACCGCCCCCAAGGAGTGCCGCCCGCCGCCGCCCCTCCCGCCCGTCGCCACCGCCGCCCGTCGCCCCCTCCCAACCCGTCGCCTCCCCCACAGTGAGCCCCTGCCACTCTATCTCCCTTTTTTTGTTTTTAGTTTAGTTAATTTAGGTTCAATTAGTTAAGGTTTTTTAGTTTACGTTTAGATTTAATTTGTTTAGGTTATTTAGTTTAATTAGTTTAGGTTTTTTAGTTTAGTTAGTTTAGGTTTTTTAGTTGGTTTAATTTGTTTAGGTTATTTAGTTTAATTAGTTTAGGTTATTTATTTTAATTAGTTTAGGTTTAATTTGTTTAGGTTGTTTAGTTTAGTTAGTTTAGGTTTAATTGGTTCAGGTTTTCTAGTTTAGTTAGTTTAGGTTTAATTAGTCTAGGTGATTTAGTTTAATTACTTTAGGTTTTTTAGTTTATTTAGTTTAGGTTTAATTAGTTTAGGTTATTTAGTTAATTAGTTTAGGTATTTTTTTAAGAATAAACAAGAAAGATGAAAAAAAGAAGCAAAAGAAGAAGAGGAAGAAGAAGAAGAGGTGTCGGGGTGTCGTGTCGAGGGTCGAGGGGTCGGGGTGTCGGGGTGTCTTGTCGAGGGTCAAGGGGTCGAGGATTTGCCATTCCGACCACGACACACCGACAGCCTGACCCCTCGACCCTCGACACGACAACCCGACACCCTGACCCCTCGACCCCCGACACGACACCCCAACACCCCGACCCCTCGAACCTCGACACGACACCCCGACCCCTCGACCCTCAACACGACACCACCGACACCCTGACCCCCGAGGGTTGCCGATGGTCGAGGGTTGCTGAGGGGCACCCCGACCCCGACACAGTACCCTGACACGACACCACCGACACCCCGACCCCTGACACGACACCCCGGGATCACGACATGGCACCCCCGACATCGACAACCCGATATTAATTAGTTTATGTTATTAGGTATTCAATTTTTTATTATGTTCATGATGATGATACACACTATTTTTTTATTATGTTTATATTGTACTAATTTCGTTTACTCTTTGTCATTGCAGGTGTTGACAGATGGTGGGCTTGGGTCAAGAGTGCTCCGAGCCATCTACCTTGGCGTGTGGGAGGGGTGTTGTTATTGCACCCCAGAAACTTCAGAGAGTGCTGGTAGACAGCATGCGGACACCCACAACACCTTCGGCGGGGGCTTCTTCTTCGGCAGGGATAGGAGGTCGGGGGAAGAAGAGGGGTGCAGGTAGAGGCGTACGGGGCGGTGGGAGAGGTAGAAAGGTTGTTCTGCCTACCTCGCCGCCACCCCCGCTGAGTCTCCGGACCACCGGAGTGCTCCGTCTCAGGTGGACCCATCTGACCTAGACCTGTGTCAGAATCCGGTGAATGAGCCTCTGGTCGCCGAGCCTTGGGTCCCAGTGTCTTCCTCCTAGGAGACTCGGGGCCCACAGTCTTCCTCCCAGGAGAATATGGTCCCAAGAGTCTTTGTCACACGTGACTCCGGAGACTAGCGACCATGCTGATGGTGTCGAGGAGACCTTATCTGAGGATAGCTACATCAAGGGCGAGTTGATTGAGGAGGGCAAGAAGGTCTACCAGCGTGGTGGTACTAAGCTACCGTTCGTGCCGGCGACCCGGGACCAGAAGGTGGTTGATTCAGCCTAACGGGGAGAAGTAAGTGCATTTACTCTTTTTTTTACCTTTTGCCTTCATGTTTGTTCAAATTAATATCTAATGTGTTGGCCTTGTCATGCTGCAGGGGTTGGATACATGCAGATGGTGTCCGCAGGCCCAACCAGGTCCTTGGTACTCTAGTCCGGCACCACTTCCAGGGGATGGGTCATGTTGCCCGGTGAGGGTGAGCTTCCACAGCTAGCACTGACCTGGGAGCTGTACGAGGCTGCCCCGGCCCCGCTGGGGAGATGGTCGACGGTGTCGTGTGCGAGACGGTGGCCGACATTGTGAGACGGCGGTTTTGGGTAATTTCTCCTTTACAAAATTAAAAATCAATAGTACCTAATGATTGTACCAATGATCAGTGTTGTCTTGTTTGATTGCAGACCTTCTACAGGTGTCTTGAGGAACACGAGGTGGACGCGGCTATGGTTCTCAAAGCCGAGTGCAAGCGCCTACTTCAGAACACACGGCACGAGGCTCGGGTGCAGGCTGTCCGAGACTACTACGCCTCGACTAACATCAAGAGGCAGAAGAAGAAGTGACGCATCAAGTATCTGAGTAAGGACAAGAACATGAAGGTAATTACCTATTCTTAAGGCCTTGTACTAGTTTCCTTGATTTGATTCGTAGGTGTAGCTCTGAAATTTCTCTTTGTCTAACTTAGGTGCCCCTGAGATGGTCTGCAGATAAGATGGACTATTGGGAGAGGTTGGTGGATGAGTGGTGTTCTCCTCAATGGCTAGCCATTCACAATAAGGCCAGGGAAAAGCGTGCCTAGATGAAAGGTGTGCCGCACCATCAAGGGAGCTCCAACCTGTTTGAGTACGGGGATCACTTGGTATGTGGTTCGAGCCCTTAATGATTCATGCAATTTCATTCTTCATGCTTGCTTTAATTACTAATTTACCATGTTCCTCTCTTTCAGGCGCGACACAGCAAGAAGGAGATGCCGCCGCTGTACAACCTCTATGCCATGGCCCATACTGCCCCATACAAGAAGGCCAAGGCATTCTCGGAGGATGACCTCGATCATCCAGAGAGCTTCGCCAACATCTCCTCCCACGACAAGCTTGTGAGGTACAAAGACTGGGGGAAGAAGATGAAAGGTGAGGAGTTCAACCCGAGCCAGAGTCCTTTTGATCATGAGCTCGTGATGCTATCTGGTGATGGGAGGAAACATGGCTCAGTAGCCATTGGGGATGGACTCATACGTTGTCCTAGAAGTCTCCCGGAGATCAAGAAGCGTCAGACGAAGTCTCTTCCCAAGATGAGGTCTCGACCACGGCAAATGGAGCTCACTATCGAGGCTAGGGCCCAGGAGCTTGTGGCGGAGGCAACCAGGCAGGTGGAGGAGAAGGTCAGGGAGATGGAGGAGAGGACGACTAATCTGTTGGAGGCGGAGAGGAACCGGAATGACGTGGGTCACCGGGCCCTATATGAGATCCTCATGGTAAGTTTCTCCCGCATACTAGCCAAATCATGCATGTAATGTTCGTTTCATTACTAACTAATATGACTGACTCGTGAAAACAAAATGTGCAGTCCGTGTGCGAGAAAACCGGACAGACCCCTCCGCCGATGCCCCAGATTGCTATAGCGGACACTGTGAGTTTCATTTGAATGGTCATTAGTTACTAGTGTTCACATTTTAGTTGCATCATGCTAACTAAACATTGCAAATGGTCTTTCGTGTAGCAAGCCTCCCACAAAGGATCGACCGATCCTTCTCCGTCTCGCGGTGGCGCAACCCCGACAGGTCCTTCACCTCCTGGATTATGGTAAGTTTTCCCAAGTGTTTTGCTTAACAAATGATTTGTTAGCTAGAAAATGGCATAACAACCTAGGATAGCTTAATAATGATCTATAGCTAGCTTAGCTAGTTCATTTATGACATAATTAGCTGAAAGAACATGCGGTGCCCCCATGTTTTTTTTGGTAATTGATGACAATCTCTATGGACTAATGGTTGCCTTGAGTTTCATTTGAAGGGTTTGTCCATAGGCTTTTCTTGGAGTCCATTTGTTGGTTTCAAGGAGAGTTTGTGATGACCACCGTGCTATTAAGGAATTATCCCAAGATTGGTCATGTGAGTGTTGAGCTTATTGCAAGCATGTCTTGAAGAAAAAGATTGTGTGATCATTCATGTCTACCTTCAAGACATCATCCAAACTAAGAGAGTTGGAAAGATTCAAGGTTGATCAAGACTAAGTCAAGAGTGAATCAAGTTGATCAACTCTCAAAGCATAAAAGATGTACCGAGGGGGATCAAGTGATCCCATGGTACGGTAAGCATTGTCCATTGCACTTTGTGTACTAACCCATGGTCTATGTGAGAGTTCTATGTGGGGTTAGGTACATGTCCATGGGCTTGCGTCAAGAGGAAGATATCATACAACCCATGGAAAGGCATCAAGTGGTGATCATCATCAAAATTGCCGTGTGCAAGTTTAAGTGGAGCATCACGAAGTGATCAAGTGCTTGGATCTTGCCATCCATTGTGGTGTCAATGGACTTGTGAATATGTGCCGAAGAGTGGCTCACCCATAGTGGACTATGGGGGAGCAATGATCTAGTCTTCATCGAGCCAACGCAATCAAGAAAGGTGGTCCAACTTGAGGGAGTCAAGATCGTCATCATCTAGATCAAGTGGATCATGTGCAAGGCAAAGGTTTTCCCTTGATAGGTTTTCTATTTTACCGGTCTCATGGTGGTAGTTGGGAGACCGGGTTATAGGATCGATAGCCGTACTATCAAGGGGGGCTCTCAAGTGAGTAGCTTGATCGTATCGTTCTTCGAGAGCTCAAACCATTGCATCCTTGCATCATGTTTCTTGGTTCTTGTTTGGTTCTCTTTGTGAGTCTTAGAGCTTATGGTCATCTTGATGACAAGCTTGAGTTCATCGAAAACGGAGTTTGCATGCGTCTTCTATGATGTTTTCGGTGTTGGAGGTTTTACCGGTCTTATCCGAGGAAGGGTTCTCACCATTTTCTTTTGGGCCTTTTATCATTTGCTTATTATTGGTATTTCTATCAAGATTGTGTTAGCCCTTGTCGCTAGCTTTCCAACAAACTTGGTTTCGTCGAATTCGGAGTCCGAATGAAGAAGTTGTGGTAGTTTTGGTGTTCTGAAAAGGCTGCAGCGGTACTACCGCGGGTAGGAGCGGAAGTAATTTTTTACTACCGCCCTTGGGAGCGGTACTACCGCCCTTGGGAGCGGTATTACCGCTTGGAGCAGTACTACCGCGGCTACTTCCGTGGCTACTTCCGCTCGGGACCAAAATCTCGTCACAAGTCCAGCGGTGGTAGGCACGGATGTAATTTTTTAGTACCGCTTGCAAGCAGTAGTACCGCTACCCCGAGCAGTAGTACCGCTACCCCTAGCGGTAGTACCGTGATGTCAAGCGGTACTACCGCTCGATGCGGGCTTTGAGCATAACGGTTGGATTTTTCCCCACCTATAAAAGGGGGTCTTCTTCCCCATTGAACCTTATCCTTTGAGCTCGTGTTCTTCCCCCATTGTTGACCTTCTTCGAGCTTGCTAACTCTCAATCCCTCCATGGATTCTTGCTAGTTTTTGAGGGAAAAGAGAGAGGAGATCTAGATCCAGATTTCCACCAATCACTTTCTCCTCTATGTGAGGGGAACCCCTTGGATCTTGATCTTGGAGTTCTTGTTGTTCTCCTTCTTGTTCTTCCTCTCATTTTCCTCCCTAGCATTAGTTGCTTCGGTGGGATTTGAGAGAGAAGGACTTGGGCACTCCGTGTGCCCTTGCCATTGCATTTGGTGCATCGGTTTGAGTTCTCCACGGTGATACGTGGAAGTGAAGTTTGAGAAGCTTATTACTCTTGGGTGCTTGGTGCCCTTGAGCTTGTTCCTCTTGGGTGCTTGGGCGCCCTAGACGGTTGGTGGTGTTCGGAGCTCAATCATTGTGGTGTAAAGCTCTGGGCAAGCGTTGGGGTCCCCAATTAGGTTGTGGAGATCGCCCCGAGCATCTTGACGGGTTCCGGTGACCGCCCCCAAGGGTTGCCAAAGTGTACGGGTTCGGTGACCGCCCCCAAGGGTTGCCATTTGTACGGGTTCGGTGACCGCCCTCAAGGGTCCCTTAGTGGAATCACGGCATCTTGCATTGTGCGAGGGCGTGAGGAGATTACGGTGGCCCTAGTGGCTTCTTGGGGAGCATTGTGCCTCCACACCGCTCCAAACGGAGATTAGCATCCGCAAGGGTGTGAACTTCGGGATACATCGTCGTCTCCGCGTGCCTCGGTTATCTCTTACCCGAGCCCCTTTACTTATGCACTTTACTTTGTGATAGTTATATTGTTCTTTGTCATATATCTTGCTATCACATAGTTGCTTATATTGCTTAGCATAAGTTGTTGGTGCACATAGGTGAGCCTAGTTGTTTTAGGTTTTGTGCTTGACAAATTAACCGCTAGGTTTATTCCGCATTTGTTCAAGCCTAAACCGTAATTATTTTAAAACGCCTATTCACCCCCCCACTACTAGGGAAAAGCCTAGCAGCAGCGCGGGTTTTAGGCCTATTAGCAGCGCGGGTACCCGCGCTACTAATAAGGCGCTACAGCTAACTTATAGCAGTAGCGCGGGTGCCACCCGCGCCACAGCTAACGTATAGCAGTAGCGCGGGTTTAAACCCGCGCTACTACTAATCTGTAATCTCGGAAAAAAATTTTGAATTTTTTCGAAAAAAAATTTTGATTTTTTTCGAAATTTTCAAATTTCTGAATTATTTTAAATCAAATCTCTAATCACCCCTAATCGCTGCTTAATTTAATCTCTAATCACCCCTCATCATTCCAAATCATCTAACTTCCCAGACGGTCACCCATCCTCTCACTACTCCGGCCTGAGCACGCTTAACTTCCGGGTTCTATTCTCCCTCGTTTCCAAGTCTGCACTTGTTGTTTTCCTGACAATGGTGAGATGTCAATCTTATTAACCTCTGGAATTTAGTTTGAGCATGAAGTCACACATTTCACTATTTGAGTTCGAAACTATTGTTATAAAAAAATAGTAACACTAATATTTCTTGAATAATTAGTTTGACCAAAGTTTGACCAGATTTGACAATAGTTTGACCAGATTTGACCACAGTTTGACCATAGTTTGACCAGATTTGACCAAAATTCAAAAAACCTAAAATAATTATTTAGTAACACTAATATTCTTGTATAATTAGTTTGACCATAGTTTGACCAGATTTAACAAAAATTAAAAACAACTGATTTTTTTTAATTTTTTTGCCTCCAGATCTTAAAAGCCCCGTACCTTTTTTTCTGTTAGGCTTTTGAGGATTTTAAAAATGTTTAATGGGGTTTCCCCGGTTAAATTCGGATGTAACTTTTCGAGTAGATGCTTTTTCATATAAAAAAACTTTTTCATCCGAGTTCGTATGCAAAAGTTATGGCCATTTTCATACAAATTTCGAGAGAGATTTTGCAACTAAAGTCGAAATTCATATTTGTAAATTTTCCCAACAACTAGACCACATATCACATGGGAAACTTATTTTCTTTTATTTTTTTGACATTTTTATCATTTTCTTTTATTTTTTTAAACTGAAAAGGCGGTCCACGGGGGGGGGTAGACTTTGCCAAATAGGCCAGACCCCGCGCTACTACTATGACAGACGATTAGCAGTAGCGCGGGTTTTTAACCCTCGCTACTACTAAGTTGATAGCAGTAGCGCGGGTTAGTAGTAGCGAGGGTTAAAAACCCGCTACTGCTATGAACTTAGCAGCAGCGAGGGTTAAAAACCCTCGCTACTACTATGGCATATCCCGGGGGGCACGGTACAGACCGCTTAGTAGTAGCGAGGGTTACAAACCCGCGCTGCTGCTATCAACTTAGTAGTAGCGAGGTTTAAAAACCTGCGCTGCTAGTAAGTAGCAGTAGCGAGGGTTTTTAGCCCTCGCTGCTGCTAAGATTCTTTGTATAGCCTTTTCCCTAGTAGTGCCCCTCTAGGCGACATCCTCGATCTTTCAATTGGTATCAGAGCCTCGTCTCTCTTTGTTGGGCTTAACCGCCTAGAGAGTAAAGATGTCGACTAGAGGATTAGGATTCTCTGACACTCCTAGTTTCGATGGCACAAATTTTGATGTTTGGGTAATTCGCATGCTTAATCTCTTTAGGGTCATGGAGGCAAATTTAGAGCGAATTGTAGATATGGGTTTTTCTCCTCCAAAGGATCCCCAAAGATTATCTTTAGAGGATGAGAAAAACTCTTATCTCAATGCTCAAGCCTCTAATGTGCTTTTCTATGCTTTGAGCAATGTAGTTATATTTCAACTCATGCCGTTTCGGGATGCTCATGAGTTATGGACAAAGCTTCAAGATAAATATGGTGTGTCCAAGTTTTGTGGGGATGGTTGTTCTCCCTCCACCTCCGGTCATATAGTCTACTCAACTTCTTCTACTTCACCTACATGTGGTTTGCCACAAGGTAATGATATGGTGAGTAGTGTTGGCCATTGCAATGATGATAGTATGCTTATTGTAGATGATCCTTCATCACTATATTATTGCAATGCTCCCTCTTTGGGCTTTAACACTTCGAGCACTCCAAATATTTCACATGCTTGTGTTGATAGTCCTTGCATATCATGTAGAAATTGCGTGACTAGACCTCATGATGATATGCTTGCTATGTCTTGTTGCCATGATAAAAATGCATCTATTTCCTCGAATTGTTGTGCTAACAATGTAGAGGAAACCGAACACTCCATGGAAAAAGATGTGGTGTTTAATGGTGCCTCAAGGAATCCTACATCATCATCTATTGCTTTTTGCCTTATGGCTAAGGCGTCAAAGGTAACTCCTACTTTGTACCCCAATATGTCTCTTGATGATGGTGTTGATGCTAATGATGATGAGGATAATGATGAAGAGAATGATAATGTTGCCTCCTTAAAAACTAAGGGGAAATGATTTTAAAGCTCTTCATAAAAATAAAATTGCTCGCTCCAACTTCATGGAAATTATGTCCATTGCCATTGATGGCAAGAAATACATTGAGGAGTTGGAATCTCATCTCGAGGAGCATGAGGTCACCATTGAGAAAATGGAAGCTCATGGGCGTGATTATGCAAATGAGATTGCGGAGCTATCTCAAGCTCTTGAACATGAACAAACCACCTCCGAATCTCTTGAGGAGACTTTTGCTCTAGAATTATCTAGAGTGAGGGAATCTCATGATAGATCTCTTGAGGTGGCCAATGATTTCAAAACTAAAAATGCTAAGCTTGAAGTTTCTCATGCTAGACTCCTTGAGGATTTTGAGCACCTCTAAAATGGCTCAAGGGTCATCAAGGGTGAGCTCATCAAACTCACCGAGTCTCATGCCCAACTTGAAGCTTCTTATTTAAAAGAGCTTGCCAAGTTGTCCTCTCCTATTGTTGTAAATGATGATGCTTGTGCTACTAACTCTATTACTTGTGAAGCATCCATTTTGAAGGAGAATGTTGAGCTACGGGCTCAACTTGAGGTGCTATCTAGCAATTATGGGAAATTGGAAGAAAGTCATGAAAAGCTCTCAAGCTCTCATGATGATCTTCTAGTATCCCATAGTGTGCTAAAGATAGCTCATGAGGCCATGATTGCCAAGGTAACATCTAGTGAGCCTCATGTGGATACTAGCACTACTTCTAGTCAAAATAGTATATTGCCATGTGCTAGTCCTTGTAATTCATCTACTCACAATGTTGGTACATCTTGCAATGAATTGCTTTCCTTGCCTTGTTGCTCTAATGATAAAGCTTATACTTCCTCTAGTACTTGCGTTGAGATTAACCATGTAGAGGAAATCAAAGAGCTCAAGGCCCAAGTCACTTCCTTGAAGAAAGACTTGGAAAAGAGTCATCAAGGGAAATCCACACTCAACAATATCTTGAGTGTGCAAAAATTCCCCAATGACAAAGGTGGACTTGGATTCAACTCCAACAAGAAGAATAAGTCCAAGATCAACAAGAAGAAGGGCCAAAAACAAGTCAAGGATTCAGCCAAGATTATTTGCTCATTGAAGAAGAAGGCTATTAGTGACAAGCAACAAGGGAAGCGGCTACAAGTGCATTCTCATGCCCAACCTCAAGTTGAAGAAAGGCCTCTTCCCAAGAAGACTCAAGCTAATGCTTCTCAAGTTGAGAAATCAAATGAGAAGAAAGTGAAGAGTAGACGTTGCTACTTATGTCGTGAGAAAGGTCACGTCGCTTCTTCATGCACTAGTGGTAACTTATCCAACCCAATTATTATTGATGATATCTATTCTCTTGGGAAGGATAAGGTTGGCAATGTGTTTGCCAAGTTTGTTGGTACTCAAAGTGGTGTCAACAAAAGAACCATTTGGGTAGCCAAACCTATTGTGACTAACCTCTTAGGACCCAACTTGGTTGGGGACCAACAAGCTCAAACTTGATCAATAGGTGTTGTTGGAGGGCATTGGAGACTTGGCTAAATTATGAAGAATTAAGGGGACTTCATCATTCTCTTTGTCTCCAGCCAAGTCAATTGGATTATCAAGTTTCTATCTTATATCCAATGTGCCTCCTTGCGGTAACTTGTACTTAAATTGTTTACCTTGAAAGTTACTTGCCCCCTTGCATGTTTTGGTTTTGTTCCTTGCATGTGTTTGTATATGTTGTGATTCCAACGTGCTTACCTTGAGCAATCAAGTATGTGTGTGTTGGTTTGCACATCATGAACGTGTGTGTCATGCGTTGAGCCTTTATGCTTCTTATTTGTATCCTAGTTGGCTCGCGTGAGAGATTAATGGAACATCCCATTTTGGGGGAGTGATGTGCTTTGTGCACCCCACAATCCTATAAATGTGTGTACATGAGGAATACCATCTAGTATTGATATTACAATATTATCTAGTCACTAGGTGGTATATCTCTCATGAGAAATTCAAATTCTAAATTGTCCATTAATTATCTCTTGTTTGTTCCTCTTATTGCCTCTTGTTAAGTTCTTATTGGTATCACATTATGGGGGAGTAATATGCTAAGTGCATACTACAAGCCTAGAAAATGTGTACATTTGAGCTATTGTCACCTAGAATAGATATTGTAGATTATCTTGTTCCTAGGTGGCATGTTAGCTCTACAAGTTGCAATTTGCTTGTGGTTGGTGTGAAGATGGTGTCGGATATTCTTGTTATCTACCACCGGGAATTATTTCCAAATACTTCTTGTCTTTGACAATTGGTAGTCTTATGTGTGGTAGAATTTGTTGATCATCTTTACATTGGCTTTTGTTTTACTTGCCTTTTCTCTTGCCAAGGTTTGTGTGAACTCCCGTTGTCTTCCATACCACTTGTGGATCTTGTTTATTTCTTGTTCTTGTCTAGCGTTCTCTAGATATAGTGAAAGCGGTGATCCCACCTTGTGCCTTTTGTATTCAAATACAAATCCTATATAATGCACAACTCGTGGGGGAGCTATTCATTTTCTTTAGAACACTCTTTTTGTGATCCTTATCAAGTGTGTTTTGGTGGAAGACAAGCCTTTTTCTTTTGGTACTTTGTGCCATCATGAAACTTTGTCGAGAGCTTGGTTTGTTTGGAACCATCCTCTCTTTGGGAGTTTGACATCTTTAGTTTAGTGTGTATCAATGGATATCTCATTCCTTGATGTATCTTTATGATATCTTCCAAGTGATGATTTCTCCATTTGGTATCCTTTTCACTTGGCATTTCTTCGTCTTTTGGTTTCGGGTTTTGAAATTCTTGAGCATGCATGTTTAGCTCATGTATTTCATTTGGCATGCTTTCTTTCTTTGACTCAATATATAGCGGAAACTCCACCTAGTCTCAATTTGGATGAGATGTGCATGAAATTCATTATCATATCTATATGCACATATTTATGTGGAGTTTGTCCTATGTATTGGTGTTTCTAACTATTTGGTCCCGATGAGTTTGGGTACCGTTTAGTTTGTGTTGTTCTTCTAGGAACATTTGGAGATGCATTGGATGCTCGGCTCACTCACAAGGAAGGTGTTGTCACCATGTGCATATTGGAGTCAAGCTAGGATGATCAATGAACTACTATCTACCTTCAATTGGTATCTACTACATCCTTCCGATGATATCTCGTAACAAGTATCTATTCATGCTTTCCTTCTTGCACTCAACCTTGTGTAGGTTGCATCTTGGCATGATATTCATTTCATATCTTGTGATACTTGTTTCCTTTCTCAAAGCATCCCAACGATGATCTCTTGTTGCTCGTTGTGATGTCTTTGATGGATGTGTGATTGAATTCATTTATATACAATAAGACCATATCTAGCCAAGTGCTATGCTTCCAAGAAAATATCTTATTGGTATATTTATGACTTCCTTGTGGATATCTTGTTCCTTCGTGTTGTAACTATTTCGGGTGTACATCCTTCTTTGTAGATATATTCGTCTACATAGAACCTTATACACTTGAGAGAAATTACATCTCTAGTTGATATCCTTTCTTTCACGTCCACCATGTCTTTCTTATGTTATTTCTTTGGTGGCTCCGTGAAAGCTCTTGCCTTGAGTGCGTGTCCTCTATCGTTGCATCTTGATGCACTCTTGTGTGGTGAAGATTACTTTCCTCATGCTTACCTTTACAAGGTTTTTGCCATCTTAATTGGCATCCCTCGTCTTGATGAGGCTTTCATCTTCTATCTTCACCACGGGTTGTCACAAGCATAAGTTCTTTATATGCTTATTAGTAAGCTTGTGAACCCACTTGCTAGTTGTGTGTGTGGGAATGATATGCCTTGCACCGTGTGCCTCATTATTTCAAGACTATGTTGACACCTAATGCTCATCCTAATTTTAGTCCTCTCAAGTGCTTCGCCATGACTCACACACGTCTTTTTGGTTGAGCCTATTCCTAAGTTGCCTCTTTTACATGTTGCTCAACCATGTACTTGTTGCAAGTGCTAGGCTTTGTTTCCTATATGCTCACTTGCACTGGATGTGAGTTTCTATTGATTTTGGGGGAGCTATGATCCTATTTTGTGCACTTTGTATTCAAATACAAAAATTCTTATGTGTGCACAAATCATGGGGAGCTTCTCTAGTTTCTTTAGAACACTCCTTTGCGTTTATCATAATATCTTTATTCTTGTGGCATGTAGGAACATTGGTCTAGTAGGTTCAATTGATATCCGTTGATTGCTTGCTTCAATTGGTATCTTCTGATTGCTTGTGTCTCTCTCTGTTATGTCTTTGTGTCATATCATTCTTTAGCAATCTTTGTGCCTCAATATAATTTGTCTTCCTCCAAGTATTTACCATTGGATTTGTGTATGGCATTTCACTCTCTTTTTGAGAGATACACAATTTATGGAGGAACACTCCTTATATTGGCATTCTAATCTTTTCACCCATTTTGGCAATCGATGCCAATGGGGGAGGAGTTTCAGAGAGTTTTGTGGAGAAGTTTAGAGAGTTATCTCCTCTTGCTTTAGTTTTGCTCCGTAGTATTTGCATCTCATTCTCATGCATCATTGGTTGTTGCATTGCATGGTGATGCATAATTCCTTGTATAAACTCTCTTGAAAGTGATTGTCATCAATTACCAAAATGGAGGAGATTGAAAGAACATGCGGTGCCCCCATGTTTGGTTTTGGTAATTGATGACAATCTCTATGGACTAATGGTTGCCTTCAGTTTCATTTGAAGGGTTTGTGATGACAATAGGCTTTTCTTGGAGTCCATTTGTTGGTTTCAAGGAGAGTTTGTGATGACCACCGTGCTATTAAGGAATTATCCCAAGATTGGTCATGTGAGTGTTGAGCTTATTGCAAGCATGTCTTGAAGAAAAAGATTGTGTGATCATTCATGTCTACCTTCAAGACATCATCCAAACTAAGAGAGTTGGAAAGATTCAAGGTTGATCAAGACTAAGTCAAGAGTGAATCAAGTTGATCAACTCTCAAAGCGTAAAAGATGTACCGAGGGGGATCAAGTGATCCCATGGTACGGTAAGCATTGTCCATTGCACTTTGTGTACTAACCCATGGTCTATGTGAGAGTTCTATGTGGGGTTAGGTACATGTCCATGGGCTTGCGTCAAGAGGAAGATATCATACAACCCATGGAAAGGCATCAAGTGGTGATCATCATCAAAATTGCCGTGTGCAAGTTTAAGTGGAGCATCACGAAGTGATCAAGTGCTTGGATCTTGCCATCCATTGTAGTGTCAATGGACTTGTGAAGATGTGTCGAAGAGTGGCTCACCCATAGTGGACTATGGGGGAGCAATGATCTAGTCTTCATCGAGCCAACGCAATCAAGAAAGGTGGTCCAACTTGAGGGAGTCAAGATCATCATCATCTAGCTCAAGTGGATCATGTGCAAGGCAAAGGTTTGCCCTTGATAGGTTTTCTATTTTACCGGTCTCATGGTGGTAGTTGGGAGACCGGGTTATAGGATCGATAGCCGCACTATCAAGGGGGGCTCTCAAGTGAGTAGCTTGATCGTATCGTTCTTCGAGAGCTCAAACCATTGCATCCTTGCATCATGTTTCTTGGTTCTTGTTTGGTTCTCTTTGTGAGTCTTAGATCTTATGGTCATCTTGATGACAAGCTTGAGTTCATCGAAAACGGAGTTTGCATGCGTCTTCTATGATGTTTTCGGTGTTGGAGGTTTTACCGGTCTTATCCGAGGAAGGGTTCTCACCATTTTCTTTTGGGCCTTTTATCATTTTCTTATTATTGGTATTTCTATCAAGATTGTGTTAGCCCTTGTCGCTAGCTTTCCAACAAACTTGGTTTCGTCGAATTCAGAGTCCGAATGAAGAAGTTGTGGTAGTTTTGGTGTTCTGAAAAGGCTGCAGCGGTACTACCGCGGGTAGGAGCGGAAGTAATTTTTTACTACCGCCCTTGGGAGCGGTACTACCGCCCTTGGGAGCGGTATTACCGCTTGGAGCAGTACTACCGCGGCTACTTCCGTGGCTACTTCCGCTCGGGACCAAAATCTCGTCACAAGTCCAGCGGTGGTAGGCACGGATGTAATTTTTTAGTACCGCTCGCAAGCAGTAGTACCGCTACCCTGAGCAGTAGTACCGCTACCCCTAGCGGTAGTACCATGATGTCAAGCGGTACTACCGCTCGATGCGGGTTTTGAGCAAAACGGTTGGATTTTTCCCCACCTATAAAAGGGGATCTTCTTCCCCATTGAACCTTATCCTTTGAGCTCGTGTTCTTCCCCCATTGTTGACCTTCTTCGAGCTTGCTAACTCTCAATCCCTCCATGGATTCTTGCTAGTTTTTGAGGGAAAAGAGACAGGAGATCTAGATCCACATTTCCACCAATCACTTTCTCCTCTATGTGAGGGGAACCCCTTGGATCTTGATCTTGGAGTTCTTGTTGTTCTCCTTCTTGTTCTTCCTCTCATTTTCCTCCCTAGCATTAGTTGCTTCGGTGGGATTTGAGAGAGAAGGACTTGGGCACTCCGTGTGCCCTTGCCATTGCATTTGGTGCATCGGTTTGAGTTCTCCACGGTGATACGTGGAAGTGAAGTTTGAGAAGCTTATTACTCTTGGGTGCTTGGTGCCCTTGAGCTTGTTCCTCTTGGGTGCTTGGGCGCCCTAGACGGTTGGTGGTGTTCGGAGCTCAATCATTGTGGTGTAAAGCTCTGGGCAAGCGTCGGGGTCTCCAATTAGGTTGTGGAGATCGCCCCGAGCATCTTGACGGGTTCCGGTGACCGCCCCCAAGGGTTGCCAAACTGTACGGGTTCGGTGACCGCCCCCAAGGGTTGCCATTTGTACGAGTTCGGTGACCGCCCTCAAGGGTCCCTTAGTGGAATCACGGCATCTTGCATTGTGCGAGGGCGTGAGGAGATTATGCTGGCCCTAGTGGCTTCTTGGGGAGCATTGTGCCTCCACACCGCTTCAAACGGAGATTAGCATCCGCAAGGGTGTGAACTTCGGGATACATCGTCGTCTCCGCGTGCCTCGGTTATCTCTTACCCGAGCCCCTTTACTTATGCACTTTACTTTGTGATAGTCATATTGTTCTTTGTCATATATCTTGCTATCACATAGTTGCTTATATTGCTTAGCATAAGTTGTTTGTGCACATAGGTGAGCCTAGTTGTTTTAGGTTTTGTGCTTGACAAATTAACCGCTAGGTTTATTCCGCATTTGTTCAAGCCTAAACCGTAATTATTTTAAAACGCCTATTCACCCCCTCTAGGCGACATCCTCGATCTTTCATTAGCTCACTTACACTACTAGGGAAAAGCGCGGGTTTTGGGCCTATTAGTAGCGTGGGGGCCGGCGCTACTAATAAGGCGCTACAGCTAACTTATAGCAGTAGCGCGGGTGCCACCCGCGCTACAGCTAACGTATAGTAGTAGCGTGGGTAAAAACCCACGCTACTACTAATTTGTAATCTCTGAATTTTTTTTTTGAATTTTTTTGATTTTTTTTTGATTTTCCCCCTAATTTTCAAATTTCTGAATTATTTTAAGCTCAAATCTCTAATCACCCCTCATCGCTGCTCAATTTAATCTCTAATCACCCCTCATCATTCCAAATCATCTAACTTCCAGGACGGTCGCCCATCCTCTCACTACTCCAGCTGAGCACGCTTAACTTCCGGGTTCTATTCTCCCTTGTTTCCAAGTCTGCACTTGTTGTTTTCCTGACAATAGTAAGATGTCAATCCTATTAACCTTAGGAATTTAGCTTGAGCATGAAGTCACACATTTCACTGTTTGAGTTTGAAACTATTGTTCTAAAAAATTAGTAACACTAATATTTCTTGAATAATTAGTTTGACCAGAGTTTGACCAGATTTGACCACAGTTTGACCATAGTTTGACCAGATTTGACCAAAATTCAAAAAAACTAAAATAATTATTTAGTAACACTAATATTCTTGAATAACTAGTTTGACCAGATTTAACAAAAATAAAAAAACTAATTTTTTTTGAATTTTTTTGCCTCCAGATCTTAAAAGCCCCGTAACTTTTTGTCTGTTAGGTTTTTGAGGATTTTAAAAATGTTTAACGAGGCACCCGTAGTTAAATTCGGATGTAACTTTCGAGTAGATGATTTTTCATATAAAAAACTTTTTCATCCGAGTTCGTATGCAAAAGTTATGGCCATTTTACAAATTTCCAGAGAGATTTTGCAAATAAAGTCGAAATTCATATTTGTAAATTTTCCCAACAACTAGACCACATATCACATGGGAAACTTATTTTCTTTTATTTTTTTGACATTTTTATCATTTTCTTTTATTTTTTTAAAACTGAAAAGGCGATCCATGGGGGAGGGGGGTAGACTTTGAAAATTTTGCAAATAGGCCATACCCCGCGCTACTACTATGGCAGACGATTAGTAGTAGCAAGGGATTTATAACCATCGCTACTACTATGGCATGGTCCAGGGGCCACTTAGTAGTAGCGAGGGTTAAAAACCCGCGCTACTGCTATCAACTTAGTAGTAGCGAGGTTAAAACCCGCTACTACACTAGTGCGAACCGGCAATAGCACCGGTTCGTAAAAGGTTTTTAGTGCCGGTTACATAACCGCACTAAATTGTGGTCACTAAAGGCCCCCCTTTAGTACCGGTTCAGCACGAACCGGTGCTAAAGGGCAACCACGCGGCACGAGGCAGCTCCGGGGCTCGAGTTTTTAGTACCGGTTGGTAACACCAACCGTACTATAAGGTTTGGTGGGTTTTAGTTTTATGATTTCTTTTCATTTAATTCTGTGTTTCCATTTTAATTCTTTTTCGTTTGCTGGTATTTTACGATACTACACATTGTACACGTTATGCATCATACATCATGCATGCTTTGTTTATCAACGCTGCTGCTATGTTCCTTGCACCCGCAGATATAACATGCTCATGCATGCTTTGCATCATTACATCATCATATATATATAATAACAAGTCCTACTAATCATGCATCATCATACAACTTCTACTCGTTATTAATAATAAGTCATACGATCATCATCCTCATATATAGTCATCGAACCCAACCCTATATAATTGTTCTTAGCACATGAGGTAGGACCTAAACACCCTTAAGGTAAAATAGCATAAAACAATATAGACCCTGACTCTCCGTTATGAAGAATGGCGATCATCCTGTGAGAATTCTTGCCTTTCGCTGCTTATTGCTTCCAAGAAGCTCCTTACGACTGTCCATACATTTTTTCCATTCTTTGATTGTTATGTCTCCACTTCTTTTAGAAACCCGGTATGGACAGTTGAGATTCGTAGGACGACCTGGTCGCATGTTCAAAACATGAAGGCTACCACGCGTATACATCAGATGAGGCACACAATCATTCGGGATTATCTGTTGAAAAACATAATAATAACTTTGTAGTTAGCAATGATGTACTAGTTTTAGAAGTGTGCAAAAAGATGCACGGATGTTGCAATAGTAAAAAATAATCTTACCAGGGTATCTCCATGGTAGTTACCGTAGTTCAACACGTGCACTAGTGGCACGTATTGACCATAATGTTGAGGACTTTGATTGTAGATATTGTAATTCTCATGATCAGTACAAAATCCGACCAGATGATTTTTCTCCTGATACGTTAATTCGGAGCCTTCGGTGTAGTACGTTCTGTCTACCATCTTCCGCACATTCTTTGAAGAATGAAAATAAGCTGTCAATGGAGATAAGTTGTCAACATTATATTTTGAAATAAACAATATAAATTAGTTAATAACTATGTTTAGCTCACATGAGGGAAGAACTGGAGGTGTATCCACAAGGACCCAAATCGAAGGTGTCTCTTGCTCGATTGTAGGATCACCAAGATCCATGGTGACAAGCATACCCTCATCAAGACCATACATCTTGCAAAATGAATCCCAATTTTTTCAACCAAAATGGGTTACACTCTGAGCATTGTACAGCTTTACTTGAAAATCCACACCATGTTCGGTACTTAGGATAATTTTTTTGGTTTCGAAATTTTCATGGTCTTCAAAACCCATCCTCTCCAAGACATAGCGCCTTGCAAAGCATGGGATAAGCTAGTCGAATTGGAAAAGATGAAAATACACGTTAAAATAGTTGAAGTCGTGCTTAATTACGAAAAAACTATTGTCGCTGCTATGCATCAGTATGAACATCGCAGGTCTCCTCGAGCTTAATGCTGAAGCGCCGATCTTCGTCTAGCTCAATGAACCTGTCGCAGATACCTCGGTCGTCGTGGCACCAGTCGCACTCCCCCGGGCGGTTTTCGTCGTCCGATGAGTACGACATATCCGGCCTATGTTCATAATTTAGTTTTATTAATTAAGTCAACTATCTAGTTCAACTACTAAGCACTTACTATAAATAAATAAGTAGTACTTACTAAAAACAAACTACTTCTATATATAGTAAAATAAACTAGTTTATTAAATCAACTAGCTAGTTCAACTATATATAAACTACTTCTTCTTTTTTCCTTTTTCTAAATACTATGAACAAAAAATCATTAAAATTCTATGAACAAGTTTAATTACACAATCTAAATATCACCAAAAAAATCTATTAACAATAATATCACCAAACATGCATGCATATTCAATAATAATATCACCAAAAAATCTATTAACAGAAAAAAAAATCTATTAACAGAAAAAAATCTATTAACAGAAAAATCTATTAATTCAACTAGTTCAACTAAGCATTTATTAAAATAAACTAGTTAAATTAATTCAACTAGTTCAACTAATTAAGCATTTACTAAAAATAAACTAGTTCTATATATTAATTCAACAAGTTCAACTAAGCATCTTCTAAAAATAAACTAGTTCTATATATTAATTCAACTAGTTCAACTAAGCATTATATTTACTAAAATAAACAAGTTATTATATTAATTCAACTAGTTCAACTAAGCATTTACTAAAAACAAACTAGTTATATATATTAATTCAACTAGTTCAACTAAGCATTTACTAAAAATAAACTAGTTATATATATTAATTCAATTAGTTCAACTAAGCATTTACTAAAAATAAACTAGTTCATTCTATATATTAATTCACTAGTTCAAACTAAACATTAACATATTTCTAATTCATCGATGATAACATTTCTAACATTCTAAAAATAAACTAGATAGTTCTAATTCATCTAAAAATTATATATAGAAAACAGAAAATAAGTTATGTGTGTGTGTGTGTGTATATATACGTGTGTGTGTGTGTGTACGTGTGTGTATGTGTGTGTGTGTAGTGTGTGTGTATGCGTGTGTGTGTGTGTGTGTGTCTGTGTGTGTGTGTGTGTGTGTGTATATATATATATATATATATATATATATATATATATATATATATATATATATATATATATATATATATATATATATATATATGACGTGGGCATGACGACGGCGGCGGGGCGGGGACGGCGACGAGGCGGCGGCGGCGGCGGACGACGGCGACGAGAGACGGGCGGCGGCGGCGATATGGCGACGAGACGGCGGCGGGCGGGCGACGCGACGACGGCGGCGGCGAAGCGGCGGCGACGACGGCGGCGGGGCGCACGGCGACGACGACGACGGGCAGCGGGCGGCGAGGGCGAAGGCACGGCGGCGTGGCGGCATCGGCGTCGCTGTCGGAGATAGAGACTCGCGAGAAGTGGAACGAAGTGGCGATGATAACTGATTTTTCAGACGCGCCGTATATATAGGGGAGTTTTAGTACAGGTTGGAGCCACCAACCGGTACTAATGGCTAATTTTGGCTAGCCTAAGCGGCGGAACGAGGGCCTTTAGTACGGTTGGTGGCTCCAACCGTATTAAAAGGGCAACATTAGTACCGGTTGGAGCCACCAACCGTACTAATGGCGTGCAGGCTGCCACTCATGGTGCGCTATGTTTACTCCCACCTCGCCGAGCGAAGGGCAGCCGCACAGGTTTATAAACCCAGCCGCGGCTGCCCTTTCGAACTCCTCTATATAGCAGGCTTCTGGGCCTAACTAGGGCGCGCGGCCCTGTGAGCCCGCTGGCCCTTCTGGGCCTGCATTTGCACACCCTAGGTCTGGCAGGCCCACCGGGCAGCGCCTTAACATTTTTTTAAATTTTTTTTCTTTTTTGCATTATTTATTTTCTTCTATTTATTTTTGAGTAATTTTTTTATATAGTTATTAATTTTCTGCTTTATTTTTTCTTCTATTTATTTCCGAGTAGTTTTTTGCCGTATTTAGTTTCTTTGTGAATATTTTTGCTTTATATAATTTTTTTTCTGCATTATTTATTTTCTTCTATTTATTTTTGAGTAATTTTTATATAGTTATTTATTTTCTGCTTTATTTTTTCTTCTATTTATTTCGAGTAGTTTTTTGCAGTATTTAGTTTCTTTGTGAATATTTTTGCTTTATATAATTTTTTTCTTTTCTGCATTATTTATTTTCTTCTATTTATTTTTGAGTAATTTTTTTATATAGTTGAAAGTTTCAACTTTTTCAAAGTTCATTTGTAGTGCTTTTTTGAACAATCTATGTGGGTGAAATGATGATACCATGTCAAGTTTTAACTTTTTCAGAGTTCATTTGTAGTGCTTTTCAATTTCCAGGTCATTTAGTTCTCAAAACAAATCATTGAATGCATGAAAAATAGCAAATGAAGGCAGAAATGGTTGAAAGTTGATGGCGTCGCTTTGAATGATGCATACTAAATGCACAAAAAGTCTGGAGTTGTAATAAGTTTAAAAAAATGAAATGCCTTTGTAACAGATGAGTTTAATTTAAATTAAACCTGAATACTTCAAAAGAGATTGTCCAGTTTGTAAACGAAGTGCATCCAGTTTTTGCCGTAACCCTCTCTACTTTTTTGAACAATCTATGTGGGTGAAATGATGATACCATGCCAAGTTTCAACTTTTTCAGAGTTCATTTGTAGTGCTTTTCAATTTCCAGGTCATTTAGTTCTCAAAACAAATCATTGAATGCATGAAAATAGCAAATGAAGGCAGAAATGGTTGAAATTTGATGGCGTCGCTTTGAATGGTGCATACTGAATGCACAAAAATTCTGGAGTTGTAATAAGTTTAAAAAAATGAAATGCCTTTGTAACAGATGAGTTCAGAAACCTGAATACTTCGAAAGAGATTGTCCAGTTTGTAAACGAAGTGCATCCAGTTTTTTCCGTAACCCTATCTACTTTTTTGAACAATCTATGTGGGTGAAATGATGATACCATGCCAAGTTTCAACTTTTTCAGAGTTCATTTGTAGTGCTTTTCAATTTCCAGGTCATTTAGTTCTCAAACAAATCATTGAATGCATGAAAAATAGCAAATGAAGGCAGAAATGGTTGAAAGTTGATGGCGTCGCTTTGAAAGATGCATACTGAATGCACAAAAAGTCCGGAGTTGTAATAAGTTTAAAAAAATGAAATGCCTTTGTAATAGATGAGTTTAATTTCGTTAGAAACCTGAATACTTCGAAAGAGATTGTCCAGTTTGTAAATGAAGTGCATCCAGTTTTTGCCGTAACCTCTCTACTTTTTGAACAATCTATGTGGGTGAAATGATGATACCATGCCAAGGTTCAACTTTTTCAGAGTTCATTTGTAGTGCTTTTCAATTTCCGTGTCATTTAGTTCTCAAACAAATCATTGAATGCATGAAAATAGCAAATGAAGGCGAAATGGTTGAAAGTTGATGGCGTCGCTTTGAATGATGCATACTGAATGCACAAAAGTCTGGAGTTGTAATAAGTTTAAAAAATGAAATGCCTTTGTAATAGATGAGTTTAATTTCGTTAGAAACCCGAATACTTGAAAGAGATTGTCCAGTTTGTAAATGAAGTGCATCCAGTTTTGCCATAACCCTCTCTACTTTTTGAACAATCTATGTGGGTGAAATGATGATACCATGCCAAGTTTCAACTTTTCAGAGTTCATTTGTAGTGCTTTTCAATTTCCAGGTCATTTAGTTCTCAAACAAATCAATGAATGCATGAAAATAGCAAATGAAGGCGAAATGGTTGAAAGTTGTTAGCGTCGCTTTGAATGATGCATACTGAATGCACAAAAAGTCCGGAGTTGTAATAAGTTTAAAAAAATGAAATGCCTTTGTAATAGATGAGTTTAATTTCGTTAGAAACCTGAATACTTCGAAAGAGATTGTCCAGTTTGTAAATGAAGTGCATCCAGTTTTTGCCGTAACCCTCTCTACTTTTTTGAACAATCTATGTGGGTGAAATGATGATACCATGCCAAGGTTCAACTTTTTCAGAGTTCATTTGTAGTGCTTTTCAATTTCCAGGTCATTTAGTTCTCAAACAAATCATTGAATGCATGAAAAATAGCAAATGAAGGCAGAAATGGTTGAAAGTTGATGGCGTCGCTTTGAATGATGCATACTGAATGCACAAAAAGTCTGGAGTTGTAATAAGTTAAAAAAATGAAATGCCTTTGTAATAGATGAGTTTAATTTCGTTAGAAACCTGAATACTTCGAAAGAGATTGTCCAGTTTGTAAATGAAGTGCATCCAGTTTTTGCCGTAACCCTCTCTACTTTTTTGAACAATCTATGTGGGTGAAATGATGATACCATGCCAAGGTTCAACTTTTTCAGAGTTCATTTGTAGTGCTTTTCAATTTCCAGGTCATTTAGTTCTCAAAACAAATCATTGAATGCATGAAAGATAGCGAATGAAGGTAGAAATGGTTGAAAGTTGATGGCGTCCCTTTGAATGGTGCATACTGAATGCACAAAAAGTCTGGAGTTGTAATAAGTTTAAAAAAATGAAATGCCTTTGTAACAGATGAGTTTAATTTCGTCAGAAACCTGAATACTTTGAAAGAGATTGTCCAGTTCGTAAACGAAGTGCATCCAGTTTTTGCCGTAACCCTATCTACTTGTTTGAACAATCTATGTGGGTGAAATGATGATACCATGCCAAGTTTCAACTTTTTCAGAGTTCATTTGTAGTGCGTTTCAATTTCCAGGTCATTTAGTTCTCAAACAAATCATTGAATGCAGGAAAAATAGCAAATGAAGGCAGAAATGGTTGAAAGTTGATGGCGTCGCTTTGAATGATGCATACTGAATGCACAAAAAGTCTGGAGTTGTAATAAGTTTAAAAAAATGAAATGCCTTTGTAATAGATGAGTTTAATTTCGTTAGAAACCTGAATACTTCGAAAGAGATTGTCCAGTTTGTAAATGAAGTGCATCCAGTTTTTGCCATAACCCTCTCTACTTTTTTGAACAATCTATGTGGGTGAAATGATGATACCATGCCAAGTTTCAACTTTTTCAGAGTTCATTTGTAGTGCTTTTCAATTTCCAGGTCATTTAGTTCTCAAACAAATCATTGAATGCATGAAAAATAGCAAATGAAGGCAGAAATGGTTGAAAGTTGATGGCGTCGCTTTGAATGATGCATACTGAATGCACAAAAATTCTGGAGTTGTAATAAGTTTAAAAAAATGAAATGCCTTTGTAATAGATGAGTTTAATTTCGTTAGAAACCTGAATACTTCGAAAGAGATTGTCCAGTTTGTAAATGAAGTGCATCCAGTTTTTGCCGTAACCCTCTCTACTTTTTTGAACAATCTATGTGGGTGAAATGATGATACCATGCCAAGGTTCAACTATTTCAGAGTTCATTTGTAGTGCTTTTCAATTTCCAGGTCATTTAGTTCTCAAACAAATCATTGAATGCATGAAAAATAGCAAATGAAGGCAGAAATGGTTGAAAGTTGATGGCGTCGCTTTGAATGATGCATACTGAATGCACAAAAAGTCTGGAGTTGTAATAAGTTTTAAAAAATGAAATGCCTTTGTAACAGATGAGTTTAATTTCGTCAGAAACCTGAATACTTCGAAAGAGATTGTCCAGTTTGTAAATGAAGTGCATCCAGTTTTTGCCGTAACCCTCTCTACTTTTTTGAACAATCTATGTGGGTGAAATGATGATACCATGCCAAGTTTCAACTTTTTCAGAGTTCATTTGTAGTGCTTTTCAATTTCCGTGTCATTTAGTTCTCAAAACAAATCATTGAATGCATGAAAATAGCAAATGAAGGCGAAATGGTTGAAAGTTGATGGCGCCCTTTGAATGGTGCATACTGAATGCACAAAAAGTCTGGAGTTGTAATAAGTTTAAAAAAATGAAATGCCTTTGTAACAGATGAGTTTAATTTCGTCAGAAACCTGAATACTTTGAAAGAGATTGTCCAGTTCGTAAACGAAGTGCATCCAGTTTTTGCCGTAACCCTATCTACTTTTTTGAACAATCTATGTGGGTGAAATGATGATACCATGCCAAGTTTCAACTTTTTTAGAGGTCATTTGTAGTGCTTTTCAATTTCCAAGTCATTTAGTTCTCAAACAAATCATTGAATGCAGGAAAAATAGCAAATGAAGGCAGAAATGGTTGAAAGTTGATGGCGTCGCTTTGAATGATGCATACTGAATGCACAAAAAGTCTGGAGTTGTAATAAGTTTAAAAAATGAAATGCCTTTGTAACAGATGAGTTTAATTCCGTCAGAGACCTGAATACTTCGAAAGAGATTGTCCAGTTTGTAAACGAAGTGCATCCAGTTTTTGCCGTAACCCTCTCTACTTTTTTGAACAATCTATGTGGGTGAAATGATGATACCATGCCAAGTTTCATCTTTTTCAGAGTTCATTTGTAGTGCTTTTCAATCTCCAGGTCATTTAGTTCTCAAAACAAATCATTGAATGCATGAAAAGTAGCAAATGAAGGCAGAAATGGTTGAAAGTTGATGGCGTCGCTTTGAATGGTGCATACTGAACGCAAAAAATATAAGAGCATTTACATCATGATCTTATATTTCTTTGAGCCTAAACTGTCAATATGATCTTATAACATCAAAAATACTTTGATCATCAATGATCTTTGTGTGTACAATCTGAATTGTCAATATGAGTCATCAACGATTTATAAACCGATGAAGACTCATATTGCAGCCACAAATTCTACACATAGAGTTCAATGAAGACCAAGTGCTTGTGATAGTTTGAGAAATAACATATTTAAGGTGGTAAAAAGCTTGTTAGGGGAGTGAGGTGGGACTAAAAACAGCTTGCCATAACCTCATTAGTACCGGTTCGTGGTACGAACCGGCACTAAATGGTGACGGTGGGGCCATAGCCTGACCGCAGGCTGACACATCCCCTTTAGTACCGGTTCGTGGCATGAACCGGTACTAAAGGTTCGCCACGAACAGGTGCTATTGATCGCCGCCACGAACCGGTGCTATTGTACACATTAGTACCGGCTGAAATTCAAACCGGCACTATTGGGCTTCACGTTTGACCCTTTTTCTACTAGTGCTACTATGGCATGTCCTGGGGGGCATGGTAGAGACCGCTTAGTAGTAGCGAGGGTTATAAACCCGCGCTGCTGCTATCAACTTAGTAGTAGCGAGGTTTAAAAACCTGCGCTGCTAGTAAGTAGCAGTAGCGAGGGTTTTTAACCCTCGCTGTTGCTAAGATTCTGTGTATAGGCTTTTCCCTAGTAGTGTTAGGTAAAAAATGGCATAGCAACCTAGGATAGCTCAATAATGATCTATAATTAGCTTAGCTACTTCATTTATGACATAATTAGCACACTTAGATAAAAAAATGGCATGATAACCGTGGTTTAGCTCCAAACTATCATATAATTAGTTTATTTTCCTCTAAAATGACAAAATAACCTTACCTAGCTCCAAAATGACCGATTTTAACTAGGATAGCTCTAAAATAACCTACACTTACCATTTGGTCCTACAAAATGAATAAATATGCTTAGTTAGCTCAACAATATCCTACAAAATGAATAAATATGCTGAGTTACCATTTTGTTGCAAACTTTTACTTGTGCTTGTACTTCCTTTTTATTTATGGAAACTTGTTGGATATGTTGTTGGAAACTTGTTGGATATGTTCTTGCAAACTTGTATGGAAATGTTGTTGAAAACTTGTATATATATGTTCATGTTGTTGGAAACTTATTGTTGGTATGATTGTTGAAACTATTTTGAAATGTGTATATATATGTGTGTGTGAAATTCTGTCAAATTGAATGAATTTAGGAAAAAACAGGAAAAACAGGGGCTATATAGACACTTTGCCGTCCGCTAGCTGGCAGACGGCAAAGCTGCCACGTGGCACCTACCTGTGCAACCTGGGGCGTAGGGGGCTGGCCTATTTGGCAGATTTACCGTCAGCCAGCAGACGACAAAGGCCTTTGCATCGTTGCCGACCGCTGGCAGACGGCAACTATGCAAAGGCCTTTGCCGTCTTCTGGCTGACGGCAAAGCACGTTGTTAACCATTTAGCAGACCTAAACTGCCACATGTGCCGTCCAGGCTCTTTGCCGTCTGTCAGCAGACGGCAAAGCCCTTTGCAGCTTTGCCGTCAGCCAGCAGACGACAAAGATTCCTTTACTGTAGCCTATTCAGCCGGACATGTTGCCGTCTGCTGGCTGACGACAAAAGATCTTTACCGTCAGCCATCCATGCCTTTGCCGTCAGCCATGGCTGATAGCAAAGTGCCTGATTCATGTAGTGCATATTTCACTAATTCTAAAATACAGATTTCATTCATTTCAGAAAATGGATTGCACTCGTTTCAAAAGGTGGATTCCACTTGCTTCAAAAACAGAGTTCATTGATCAATATATTTGAAAATGGGGATATGATTGAAATAACAAAACTCAAACTAGACGAAATATATTCAAGATTGGCCTTGTTTTAAAGATCTATGCGCCAAAAGTTCAAATATATAAATAGTTTTAAAATTAAATTTTTGGTCTAAAAGATATAAATGATTTAAATTAGCAAAGGTAAAATAGAAATGTGGATTTGTTGGGTAAGACCGAAGAGAGACTGCACATGTACTTTTACTGCTATGCATGTGTCCTACACTACGTGAGTAAGAGGAGCATGCATGCATCTATCAAAGGTAGGCCCATGTAATAATTTTGACGGGGTTTATTCACTGTATTTTGTCAAGTATAGATGTTGTATAGCAGAAACTGAAAATAAATGCGTGGCAGCTGCACGAATCTTCACGCACCCGATCGATGATGGATTACTAACCGGTACATACCGGTTTCTCTCGCCCATGTCCAGCAAAACCGGCGGAAAGAAAAAAAATGAGCGCACACATGTCTCATCCAATCCGCCGTCGTGCCTCCCCACGACCTCGCACACCGCCGTTGGTGCTATGTCATCGCGTCCCCGCACGGACCCAAATCTTCGTCTCCCTCTCTTCTTTCATTGCCCCCGCTCCACTCCTCTGCAATCACATGCGCAGACGCCTCGCCGCCACGCTCCCTCTTCGACTCTTTTTTTTTGAGATAGCTTACCAGGCTTGCTGCCTGGTCTCCCTCTTCGACTCAATCTACCAGTAGCTCTGCCAGGTAACCGAGAGACATCCGTCCCCTCCCCTCTCTCTCTGAATTGGACTCGATGCGTGCTTCCTCGTAATTGATTACAGTGCTGCTCGTTTGGATCGAAGGATCTGCCGGGTGATGGGTTTGTGCGCAGGGTTGCTTTGGTCTCAGGATTAATCTAGCGTTCGTGGATTTAGTTGTCTCATGGTTGTTGGTGAAGCAATCCAATCTCATTTTTCATGATTGACTTTACATGATCCTGTCATTTGACCTCTATGAGATTTAGATTACGGGAAACTGCAGACGATGATACATGATATTCCGTCATACCTCGTATGTGAAATGTCCAGACAATGAACGGGTTTTTACTTGGTACGCTAGCTAATGTGTCATTTCTTTATCCTTTGTTGTTTCAGGATTATATTTGCCGTAATTCAACCTCTGTTTCGTTGTCAAAAGTATGACAGTGGTTAACCCATGTCGTTTATTTTTGCTAGATGAACCTGTTTATTTATGACATGTGGCCTTTCCTGGTAAGGTTTTTAACTAATCTTTTAGAGTGTTATTCACCCCCTCATCAATTTATGTGATGTATAAACATGATTAGCCTAATAGCACTCCTATGTTTATAGCAGGCAATACGCAAAATAATAAGAAGTGTGGCAAAGACAATATGCGATCCATATGTTGGAAAATATATTATACTAATCAATTGGATTACGAAACTTTGACACTTGGTGCTCTTCAACCTACACTCCAGCTAGATTAAATTAGCACACTAATTCAAATCTGTAATGTATAGACATCCCTCACTGCAGTCCCATCTAATGATCGAATTGGATTTATCAACCTTCAGTTAGTCGTACTATAAGATTTTTTTTCTTTTGTGAGAATATCGTAAGATTGTTTTAAGGAGGTGTTACGTTAAGAAATCAACATCTAAAATCAATTGTTCCTAGAATTTCAATCTGTGATATGCATTAGATACTTATGTTCCTATCAGTGTTTTAAATAGTATGCTAAATAGCGACGGACCTCCAAATCAGCTATAGCGGGCTATTTGTACATGAGACTATTTAGCGGCACCCTGCTAAAAAGGCCATAGCGGGCTATAGCCGGCTATTTAAAACTATGGTTCCTATACATTTTATTTGAGCTGGGCATAAAAGGATTGTTGTACATCAGTTCCAGCCTTTTTTAGTTTATGTTTGTCATCTAGATATTTAAGATGTTTGGTATGATGATCTCACTCTACATTTGCTTGTTTAAGCAAACAAGAATTAAAACTTTACAGAATGCAAGAAAAATAATTTCTAATTGAATCTGTGATTGGGTGATTTTGTGAATGTGAAGGTGCATTCTTACAAATTGTCTGCGCATGTTAGTTTAGCCCCTGGCTGCATTATACACACAACATGTTTTGATACTTTTCATTACTAGTCAATGTGTAATTTAGAAGTATATTAAGTGCATGCGGATATTAAGTAGGATATTATTTGCGTGTTATTATGTGATTGACACTATATTTGGCAATGAAACTAACTACACGTTAAACATATTGAGCGCTCGACATTGAAGCAGTTTAGGTCATTGGATTGACATGATTTGATGGCCGAGATTAATTGGATCTGCCCCTTTGGGTCTTTTTATATTGGTATAGATAAAGACATCTGACCTGATCATATTGTTATTTTCAGCTTTTGGATTTGCATATAATGCTGACATCACATGGACTCTGAACTCTGAAGGAAGTTGTGCTAACTGCTAGGCTTTCCCTGCTTTTCCAGCTTGTGTGTTTCATTGATGGATGAGGTATAAATCTATTCCTTAAGCGAGCAAATGAAAACACAAATGCAGGAGGTATCCGACAACACTTACGACCGCTACGTCATTCCATTTATACCTGAAGGCAACATCAAAGGATGCCAGCGGCGGCAGAGATCAACAAGTTCTTCAACGTTGCAGAGAAGGTGGAGGTCGAATGTTTCACCGTCAAGTGCACACTTATCATTCTGCTACAGTCACTCGATCATCGTCAGGAACACTGCCACACTAAGAATTGTGCAGCTGCTCTACTTTCAGGTCCAAATTGGACATCACGTGAGGTGTTACGCTCAACACCATCCAGTTCAAGGCAACCCTACTGGTGGTCATCTGAGCATGCAAATGGCAGGGAGGGAGCACTGCAAAAATACATGCTAATAGGAGCAGTTTTCATCTCGAGCAGACTAGCACTGCAATAAGTACCTGCTACTCTCAGCGACTGCTAACATGAAGTTGCACTCAGGCTCTCGCATAGACTACAGAGGTACTATCTGTAAGTATCACGGTTTATAGATTTATTTATATGAACAATATTGTTCTCAAGGATAACAATCTAGATGCGTCTATTACTTCTGCTAATGTGAATGTAACAACAGTCACTCCCATTCAAACTTTCTTTAGGGAAACTACAACATGCATTTTGCTCACCTCAACATTAAATTAAGGAGTGCAGAAGGTTCAGGGCTTATGCGGACTATTGAAATGTTATATTTGTGGACAATGGAGAAAAGCCTGAATTAGGCATCAGAGTAGAATTTACACTCGTTGTTGCAGTGTGGCTTTTGGGCATCCTTAGAACGATAAGACCAAACACGAAGATTAGACACCACATTGGATTTGTCTGATTGTTAACTTGTGGTCATCAAATACATTTATATTATGCTCTGTCCATATGCTCTAGAGGAAACAAGCAATAATAGTGGACTACAATTTCTGGGGTATCACTGTGACGCCCCCGATTCAATCGTACACTAATCATGCACGCAAACGTGTACGATCAAGATCAGGGACTCACAGGAAGATATCACAACACAACTCTAAAACATAAATAAGTCATACAAGCATCATAATACAAGCCAGGGGCCTCGAGGGCTCGAATACAAGTGCTCGATCATAGACGAAGTCAGCGGAAGCAACAATATCTGAGTCAGACATAAGTTAAACAAGTTTGCCTTAAGAAGGCTAGCACAAACTGGGATACATGTCGAAAGAGGCGCAGGCCTCCTGCCTGGGATCCTCCTAACTACTCCTGGTCGTCGTCAGCGGGCTGCACGTAGTAGTAGGCACCTCCAGCGTAGTAGGAGATGTCGTCGACGATGGTGTCTGGCTCCTAGACCCCAGCATCTGGTTGCGACAACCAGAAAGAAAGGAAAGGGGGGAAAAGGGGGAAGAAAGCAACCGTGAGTACTCATCCAAAGTACTCGCAAGCAAGGAGCTACACTACATATGCATGGGTATATGTGTAAAGGGCCATATCAGCGGACTGAACTGCAGAGGGGGATAGCTAATCCTGTCGAAGACTACGCTTCTGGCAGCCTCCGTCTTGCATCATGTAGAAGAGAGTAGTTTAAAGTCCTCCAAGTAGCATCGCCAAGTAGCATCTTCAAGTAGCATCTCCAAGTAGCATCTCCAAGTAGCATCGCATAGCATAATCCTACCCGGCGATCCTCTCCTCGTCGCCCTGTTAGAGAGCGATCACCGGGTTGTATATGGCACTTGGAAGGGTGTGTTTTATTAAGTATCCGGTTCTAGTTGTCATAGGGTCAAGGTACAACTCCGGGTCGTCCTTTTACCGAGGGACACGGCTATTCGAATAGATAAACTTCCCTGGAGGGGTGCACCACATAACCCAACACGCCGATCCCATTTGGCCGACACACTTTTCGGGTCATGCCCGCCTCGAAGATCAACACGCCGCAGCCCCACCTAGGCCTAACAGAGAGGTTAGCACGCCGGTCTAACTCCTATGGCGCAGGGTCCAGGCCCATCGCCTTTGCATACCTGCACGCTATGGGCGGCCGGAAGCGTAACTAGCCCCTAATACAAGTGCAAGCTTACGTTCCAATCCAGCGCGCCGCTTCGATTGTCGACGCCTAGAAGGCTTCGCCGATACCACGACGCCGGATACCCATAACTACTCCCGCGTAGATGGTTAGTGCGATAGACCAAATGGTCGACTCGATCAAATACCAAGATCTCGTTAAGCGTGTTATTATGAAGCAATCATGACGCCGACCAGGCCAGGCCCACCTCTCGCCTAGGTGGTCTCAACCTGCCTATCGCTCCGCCACAAATATCCACACAGAGGGCCGTCGGGACAAAGGTCCTTTCAGCCCCAATCCGTGAATCACTCGGGTACTCTTCGAGCGGACCCGACTTTAGTCACCATCGTAGTATGTATGTATGTATAGTATATACCCGTGATCACCTCCCGAGTGATCACGCCCAATAGTATAGCAAGGCGATCGACAAGAATGTAGGGCCAATGGTGATAAACTAGCATCCTATACTAAGCATTTAGGATTGCGGGTAAGGTATCAATCATCAGTAGCAACAATGACAAAGGCTATGCAATGTAATAGGAGTAACCGAATAAAGAACACGCTACACTACTCTAATGCAAGCAGATAGAGAAGAATAGGCGATATCCGTGATCAAGGGGGGCTTGCCTGGTTGCTCGCAAGAGAGAGGGGTCGTCAACTCCGTAGTCGTCTTGTGTAGCAGCAAAGATGTCGGTCTCGTAGTCTACCGAGAGAAGAGGGGAAGAAACAATGAATACCATGCAAACAGATGCATATCGATGCATGACATGACAAGTATCGGCGCTTAGGGTACCCTAACGCGTATGAGGTGATACCGGTGAAGGGGGGCAACATCCGGGGAGGTATCCCCGGGGTTCCGTGTTTTCGGGCAGAGGAGCCGGAGGGGGAAAGTTGCGTGTTCGGCATGCTAGGGGTGTGTCGCGGACGAACGGGTTGCGTATTCGGATTCGTCTCGTCGTTCTGAGCAACTTTCATGTAGAAAGTATTTTCATCCGAGTTACGGATTAAAAGATATGATTTTCTAAAGATTTAAATCATTTTCTGATTTATTAAAATTAACAGAAAAGGAATTATGATGTTAGCATTGCGTGGGGATGATGTCAGCAGTCAACAGACTCGCTGACCAGGTCAAAACTGACCTGTGGGTCCAGTGGGACCCAGATGTCAGCCTCTGTGACTTTAACAGTGTTAATTTAGACTAACAGAGGGTTATTTAGAGGGTGGCCCCCCCCTTGCTAGTGCCTCATTTAGTTAACTAATTAGTTTCTATTTACTAAACGTTTTAGTTAATTAACTAGGCGGTGGGGCCCGCATGTCAGGGACACGGGGCTGCCACATCAGCAGTTGACTGGGTCAACCCAGTCAGCTGGGACCCGCGGGGCCCACTAGCAGTGGCTCTGGGGTGGCCCCAGGCCAGCCACGTTGGCAGTGGCCGGCGGCTCGACGCCGGTGACGCCAAAATGCGGCGGAGGGCCTCGGGCCTCGTCGGATTTCGCCAACAGGCGACCATTTCGCGCGCGCTAAGGTGCGTTCGAACGAGCGGAGCAGCGCGCGTTGAACTGCGGTGGTGGCCCGGCCGGAAAAGGCCGGTGCCGGCGACGGCAAACGGCGGAGGCGGCGCCGGAGTTCGGGCATGAGCGGATCCGGCTATACTCGGCACGGCGGAGCGAGCTAGCAAGCGCTACGAAGCCCTACGCGCGTGCTGAGCACGACTGCAAGCTCGGGCGAGCCTGACAGCGACTACAACGTCGACGGCGAGCTATGCGGCGGAGCTAGGTTCGGGCAGCGATGGCAGAGGCTACCATGGCGCGGGGAAGAGCATGGGGAGAGAGGGATAGGGAGGAGGAGCTCACTGGGCGCCTGTAGGTGTGCTCAGTGGGCTCGGGGCAGGCGCGAGGTGGCCGAATTCGACGCCGGCGTTCGTCGGAGCAGAGGAGGAAGAAGAGGTCGCCGCGCTTGCCGTGGTGGGTGCTCTGGCTTGGTCCGTGGTCGAGGAAGACGTCGCTGGGCACGATAGCGCCTGGGACTCGTCGGAGAGGGCGGGACAGCGGTGGCATGGGATCAACGACGACGGCGACGATGGCGCGGGAGGAGGAGCGTGAGGAGAGGGAAAGGTGGATCTGGGGAGGAGAGGCGCAAGTGGGAGTGGGGAGCCGACGAGGCCAGGAGGATCGGCCTTATCCTCGGGCGCGAGCAGCGGGTGGCGAGGCGGTCGGGCGGCGACTGCATGGCGCGCGCCTCGGTCGGGTGAACAGGGAAGGGGACGATCATGGGAGGAGTGGGCTGGGCTGTGCATCTGTAGCAATGGGCTACAAGTGCATGAGTAGCTAGGCCCTTTTCTATTTCCTTTTTGTTTTCTATTTACACAGAGTGAAAGGGAATTATTTGGCCAGCTATTTCACTTAGCAAAAAATTTGGGAGGTGTCCCATTAAATCCCTGGTGATCATAGACAGTGCCACAATTATTTTGGAGACCAGAAGAATTCATTTGGTATTTTTCAAAAATAGGATAGCATTTAAAAATGCTGAATTGGTGCTATTATAATTGCTAATGTTCATCTTTGCACCAAAGTGATGTTGTGTTCCTTAACAAATAATTGTTATGGAATTTTGATGATGATGAACATTTTTTTGGCAACTTTTGATCAACTTTAAACTTCACTTGAATTTGAATTGACTGGAATTTCAAATGGGATATTGGACAAAGGTGATTAAGCACTGTTTGGGTAAATGATTAGCTTAATCACAGAGGGTTACTGTAGCATGACACTAGGGGTGTTACAAATCTCCTCCACTACAAGAAATCTCGTCCCGAGATTTAAGTGGGGAAGTAAAGAGTAACTTCGGGAGAACTGACCCTTATAGGGTTAAATATCTGGTGAACAAATCAGGGAATGAGGCGGAAGTATCTCTCGAGTTGAACTTAAATAAAACGTCGAGAGCAAAGTATGAGGGTACCATGAGAAGATTTAACGGGCAGGCAATCATTCGATGCCTAATCAAAAGGTGAAAGGGGTTCAAAGCAACAACAACAAAAAATTATTGCGTCTGATACTAGAACAGATCACTAGGAAGGTGGCTCATGAATTACATACGAAGTCGAGTAAAAAGGATACTTCGGAATCAAGGATGTACAGGAGTCAGGTTTCGATCCTGTGGAACTGTGGGTTATGGGCCCACCATGTGGTTGAAAGTAGAAAAGGGGCCGACATCTTGCATGGCCATGATAGCAAGGCGTGTCAGAGGGTAGTCTGTCAGTTATGTCGGCAACAACATCGATACCAAGGGCGAGGGACGAAGAGAACCATTTTCCCGCTCATTGAACGAGGCGGACCAATAGGCAAGGTTCCCGTCCATCGGTGGTTACCGAAATGTCATCAACAATAGTAACAGGGTTTTGCTGACGGAATTGCGCACCGAGGTGTTTACATAAGCAGTGAATCATTACTGCTTAGATTATATAGATCACAAGAGAGGTCAAACAAACCAATGGAAAGGAAAAGTGATTATCAGGTTAAAACAGAACAATGGAAAGGAAAGTGTGTCTAAACACATATTTCAAGGGTATATCCTTACCAAGGACAAGTAGAGATTGATATCCTTGACAGGATATAAGGTAGAAAAGCCTCTAGGTGAGGGGAGAGAAATTTTCATGACATTATCCATACAGCGGTGTTTGGATAATTGAGCACGAAACATTTAGCATTGGGCTTCAAATGTCCTTGTTGAAAAGCGGAGTACCACGGACATGCTTCGAGATAGTATTGACATGGTCTTCAAGCAAAGGACTGACTTTGGATACAGGAAGGATCCATCAGGAACAACTTGTAGAATAAGTCTTACAATTTCCTCATGGAAGAATGGATAACCTTGCTAATAAGGAAACTATAACAGCAGGTCATCCGGCCAGGTGTGCTGGGCATGCCATCACCTTACCGGGTTATAAAGGACCAGTGTTATAACTCTTGGAAAAATGTTCCAACCTTCATATCTGACCGAGATTCAGATCTGATCGGTGTTAGGATACCTCAAACTCAGGATGTCTAAGAAGAAAATGTGCAACACAAATTGACGAGATGACATTGTAAGATTCTCGGAGAATGAACTATGGAAGCGAATTCCGGAACAAGAGTTCAACATTAAACCAAGGAGAAGACGAGGAGCTGGCTGATGGACTCAGCGACTATTCATCGAGATTAACAAAAGATGGATTTCCACAATGATGTGAACAAGGCGGCAACACTTGTCAGATCAAACGATAGAATGATGTATGCTCGATGAAAACATACACAATTAAATATTTGTTGAAAGGGGCACCCGAAATATGGGCTGGGTTGCACGACCAACGTCGGAATGGAAATTTAGCAACCAACACACTACATTGGAATTATTGTCCATTAACTCTGAAGTAGCAAGGTTGCTAGAGATATTAAATTCTCATAACAGAGTTCACTCAACACGGGGACCAAGAGAAGAATTATGATGGTGAGAAGCCTCACTGTATCAAGAATTCCTTAAGAGGTGGTGAAACTCTCACGACATTCTTGACATAAAAGATGGCAATACTCCAATGTAAAGAAGAACAATTGCTGGATAGCAAGGAACTCAAGGTATAACACGAAACAAGAACAAGTTTGTGTTAGAGGAAAGGTAGTAGAGTGGTCGATGATAACACTAATCATCGAGGGCAAGGATTGTTTTTCTCATCATGAATTCCATTGATATACTGGAAGAGCTCAGAATGCTGATGATGAGCACGACACATTTGTCGAGAGAATTCATGAAGATGTAATCAATTGGCGATGACATCAAGTCAAAGGAATGATGAAGCAAAAGGTTATTGAAACCATGGGTACGACACAAACTCCAAAGCAAGCTTGTTGTCCAAAGCGAAATGATATGATGAGGAAGATCGACGTAAGCTTAGCTCATCGTCAAAAATTGTGCTCTGGGAAGAAGGACCAGGTAGCACAGTTAAAATCAGCACGACAAGGATATAGCCAAACAGGCTAGGAATGACGGATTGAGTTCAAACTCGTAAGTAATGAAGGTTACCAAGACTTGTTTAATCGCGATGCGGACTCGAAGTCGATTATCGGTGTCTTTGAGTGTTTAATAACTCAAAGCCCGTGAAAAATAGGAATCAATGAGAATGTAGCACTTGATGAAGAACTCATAAGAAGTTATGCAGTTCCTGACAATCTCGAGATACCAGGGGTAATACTCAAGACGGATCAAAGTAGAGGTTGGATCGGGTATTGATCCGCAGAAGACAAGTGCTTGAACTTGTCCGAGAAATTGATCAAGGAAGAACAATATGGTCGGAAACCACGATTGCAAAAGACCAAATCCTAGATATAAGATGAAATTATATCAAGGGGATAATTATTGTTCACGAGAAGCTTACATGATAAGATCTACATCGTGTCCATGGGCATGAACACAAAGTTCAAGTTCGACTCCCACTTCTCCAATGCATAACCTATCATTCACTTCCCGTCTTTGAAGAATTTATAGATTTGAAAATATTTCTGTCAAATCACCAATAGATATAACCCTCATCAACTTCGGGTTCACATAGACTAAAGAAGGCATAGGTTCAACCCATAAGGGAATCCTAGAAACATATACCACAAGCTACAGGAGCAATTAACTCCAGCTCGGAAGTAGAGCATGGTTGACAAAGCAGAAGATATCAATTGTCAAAGACATTATGTATCATGGGAATAACTCACAAGAATTTTTCCAATGTGAAGGATACTAATGGATAATAACCCAGCAATGGGCCTAGCGGTGCACAACGGAGTTGATGTGAGTATCGGTACTCAATAAGAGGAGGAAAGGATGCAAATGCGTCGGATCATAGAACATCTGAATAATTCGATGCTTTGGTAACAAAGGTATTATGATTTCCAAAACGAAGGATCAGGAGCAGACGCTCTGGTCAAGATGGATAAGTTGGATAGACCAGAGGCACAATTGACGACAAATAGTTTGGTCGAGAACTAGATCATGTTCAAAAATGATGCCTGAGCCGGAAAGATAATTTAGAAGGGTTGATAGATGATTGTGTGCATTCGCACACATGTTGAATCAATAGGATCAAAATGACGGTGTCAAAAGATACTAGTGAATATTGCCAGATATATGGGAAGCATCCATAATGCAAGTAGACAAGCATTTGCGGAGCAATAAAGCTGCTAAGGATTTTCGGAGGATTGAATAGTATTTCAAAGACTTTTGTGAAACACCTAAACAACTGTGATGAGCGGATACTCGAAAGGTGCGAGAAATTTATTCTTAGGGGTATTCAGGTGACAAAGAACATCAAGGCGATAAGCTCAAAGGATTATCGAAACAACGACGAGTGTTTCGAGGTATCTGGTAATAACAAGACCAACTGGGGATGAATGTAATAATAACAACTGCAAGTAGTTATCCATAAGGGTTGACCGTGGAAGGGGAATTGCAAATGCGATGAACATAAGTTCTCGGGTTAACAGCAGAGAGTATCTTCAGGGTCTAGACGTGCCGCAGACGACCATCATTAATAAGGGGCTCTCCGGGTGAAAGCGATAACGAGATCCTAATGTTAGATTTAGCAAAAATCATTTAACCCGAATAGAAGAGAGATCAGAGTCCAAGAGTATAGGTCGAGGAATAAAAGATCCTAATACCACCCAATGGCGACGTGGGCCCGTAAGGCACACAGCCAAGTTAGTAAAAGTTCTGCAATGACTAGACTCAACTTCGGCCAAGGAGTTGGAAAGGGGGATTCCTACAGCAATGGCTCGATACCAACTTCAGACGCCTCGATTCAATCAGACACTAATCATGCACGCAAACGGTACGATCAAGATCGTGGACTCACGGAAGATATCACACCACAACTCTAAAACATAAATAAGTCATACAAGCATCATAATACAAGCCGGGGCCTCAAGGGCTCGAATACAAGTGCTCGATCATAGACGAGTCAGCGGAAGCAACAATATCTCGAGTACGACATAAGTTAAACAAGTTTGCCTTAAGAAGGCTAGCACAAACCGGGATACAGACGAAGAGGCGCAGCCCTCCCGCTGGGATCCTCCTAACTACTCCCGGTCGCCGCCGCCAGGCCGCACGTAGTAGTAGGCACCTCCAAGTAGTAGGAGATGTCGCCGACGATGGCGTCGCCCTAGATTCCAAAGATCTGGTTGCGACAACCGTAAAGAAAGTAAAGGGGGAAAAGGGGAAGAAAGCAACCGTGAGTACTCATCCAAAGTACTGCAAGCAAGGAGCTACACTACATATGCATGGGTATATGTGTAAAGGGCCATATCAAGGACCGAATCGCAGAATGCCGTAATAAGAGGGGGATAGCTAATCCTGTCGAAGACTACGCTTCTAGCAGCCTCCGTCTTGCAGCATGTAGAAGAGAGTAGTTTAAAGTCCTCCAAGTAGCATCGCCAAGTAGCATCTTCAAGTAGCATCTCCAAGTAGCATCTCCAAGTATCATCGCATAGCATAATCCTACCCGGCGATCCTCTCCTCGTCGCCCTGTTAGAGAGCGATCACCGGGTTGTATATGGCATTTGGAAGGGTGTGTTTTATTAAGTATCCGGTTCTAGTTGTCATAGGGTCAAGGTACAACTCCGGGTCGTCCTTTTACCGAGGGACATGGCTATTCGAATAGATAAACTTCCCTGCAGGGGTGCACCACATAACCCAACAAGCTCGATCCCATTTGGCCGGACACACTTTTCTCGGTCATGCCCGCCTCGAAGATCAACACGCCGCAGCCCCACCTAGGCCTAACAGAGAGGTCAAGACGCCGGTCTAACTCCTATGGCGCAGGGTCCGGGCCCATCGCCTTTGCACACCGCATGTTGCGTGGGCGGCCGGAAGCGTAACTAGCCCCTAATACAAGTGCAAGCTTACGCCCAATCCGCGCGCGCCGCCGCTTGTCGACGCCTAGAAGGCTTGGCCGATACCACGACGCCGGATACCCATAACTACTCCCGCATAGATGGTTAGTGCGATAGACCAAATGGCCGACTCAGATCAAATACCAAGATCTCGTTAAGCGTGTTATTATGAAGCAACCATGACGCCGACCAGGCCAGCCCACCTCTCGCCTAGGTGGGCTCAACTGCCCTGTCGCTCCGCCACAAAGATCCACACAGAGGGCCGTCGGGACAAAGGTCCTTTCAGCCCCAATCCGTGAATCACTCGGGTACTCTTCGAGCGGACCCGACTTTAGTCACCATCTGTAGTATGTATGTATGTATAGTATATACCGTGATCACCTCCCAGTGATCACGCCCAATAGTATAGCAAGGCGCATCGACAAGAATGTAGGGCCAATGGTGATAAACTAGCATCCTATACTAAGCATTTAGGATTGCGGGTAAGGTATCAATGATCGTAGTAACAATGACAAAGCTATGCAATGTAATAGGAGTAACCGAACAAGAATATGCTACACTACTCTAATGCAAGTAGTATAGAGAAGAATAGGCGATATCCGGTGATCAAGGGGGGCTTGCCTGGTTGCTCTCGGCAAGAGAGAGGGGTCGTCAACTCCGTAGTCGTACTGGGCAGCAGCAGCGTCGGTCTCGTAGTCTACCAGAGAGAAGAGGGGGAAGAAACAATGAATACCATGCAAACAGATGCATATCGATGCATGACATGACAAGTATCGGCGCTAGGGGTACCCTAACGCGGTATGAGGTGATACCGGTGAAGGGGGGCAACATCCGGGGAGGTATCCCCGGGGTTCTGTGTTTTCGGGCAGAGGAGCCGGAGGGGGAAAGTTGCGTGTTCGGCATGCTAGGGGTGTGTCGCGATTTAACGGGTTGCGATCCGGATTCGCCTCGCCGCTCGAGCAACTTTATGTAGAAAGTATTTTCATCCGAGTTACGGATTAAAAGATATGATTTTCTAATGATTTAAATCATTTTCTGATTTATTAAAATTAACAGAAAAGGAATTATGATGTCAGCATTGCATGGGGATGATGTCAGCAGTCAACAGACTCGCTGACCAGGTCAAAACTGACCTGTGGGTCCAGTGGGACCCAGATGTTAGCCTCTGTGACTTTAACAGTGTTAATTTAGGCTAACAGAGGGTTAATTAGAGGGTGGGCCCCCCTTGCCAGTGCCTCATTTAGTTAACTAATTAGTTTCTATTTACTAATCGTTTAAGTTAATTAACTAGGCGGTGGGGCCCGCATGTCAGGGACACGGGGCTGCCACATCAGCAGTTGACTGGGTCAACACAGTCATTTGGGACCAAGGCCCACTAACAATGGCTCTGGGTGGCCCTGTGCCAGCCACGCCGGCGGTGGCGGCGGCTCGACGCCGGTGACGCCAAATGCGCGGAGGCCTCGGGCCTCGTCGGATTTCGCCAACAGGCGACCATTTCGCGCGCGCTAAGGTGCGTTCGAACGAGCGGAGCAGCGCGCGTCGAACTGCGGTGGTGGCCCGGCCGGAAAAGGCCGGTGCCGGCGACGGCAAACGGCGGAGGCGGCGCCGGAGTTCGGGCACGAGCGGATCCGGCTATACTCGGCACGGCGGAGCGAGCTAGCTAGCGCTACGAAGACCTACGTGCGTGCTGAGCACGACTGCGAGCTCGGGCGAGCCTGACAGCGACTACAACGTCCACGGCGAGCTATGCGGCGGAGCTAGGTTCGGGCGGCGATGGCAGAGGCTACCATGGCGCGGGGAAGAGCACGGGGAGAGAGGGATAGGGAGGAGGAGCTCACTGGGCGCCTGTAGGTGTGCGCAGTGGGCTCGGGGCAGGCGCGAGGTGGCCGAATTCGACGCCGGCGTTCGTCGGAGCAGAGGAGGAAGAAGATGTCGCCGCGCTTGCTGTGGGGGCTCCTGGCTTGGTCCGGTTGTCGAGGAAGACATCGCTGGGCACGATGGCGCTCGGGGACTCGTCGGAGAGGGCCGGGGACAGCGGTGGTCATGGATCAACCGACGCACGGCGACGGTGGCGCTCGGGAGGAGTGAGCGCGTGAGGGAGAGGGGAAAGGTGGATCTGGGGGAGGAGAGGCGTAAGTGGGAGTGGGGAGCTGACGAGGCCAGGAGGATCGGCCTTATCCCCTCGGCGCGAGCAGCGGGTGGCGAGGCGGTCGAGGCGGCGACAGGCGGGCGCAAGCTGTGTGTCGGTCGGGTGAATAGGGAAGGGACGACCATGGGAGGAGTGGGCTGGGCTGTGCCTTTGTAGCAATGGGCTACAAGTGCACAGTAGTAGCTAGGCCCTTTTCTATTTCCTTTTTGTTTTCTATTTACAGAGAGTGAAAGGGAATTATTTGGCCAGCTATTTCACTTAGCAAAAAATTTGGGAGGTGTCCCATTAAATCCCTGGTGATCATAGACAGTGCCACAATTATTTTGGAGACCAGAAGAATTCATTTGGTATTTTTCAAAAATAGGATAGCATTTAAAAATGCTGAATTGGTGCTGTTATAATTGCTAATGTTCATCTTTGCACCAAAGTGATGTTGTGTTCCTTAACAAATAATTGTTATGGAATTTTTGACAGATGATGAACATTTTTCCGGCAACTTTTGATCAACTTTAAACTTCACTTGAATTTGAATTGACTGGAATTTCAAATGGGATATTGGACATAGTTGATTAAGCACTGTTTGGGTAAATGATTAGCTTAATCACAGAGGCTTACTGTAGCATGACACTAGGGGTGTTACAATCACGCCCATTTAAACATGTTAGAAGGAAGAGAGGGATTTGGTGGAATAGTTCGTTCAATGTATTGCTTGAGCCTCATGGGCATATATATAGGAGTACATGGTCATCTTGGAGTACAAGTCAAGGCAGGAACAAATCCTACGCTATCCTATGTTTCCTAAATAAACATTATACTCAACATCCCCCCGCAGTCACAACGGTAGTGACGCAGACGATGAGACTGGAGAAGAATCCGAAGGCAAGCCGACGGACACCCCCCACAGTCGTAATGGTCGATGCATCGTGAAAGTAGTGGCCGAAGTGGAAACCGACGAGGTTTCTCAAGCAAGACGGTAGCCCTTTGTGCCGTTTGTCGATGTAGTCGAGAGTGTGGGTGGTCGAGGTAGCCATGCGAAGAATGCCGTGGTCGATGTCGAGTCAGGGTGGCCGGTGTCGAGGAAGTCGCCGTGGAGCCGCGGGCACAAGGGGGCGCCGAGTTAGCATGGGCGCAGTGGTGTCGAAGTAGGGGTGCGCTGGAAAGATGATGTTGTTGACGACGCGTCGCGACGGGTTTGCCAAGCCTAGGAACACATCATAGACAAAGGCACACACCAGTGTTGCCAGCACCGGGCATGCATAGACGGACGAAGACGAAGTTGACGAAGCATCGCACCAGGCTTGCCAGGCCCGGGGACACGTCGTGGATGAAGGCACGCATCAGTGTTGCTAGCACCGGGCATGCGTAGACGAGGGACCTGCACGAGCTGTACGCCATGTCGAAGAAGTTGGAGGGCCAGCAGAGAAGAACTCCACAACGGTTGTGGTGTCCATCGGCGCGGGGCCAATGTCACCAACGGTGGTCGGAGTAGACGAAGTGGTCAAGGTAGAAGACGGCAACGCTGACGACGGTTTGGTGCTGGATGAAGACGAAGGAGGTGGACGGGCGGCTGCGGCGGCTACGGGACGGCGGCGGCGGCGGCTTGATTAGGAGCGCGGCGGCGGTGCTTGAAGTAGGCGGAAAACCCTGACAACATGACGAAGACCAGCGCGGACGGTGGCGTTCCCGCGCCAAGGGAGACGGCGCGGTGCATACCACGGGACTCGGCGCGCGGTGACGATGGAGTGTACCGTGGGCGCGGGCGCCACGGCCCGAGGGGACGCGCGGCGGCGGCGGCAGGTCGGGCAACGGCGGAGACCGCAGGCGCTGGCGCGACAGCCCAAAGGGGCGGCACGGCGGAGGAGTGCAGGCCGGTGCAACCGTGGGGACGGCCTCGGACGGCTGCGTGGACCGCGGCCACGCGACGCTACGGCCCGACGAGGCGACGCACCGGCGGCGCGAGGGTTGGTGCGGCCACGGGGACGACCAAGAGCGGACGGCCTCGAGGCAGCGGTGGATCGCGGGCTGCGGCACTACGGCCCGAAGGGGCGACACAGCGGTGACGCGGGTCGGTGCAGCCGGGAGAAGAACCACGGGGCGGCGGCGCTACGGCCCGACGGAAAGATGCAGCGGCAGCCCGTTGCTTGATCGGTGGAGGGACGCGTTGAACTCGGGGACGGTCTTCACGGGACCTGCGGAGGCGCGCTCAACCGACGGGCCAGGTCGGTCGCACGACGTAGATGAGGCGGATCGCGGCGGGGGGTGGGTGATCAATCCGATCGCACGCGAGGTCGGGGACGCTGCTCGGTGGAGATGGGGTGGCGGCGGAGTCTGAGATGAAGCCAGCGATGGCGGGCGGCAGGGCGGCTATGATTGGCCGCCGCATGACGCGAGGCCGCCGGGTCGGGTGATGCAGGAGTCCCGATCGGAGCTGGGCGGTGACGGCCGACGTAGATCGACAGGCGGGCCGGTGCGCGAACGGCGGCGGCGAAGGGCCGTCGCATGATGCGAAGCCGCCGGGTCGGAGCAAACGGCGGGCAGACGCGCGGACGACGCGCGAGGCAGTCGAGTCGAGGCGACCGGCGGGCAGACGCGAGGCCGCCAGATCGGTGAAGAAGCCGGCCGATCACGCCAAGGTTGGAGTAGAGGCGCACGGGTTCGACGGCGGTTGTGGGCGACGCAAACCGATCAAGATTAGATCGAAAAACCAAAAAGAAACATCTGACCAAGATGACCGGCGGGAGAGAAAAAACCCCGTAGCAAGGGCTTGGGGAAAAGACTCTCTAGGGCAGCCGGTCAACACGACCGGCGGACGAACCCTAGGTACGGGCGGCGTGGCTCCCAGTAGCGGTCATGGAGGCCGACCGCCCCAGAGGTGGCGCGCAGGTGCGGAAGCGGCGGCGGCTAGGGTTTAGAACCCGGAAATTGATACCATGTTAGAAGGGAGAGAAGGATTTGATGGAATAGTTCGTTCAATGTATTGCCTCATGGGCATATATATAGGAATACATGGTTATCTTGGAGTACAAGTCAAGGCAGGAACAAATCCTACGCTATCCTATGTTTCCTAAATAAACATTATACTCAACAAAACTGACGGTGTAAGTTCAGCCCGACCTTCCTTTTTTCCTTCAGATCTTTCTGTTTTAAGAATTGTACTGTTATAATTATACCATTATATATTTATTTTAGATACATGTTCAAAGATTATTTTATTTCACCCAAAATACAAAGGATGCTGGAAAATCACTATTTTTCTATTTCCTGAAATAAATGCCTGAGTTTGTTTACCATGTTTTCTCTATTTCCTTCCTTACAATAGTGTCATCAATGGAACAAATAAAGTCTTGAGTAACTAAAAGGCCATTCCGATTCCGATATGGTAAATATTTGATGGATGATAAAGGGTCCCGGGGGAGCTCGTTTGTGCTGACGATACTCAACATATTCTGTAAATAACCTCTGAATTCACCATCCATGAGCCGCAAGTCATGTTTTCTGGTGCTATAAGTATAAAAAAGCTTCATACTTTGTTTTATTATCCTTTTGTGGTGTTGGTACTATACCTTTTGGCCTAAGAAGGCTCTCTGAAACACTAAGACAAACAAAGCTAAACATTTGGAGTAGGATTAAGCACTCCAGTCAGCGTTACTAATCCCTATTTGAGCTTGACATTATTTCCTGGCTTAATGTTTGAGATTCTATGTTAGCAAAAATATGTGCAGAATTTCAAGTAAGTTTGAAAGCCAATCGATTCCAAGCTTTGAGCTCCAAAGTGACCCCTATTCAGAATTGGTATTTGGATCCCAAATATAACTCCCTATGAATATATAATGAAATTTTAGTTGTGAAACGAGACATAGACATGCCATATTGCTATATGAGGGTGTTGCTATGTACAATTATAGATGCTTGCATTTGACTTCCGTTTTGATGTAACGATATACATGTAGTTTGTTGTCAATACTGTTGGGAGACCTTGTTGTAAAGTTTATGTCCAACATTTAAATTTTTGTTTTCATTTTTAACAAAAATATATACCCTTGTATTTTGGCAGTTTTGCGAAGCACTGATGTTGTCCCGCTTATACATGTGAAACCCTACAATATCTTTAGAGCATGGAGGAGTCGGTTTGTGCTGCCAACCCTCACCATATTCTACAAATATAATCGACTTTACCATCCATGAGTGGCAAGTCATGTTTTGTGACGCCCCCGATTCAATCGTACACTAATCATGCACGCAAACGTTACGATCAAGATCAGAGACTCACGGGAAGATATCACAACACAACTCTAAAAACATAAATAAGTCATACAAGCATCATAATACAAGCCAGGGGCCTCGAGGGCTCGAATACAAGTGCTCGATCATAGATGAGTCAGCGGAAGCAACAATATCTGAGTACAGACATAAGTTAAACAAGTTTGCCTTAAGAAGGCTAGCACAAACGGGATACAGATCGAAGAGGCGCAGCCTCCCGCCTCGATCGCCCTAAACTACTCCCGGTCGCCGCCGCAGCCCGCACGTAGTAGTAGGCACCTCCAGGTAGTAGTCGTCGCCGACGATGGCGTCCGCCCTGGGCTCCAAAGATCTGGTTGCGACAACCGTAAAGAAAGGAAAGGGGAAAAGGGGAGAAAGCAATCGTGAGTACTCATCCAAAGTACTCGCAAGCAAGGAGCTACACTACATATGCATGGGTATATGTGTAAAGGGCCATATCAAGTGGGTGAACTGCAGAAAGCCGTAATAAGAGGGGATAGCTAATCTGTCAAAGACTACGCTCGCAGCCTCCGCCTTGCAAAGATGTAGAAGAGAGTAGATTGAAGTCCTCCAAGTAGCATCTCCAAGTAGCATCTCCAAGTAGCATCTCCAAGAGCATCGCATAGCATAATCCTACCCGCGATCCTCCCTCGCCTCCCCGTGGAAAAGCGATCACCGGGTTGTCGTGGAACTTGGAAGGGTGTGTTTTATTAAGTA